>OX387318.1:0-514796 GCA_947562085.1 Eudonia lacustrata
AGGACATGACTCTGCCTGACAGAATGCAAAGAATAGTGTCTTTTGCATGCAGTAGATTGGGGGACACTAAGAACATGAAGGGTGAAATTAAAAGAGACCTTGCGGACTGCCTCAAATACCTCAAGTCATGCATTGGGGAGATGAAACACCAACAAACACAGGAGACGCCGGAGCTTAGGGTCGACCCTAAACAAGTAGCGGAAGAGGACGTGAACGAAAAAACGGGTGGGAAGATTCTCACCAAGTTGGACGAAATGATGGTCGAGATTAGGACCATCAAAGAACAGAACTCTACCACCTCTGCAAAAACAGTAGTACCACGCAAAGCACCAGATACGCACCCGACACTGCACTCCGTGATAGTTACCTCCACGAACGAAACGGACACGGGTGACGCCGTTCTGGAAAGGATTAGGGAGGCAGTAGATGCAAAGGAGGGGTGGGTGACTGTATCCAAAATAAGGAAAGCCAAAGGTGGGAAAGTCATCATGTCATGCGATTCAAGAGAGGAAAGAGAGAAGGTTAAGAAAAGATTAGACAGTGCGGGAAAAGACCTCATAGCAGAGAATGCTAAGAACAAAGACCCTCAAATTATTGCCAAGAGCGTCTTAAAGGTAAGAACCGATGATGAGGTGCTCGAGGCAATAAAGAAGCAAAATAAAGCGGTATTCCAGGACCTGAGCGAAGACGAACAGAAGGTCACGATAAAATATAAAAAGAGGACACGTAACCCGCACACCCATCACATCGTCATGCAGGTTTCCCCAAAGGTGTGGGGAAGACTGACGAATGCGGGGTATATGCATATAGACCTCCAAAGGATTCGGGTAGAGGACCAGTCGCCGCTGGTGCAGTGCTCCCAATGTTTAGGCTATGGGCACAGCAGGGGATTCTGCAGGGAGAAGGAGCCCTCGTGCAGCCATTGTGGTAATGCGGGACACATATTAGTGGACTGCCCCACATGGACTGACGCGGGGGCCCCACCCTCCTGCAGAAACTGCTGCAGAGCTCAGCTGACGCAAAAGGAGCACAACGCCTTTAGCTCTGACTGCCCGATCCGCAAGAAGTGGGACCGGTTAGCGCGATCGACGGTCCAATATTGCTGAGGGCACCCCAAGCAGACACGCACCCTACCATGTGATCCAGGCGAACCTGCAAAGGAAGAAGCTCGCAACCGAGGAGGTTCTGATCGAGGCCACTAAGAGAAAAACCGCCATAGCCTTGTTGCAGGAACCCTATGTTGGTGTTGGACCGGGGATGAAGACGCGAAGAGGTACTAGGGTCTACCAAAGTGCTGGTCAGGGTACTGTCAAGGCTGCAATCGTCATCTTTGATTCGAGCCTTGACATTATCCAACACCCTGAATTGACCACCAACAACATCGTGGTGGTGGAGGTCAAGACCGAAGCATGGACGATAACTCTCGTGTCCTTCTATTTTGAACCGGACCAACCAATAGAACCTTACCTCGAACAGATCAAAAAGGCACACAATATGGCGAAAGGCAGAAGAATCCTTATTGCCGGGGACGCAAATGCAAAGAGCACGTGGTGGGGGAGCAGGCAGATAGACCACAGAGGCGAGGATGTGGTGGGGATGCTACATGAGAGCAACCTCCACATATTAAACAGCGGCAACATACCCACGTTCGATACCATCAGAGGAGGTAAAAGGTACTCTAGCTACGTGGACATCACGGCATGCGCGGAGGACCTGCTGAGCTTCGTGGACAGGTGGCGCGTAGAAGAGAGTCTGACGAGTTCGGACCACAATGGCATAGGTTTTTACATCAGTCTGAAAAAATCAAAAGGGATTAAAATTGAAAGAACTACTAGGAAATTTAAAACTAAAAAAGCAGATTGGCAAAAATTTAAAAATCAATTAAACATAATTAACACAGAAAATGAAATAAATTTAGAATTAGTAAATAAAATAAACAATAAAACACAAATAGAAGAAATAGCCAACAAATACAACAAAGCAATAGAACAAGCATGCAAACAATCCATACCAGCAATTAAAAAGACAGATGTACTTACCTTGCCATGGTGGTCCGACGAGTTGGAGGCGATGAAGAAGAAGGTGGCCACGATGAAACGCAGGATCCGATGCGCAGCGCAGCGTCGCAGAGCCGTCGTAGTTGAAGAGTACCTGAAACACAAGAAAGAGTATGAAGCCGCCGTCACAAAAGCCCAGACAACATCGTGGAAGAGTTTCTGCACGCAGCAAGATCGCGAATCTGTTTGGGATAGCATATACAGGGTGATAAAACGCACATCCACAAGAGAAGAGGACCAGATGCTGATTAAAAATGGTGCACAGCTGGACGCGGCTGGATCAGCAGAACATCTTGCCGCAACATTCTACCCGGAGGACCTAACAGAGGAAGACAATGCATCACACACCGAAATACGCAAAAAAGCAAAGATTGCAAATGCGGGGTCGAATGGTGACGCATTTGACCCCCCATTCACCTGTACAGAGCTGCGAATGGCTGTGGATGCATTCAATCCAAAGAAAGCTCCGGGCAGAGATGGACTCACCGCCGACATTTGTAGGATGGCTATTCACAATGATCCCAATCTGTACTTGGGCATTGTGAATAAATGTCTGGAATACGGATCCTTTCCAAGTGACTGGAAGCGGGCAACGGTAGTGGTACTCAAGAAGCCGGGTAAGACGGATTACTCGGCCTCTAAATCTTACCGTCCGATTGGCCTGCTTCCAGTTCTTGGAAAGATTTTTGAGAAGATGATAGTCGGAAGGCTTAAATTTCATTTGCTGCCAAAGTTCAGTAAGCACCAATACGGGTTTATGCCTCAACGAAGCACTGAGGACTCACTCTTCGCCCTCGTCAACGAAATCAGGCACCAGATCAAAAATAAAAAGATCGTGACCTTGGTCTCCCTCGATATCGAGGGAGCATTTGATAGTGCATGGTGGCCAGCCATCAAGGTGAGGTTGCAAGAAGAAGGATGCCCTCTGAATGTTAGGAGAGTCTTAGGCGACTACATGTCGGGTAGGAACGTCGCGATCCGTTATGCAGGGGAGGAAGTCCGCAGGGAAACCACGAAGGGATGCGTCCAGGGATCAATCGCTGGACCCATCCTGTGGAACCTACTGCTGGACCCTCTCCTGAAAGAACTGGAGAGTCGCGAGGTTTGGGTGCAGGCGTTTGCGGATGACGTTGTGCTGCTGTTTGTGGGCGACACAGCCCTAGAAATATCAAAACAGGCAAATCCTGTCCTTGCCCTTGTTGAGGAGTGGGGTGTACAGAATAAATTAAAATTCGCTGCTCACAAGACAAATTGTCTTACAGTCACAAGGAAGCTGAAATACGACACCCCTCGCCTCAACATGGGCGGGACAGCAATCGAACACAAGCCTGAAATTAAGATCTTGGGACTCACCATTGACAGCCAGCTAACTTTCAACTCACACATTGCGAACGTCTGCAAAAAGGCAGCTGGCTTCTACAAGCAGCTCTCCAAAACGGCCAAAGTAAACTGGGGGTTAAACCCAGAGATCCAAAAAACAATTTACACAGCGGCAGTGGAACCGGTTGTGACATATGCAGCTGGCGTTTGGGCTACGGCCGCAGAGAAGATCTCCGCGCGAAAACAGCTGGATATGTTACAGCGGGGCTTCGCACAAAAAATGTGCAAAGCATATCGCACAGTAGCACTCAACTCTGCCCTGGTTCTGTCCGGAACGCTCCCACTGGACCTTCGAGTTAAAGAGGCAGCCGCCCTTTACAAGGCCAGAAGGGGGGTTCCCCGGTCAGATCTCCGGGGTAGAGACATAGAAACTCCACATTCATTTTTACACACACCACACCCAGCAGAGTACATCAACATAGACATCAAACACATCACCGAAGACGCACAGATACACGCACATACACACAACATTTACATTTACACAGACGGCAGTAAGATTGACGGCAAGGTGGGGGCGGCACTATCCCTATGGGACGGGACCGCTGAAACCAAAGCCGTGAAACTTACTCTACCGTCATACGCCACAGTATACCAAGCAGAAATACTAGCACTCAATAAAGCCTCGGAGGTGGTGCTGAGTAGAAAGGAAGTTTCCTTTGGAGTGTACAGCGATTCCATGGCAGCCTTGCAAACGGTCGTGAATGTCTCCTCCCTCCACTCCTTAGCGGTCAGCACAAGGCATAACCTTGGGCTGGCTTTTAGACAGGGCAAGTCTGTAGACTTGTACTGGATAAAAGCACACGCGGGACTAGAGGGAAACGAGAGGGCCGACCAGCTTGCCAAGGACGCCGCTCTACACTCCAAGAGAAAACCTGACTACGACAGGTGCCCTGTTTCCTTCGTCAAGCGTCTCATCAGAGATGAGACGATTGAGGAATGGAACAAGCGGTACCAGACAGGCAGCACAGCCGAGGTAACAAAACTATTCTTTCCTGACATCACTGCCGCTTACAAAATCACGCGCCACATCACCCCCACACAACTCACCACACAGGTGTTCACAGGACATGGCGGGTTCTCAGCGTACTTAAATCGCTTTAAGTGCAAGGACAGCCCGTCGTGTGCCTGCGACCCTAATACAGACGAAACTCTCATACACATCCTCTCCGAGTGCCCTATACACACTCTGGAGAGGTACAACATCGAGGCCTATTTGGGCACCAGAGTCATCCCCAAAAACTTCGCAAAGATATTGGCTGGTAAAAATACAGACAGAGAAAAATTTATAGATTACTGCATAAAAATAACAAATATTGTAAAAAACAGAAATAAAACCTAATTGTAAACAATAGTAGATGTAAGAATAGTATAAGAGAACGCAAATATATTTGTATATATATTTGACGTTCTCTAGCAATCAATAGTAAATAAGATTGTAAATTAGAATAAGTTTTAAAACTGTAATAAAATAGAATAAGTACAAATAAATATGTAAGGACCTAAAAATGGCCACCAACACTAATTAAGAATAGTATAAGAATAAAATAGTTAAGAAAATAGCAAAGTAAGAAAATATAAGGAATACTGTATTAGATATAAGCACAACATTGTTAAACAAAAGTCCTTAAGCTGAATAGCTTACTGAAAAACTTATTTTCCCTAAAAAGTAAAATAAATAAAAGTAGAAAGATAGAAATACTAGTACTAGAAATACTAGTAACGTAGGAAACGGGAGTCCCACCCGTAAAAGAGTAAAAGATGATGAATGGCTGTGAAGTATGAAGTATGAAAGTGCGAGAGGAATAAATGCGAGAACTGGTATGAAAGAGAATAGAGATAACAAAGTCTCCAATAATGTTGGAGGAGCATAGGAAAAAAAAAAAAAAAAAAAAAAAAAAAAAAAAAAAAAAAAAAAAAAAAAAAAAAAAAAAAAAAAAAAAAAAAAAAAAAAAAAAAAAAAAAAAAAAAAAAAAAAAAAAAAAAAAACCTAACCTAACCTAACCTAACCTAACCTAACCTAACCTAACCTTTTTTTTTTTTTTTTTTTTTTTTTTTTGTTTTCCCAGGGGAAGTCATTACGACTACCGGACCTTGAAGAGGCACCCGATTATGTGGGACTCGCCCGTCCGCCTTTCCACACCCACTGACAAGGAGAGAGGCTCCAAGTCAGCTGCCAGGAAGAAGTCCCGGCTGGGAGGGCGAGACGGAGGGGAATACCCACTAAACCCCTGGAGGCCCACAATCCGAAGCTGAAGGCTGAGGTGGCGGTCACGGGACCTTCCACTGGGGATTAACCACGCGAACCCGTCACCCCGTCGCCCGTGTGCCAACTCATGACCGCAAGCGGTCATGCGCCGACACACGGGCGACTTTACACACGGCACAACATAAACAGCGTGCCCACCCTCTATGGGCACGCAAACCCACAAAAGACATACTACAAAGGACAAAACAGGACAACACAAGACAAAGACACTCTGGCCCTCCGACCCTGGGCATTTGGGAGGGTACGGTCAGATACCCATGCCAATGCCCTACTACACACGCACTTGCATCTGCAAGCGCCCCACTTTCCGGTCCAGCAGAGACAAGTCTCCGCATCCCCTACAACAGCACAAACACAACAAAAACGCGCGGCCTTCCTCCAGCCCGCCTGCCCTTCTTTAGCGACCCGGACTCCGACCCAGACTCAGACCCAGACCAAATCTGACTCGGGCTCGGTTTCCGACCCCACTCAAACCAAGTCCCCAAACCTCAACTCTAAGGAGTCAAAGCCTCACACTCGGCCCCCGGAAAGACATTCCCGCCGCCCCGCCGGCGCCCCTGCAGCTCTCCCGGGCCCTCCCGTGCCTCTCCCAGAGACTTTCCCGCAGTCCAGCCAGTAATCGTCTTAACCTAACCTAACCTAACCTAACCTAACCTAACCTAACCTAACCTAACCTAACCTAACCTAACCTAACCTAACCTAACCTAACCTAACCTAACCTAACCTAACCTAACCTAACCTAACCTAACCTAACCTAACCTAACCTAACCTAACCTAACCTAACCTAACCTAACCTAACCTAACCTAACCTAACCTAACCTAACCTAACCTAACCTAACCTAACCTAACCTAACCTAACCTAACCTAACCTAACCTAACCTAACCTTTTTTTTTTTTTTTTTTTTTTTTTTTTTGTTTTCCCAGGGGAAGTCATTACGACTACCGGACCTTGAAGAGGCACCCGATTATGTGGGACTCGCCCGTCCGCCTTTCCACACCCACTGACAAGGAGAGAGGCTCCAAGTCAGCTGCCAGGAAGAAGTCCCGGCTGGGAGGGCGAGACGGAGGGGAATACCCACTAAACCCCTGGAGGCCCACAATCCGAAGCTGAAGGCTGAGGTGGCGGTCACGGGACACTTCCACTAGGGATTAACCACGCGAACCCGTCACCCCGTCGCCCGTGTGCCAACCCATGACCGCAAGCGGTCATGCGCCGACACACGGGCGACTTTACACACGGCACAACATGAACAGCATGCCCACCCTCTATGGGCACGCAAACCCACAAAAGACATACTACAAAGGACAAAACAGGACAACACAAGACAAAGACACTCTGGCCCTCCGACCCTGGGCATTTGGGAGGGTACGGTCAGATACCCATGCCAATGCCCTACTACACACGCACTTGCATTTGCAAGCGCCCCACTTTTCGGTCCAGCAGAGACAGGTCTCTGCATCCCCTACAACAGCACAAACACAACAAAAACGCGCGGCCTTCCTCCAGCCCGCCTGCCCTTCTTTAGTGACCCAGACCCCGACCCAGGCTCAGACCCAGACCAAATCTGACCCTGAGTCAGTTTCCGACCCTACTCAGTCCAAGTCCCCAATCCTCGACTCTCAGGAGTCGATACCCGACACTCGGCACTCAGAAAGACATCCCCGAAGTCCCGAGTCCACACCTGCGGCACCTCCAGACGGCCCTTCTGTGTCTCTCCCGGAAAGCTCTCCCGCAGTCCAGCCAGGATGTTTCCAGTAACAGACTACACAAGCGACTCGCCGGTGGCCACAGTCGAACATCGCAGACCCGGTTCCGTCCTCCGACACCCGACGCTCAGCTCTCGACACCCAAGGTCGTGTCCTACAACCATAACCCACAAAGGGCGGCACTCTGAAGGAGCGCCGCCAATTCCTCTCAAAGCTGCCCATATGGGGCAGCGAGTTGTGCGGCCCAGAGTAGGCCCACACATAGGAAAGTCAGGGCCCCAAAAGGGGGCTCCTGCCTACAAGATGTTGGCCGAATGGGTCCAACTTTCTCCAAGGAGACCGTTGGAACCACTCGTTCGCTCAACCCACAACAAGTAAACACAACGAAAAAACGACAAAACAAGACAATACCCAACAAAGCGCGCGGCCTTCCTCCGGCCCGCCAGTCTTGGTGACCCGGATCCCGAGAGTCCACCTCGGGCTCCGGCCCCCACAATCCATCAAAAACTCCGAACCTCGACTCACGGAAGTCGATGCTCGACACTCGGCACTCAGAAAGACATCCCCGAAGTCCCGAGTCCACACCTGCGGCACCTCCAGACGGCCCTTCTGTGTCTCTCCCGGAAAGCTCTCCCGCAGTCCAGCCAGGATGTTTCCAGTAACAGACTACACAAGCGACTCGCCGGTGGCCACAGTCGAACATCGCAGACCCGGTTCCGTCCTCCGACACCCGACACTCGGCAATCGACCCCGAGGTCGTATCCAACAACAAAAATCCTACAAAGGACGACGCTCAGAGGGAGCGCCGCCGACTCCTCTCAAAGCTGCTCAGAAGGAGCAGCGAGTAGTGCGGCCCAGAGTAGGCCGCACATAGGAGAGGCAAGGCCCCAAAAGGGGGCCAAGCCTTGCCAGATGTTAGCCGACTGGGTCCAACTTTCTCCGAAGGAGACCGTTGGAACCACTCGTTGCCCGGGATGCACCACGTGGAGGTCATCTGACAACTCGCACCCCAACCTAACCTAACCTAACCTAACCTAACCTAACCTAACCTAACCTAACCTAACCTAACCTAACCTAACCTAACCTAACCTAACCTAACCTAACCTAACCTAACCTAACCTAACCTAACCTAACCTAACCTAACCTAACCTAACCTAACCTAACCTAACCTAACCTAACCTAACCTAACCTAACCTAACCTAACCTAACCTAACCTAACCTAACCTAACCTAACCTAACCTAACCTAACCTAACCTAACCTAACCTAACCTAACCTAACCTAACCTAACCTAACCTAACCTAACCTAACCTAACCTAACCTAACCTAACCTAACCTAACCTAACCTAACCTAACCTAACCTAACCTAACCTAACCTAACCTAACCTAACCTAACCTAACCTAACCTAACCTAACCTTTTTTTTTTTTTTTTTTTTTTTTTTTTTGTTTTCCCAGGGGAAGTCATTACGACTACCGGACCTTGAAGAGGCACCCGATTATGTGGGACTCGCCCGTCCGCCTTTCCACACCCACTGACAAGGAGAGAGGCTCCAAGTCAGCTGCCAGGAAGAAGTCCCGGCTGGGAGGGCGAGACGGAGGGGAATACCCACTAAACCCCTGGAGGCCCACAATCCGAAGCTGAAGGCTGAGGTGGCGGTCACGGGACACTTCCACTAGGGATTAACCATCGCGAAGGCCACCCCGTCGTCCGTGTGCCAACCTATGACCGCAAGCGGTCATGCGCCGACACACGGGCGACTTACACGCACGGCACAACACCTACAGCATACCCACCCTTCTCTGGGCATGCGGACACCACAACAACAACACATACAGCAAACAAGCAAACATACAACAACAAGCAAAACAGCAACACATTGTTAAACTAATCCGGGACCCCTCATGCTCACTCTGTCGTAGACATCGCTCACATGTAGGGTCCCGCATCAGCCACACCAGGACAGATCACAAAAACAGGACGACACAACTTGTCGTCCATCGACGACCCCGGGGGCATCTGGGGTGCTATAACACGATAGCCATACCGATGCCCCCCCTACTTTGGGTTCCTGCCAAACAATTTCCAGCAATACAAAAGCTTTGCGCCTCACTGCGCTCTCACGCCCCTCACTTGTGCGGCCGGAGGCCGGCACTCCCTACTACCCATGATGTGCTCATGGGGCAGCGCCGCCTCGGCACACACCAGGCAATGGAGCGGTCCAGTGCATGCTCCCGCTTGATGGCCGTCCATGCCACAGCGGAAGCAGCACCCCGCTCTGTCCTTCTCAGAAGGACACATCGGCCGTGTGTGGCCCATCCCCATGCACTTATAACAGCGCATGGGTTTGGGTCCAAACACCTCCACTTTGGCCGAGTGCCACCCTCCCAACTGGAGTTCCACCGTATTGGCGAGTCTCCCCGCCGCCTTCATAGGGCATTGGGCCAACACCGATGCGGAGCCACTCGGGCCCAATCGGATGTTGCCCACCCTCACCTTCTCCTTGGGGCAGCCCCCTTCTGCCGAAACAGCAGCGGCCACCATCTCCGTCGTGACTGTAGAGTGAAAGTCGTAGAGGCGAATATCCGCCCTCTTCTCCGGGCGGACAATTACCGCCACATCCGACACAACATCCTTCATTCTAAGTGCCAGCTTGTCAGCAGTTTCACCACTGTCAATACCTGGCACCTCAATCAGCAACGCCCCAGATTGGGCAGTCCTTATTCTGACGCCGCCCAGAATGCCAAGCTCCTCTAGCTTGATGGCATTCTCGACCCTATCCATAACGTCTGAGTATGACACTCCCCGGGCAACCGCCTCCGGCCTAAGCTGGAGGGTGATTGCCGCCGAGTTGGGTTGCCTGAGGGTTCCTCTCTCCCTCGGCCCTCCCGACAACTTCGGTACCGCTCTGGGCACTGTCGGTGCCTCACTCTTCTTCTGGGCGAGAGGCCCATCTCCTCTCCTCTTCCGTCCACGGTTTCCGGCGATCCGCACCTCAACGGATCTAACAGGCGTCAAAGGGACCGGGGCGGGTTCGACACCGCACGCAGCCACCGAACTAAAAGTTCTCACCTCAGGCGCCGGAAGCCTCGCCTCCAGTCCGTTCAACCTCTGATCCATTCCCTCGAGAGTGCGCTGCATCGCTGCCAGCACAGCCGTCACGTTGCCGTCCAACTCCGGTGCAGAAGCAGAGGCAGCCTTTGCTTCCGCAAGGTGCTTAGTCACCTCTGCAGCCTTCGTCTCCGCAATGCACCTGGCCTTTTCCGCAGCCTTTTCAGCCATTCTGGCCCTTCCGAGCTCTATCCCCATGTCCTTCAACTCGTTCTTGAGGCTCTTGATGTAGGTCAACAAGAACGAGCTACACTCCATGGCGAGATTAAAATCCTTCCTAATCTGGGACGCCTTTTTTTCGGCCGATTCGCCTTTCTGGTAGCCTATCACCAATTCCCTAACGTACTGAATTGACTCCTCAGTAGTTTTCATTATCTCTTCATATTCCATGTCTTCAATCAAACTCCTCTCCTCCTCTTCCCTTTTCCTCTTCTTCTCATCCGGCGTTTCCTTGTCCCCCCCAGAGACGGTGGGGCAGCCTGGAACCGAAGCACCGACCTTGGCCGATGAACCAGTCCCAGGGAGGGATTCTCCCGTCTCCCGACGGGTACCCTCCTGGGGTAGTTGTTTTTTAGAAGACGCTTTCATGACTACTGATTTTCACCTGCAACAAAAAACAAAACACCACAAAGTAACAACACAAACAAACTCCCCTCAAAGCCGCTCAGAAGGAGCGGCGAGTGTACGTTCCAGAGTGGAAACGCACATGGAGGTGCAGGGCCCAGAAGGGGCTCCCGCCTAGCCAGATGTTCGCCGATTGGGCCCAACTTTCTCCGAACGGAGAACGTTGGGACCACTCGTTGCCCAGGATGCACCACGTGGAGGTCATCTGACACGCACCCCAACCTAACCTAACCTAACCTAACCTAACCTAACCTAACCTAACCTAACCTAACCTAACCTAACCTAACCTAACCTAACCTAACCTAACCTAACCTAACCTAACCTAACCTAACCTAACCTAACCTAACCTTTTTTTTTTTTTTTTTTTTTTTTTTTTTAACCCAGAGTAACTCATTACGAGTACCCGGGGCCTTGAAGAGGCCCCAGGTTATGTGAGACTCACCCGTCCGTCTTTCCGCAACCCACCGACTGTCATGGAGACGCCATTGTCTCCAGTCGGCTGCCAAGGGAAGGCCCAAGGCTGGGAAGGGCGAGACGAAGGGGGATACTCACTAACCTCTGGGGGACCAAACTCCGAAACAGGTGAAGACCGCGGGGCCTTTCCTGAGGGAATTAAACCGCGGGGTTCACCCTGGCGCCCGTGTGATCACCCGTGTCGGCCCATTCGCACATGGTGCGTTTAGGGCCGACACGCGCAGTCACCCGGGCGGTACGCGTTCGCGACGTCTACAACAACACCACACCCCCGAAAGGGTGTGCTGTTGTTTAACCTCTTTACGAGAGGTTGCTTCAAAGAGCACGGAGTGCACCGCATCAAAGCGCCCTATCAGCCACCGCCAAGGGCTTGGCGTGTAGCTGAAGAGGCGCTCCCAACTTCCTTTTCCTCAACAACGGCCTATAAAAGGACGTCGACCAGCAGGGCCAGGATGGGACCCGGCACTAGCGGCCTTCCTTTTCTCCTCCAGGCGGCTGCCCTGATAACCTGGCAGACCGCCTACTCCTTTTGGGCAGAGGGGATGCACCGCGCCCAATGCTTCCATCGTGCTCAGTTTCCCCCTCCTCCCTGTACTCCTCCCTCAGGCTCTCTCGCTCCCTTACCACCTCCGCCGTCTCCACGCCCGGAACCCTCCCGGCACCCTTTCCGGAGGAAGAGGCGCTTGGGGCAGGGGGCAACGGTGGGGGAAGCCTCGCGAGCACGACCGTTGGCACCCTCGGCGGAAGCTCCACGGCCGTCTCCATCTCGACCTCTATCGGTGCCGTTGTGACAGGCCTCTTCTGCCGTTCCTCCGGGATCCTCATCCTTGTAGCAGGGGGACGGCACTCCCTGCTACCCATCACATGCCCGTGGGGCAGTGCAGCTTCGGCGCACACCAAACAGTGCGGCGGCTTCTTGCAGGCACCAACTTGGTGCCCAGAAGCGCCACACCGAAAGCAGCACCCCGTCCTGTCCACGGTTGAGGGACACATGGGTCGCGTATGGCCCAGTCCCATGCACCTGAAGCAGCGCATAGGCCTGGGCCCAATGGCCTCCGTCTTAGCCAAGCTCCAGCCAATCCGAAGCCTTTCCATATTAGCGAGCTTCCTCGCCTCTCGTATGGGACACTGCACCCTCACCGATGCAGTTCCATCGGGGCCCGGCCGGAAGCCTCCAACTTTAATTTTCTCCTCGGGGCACCCTCCCTGTGTCGACACGGCGGCGACCACCATCTCCGACGTGACGTAGTCGTCGAAGTCGAAGAGGCGGATATCCGCCCGCTTCTCCGGTCGAGCGACCAACGCCACGTCAGACACTACCTCCTCCAGCCTTTGTGCCAGCCTGTCGGCGGCCTCACCACTATCGGCTCCCGGCACCTCTATTAATTTGGCCCCCGATTGGGCCGTCTTAATCTTTACGCCAGGGATGCCGAGCTCCTCCAAGCGTATGGCATCTCTGGCTCTAGCAATTGTGTCCGCGTAAGACACCCCTGAGGCAGCAGCCTCCGGCCTAAGCTGGAGGATCACCGCCGTCGATCCAGGCTGCCTTAGGGTAACCCTTCCTCTTGAAGCACCCGGTGGCGTCGGTCCAGTCTTGAGCCCCGTCGGTGCACTAACCGTCTGAACTGGGCCTCCAGCCCTCCTCCTCCTTCGTCTACGGGCGCCAGTATTTCGCCCCTCAATCAGAGCAGGGGTCAAAGGAGCCGGAGCAGGCTGCACTTTCGGCTGCACCCCTCCTCGATGAAGCACAGTTTCTGCGGAGAGGGCGGGAAACTCCTCCGCACCGCCGCGCGCAGCCACCGAGCTGTATCTCCTTCGTTCGGGCATCCCCAAGCCCTCGAACTTGGCCTCCAGCCCGCTCAACCTCTTGTGGATGCCCTCCACGGAAACATCCAAGGTGCGCTGCATGGCTGCCAGCGCATCCGTCACACTCTTTTCAGAGTCCGTGTCTGGGGGAGGAACGACCTTTGCCTCTGCAAGGCGCCTCCCTTTTTCTGCAGTCTCTCTGGCCTCATTGGCCTTTAAAGTCTCCCTTTTCCGGATCCTCAGAAGCTCCTTGAGCTCCAAGACCCGGTTATTGAGGATCTCGTTGCCCTCGGTAAGTACCCGCACATCCTCTTTCAGTCCCAAATACCCCGCAAGCATTCCCTGCCACGCTGCGCCTCTCCTGTAGTCGACGGCCTGCAGTAGCTTTCTGAGGTATATTGTCACGTCAGACATAGTCTCTTTGACTACCTTGTACTTTTCAGGCAGCCTAGAGACATGATCATCTATCGAGTCGGTCAGCCTATCAGCAATCTTAAGGATCCGGTCCAGCTTCCCCTTCTCCGCTTCCGGATCCAACAACTCCATCATCTGAGCCTCCACTTCCTCCACGACAGATTTGGTATTTAGGTCCTTTCCCTCATTTCGAAAGAACCTGCTGCTCACTTCGCGGTAAGGCATGCCCAGGACTATGCTCATGAAGCGTAGCCGCAGATCATATTCCCTGTCTTCCTCCGTTTTAGCTTTCCTCGCATCCCTAAGTGACCTCACCGTAACCGGCTCCCAAGTCATCCAAACTTCCGGGTCAGGCTCCGGAACCTCATCCCAGTCAATTTCCGAGCTGACTTCATCCTCATCGTCAAGCTCATCCTCTACCTGCATCCTCCTTTCCACATCACTAGGCGTATTGGTGCCCCCCCCAGAAACGGTGGGGCGGCCTGAGACCAGATCTTCGGCTTTCGCCGTCGACCCAGCCTCAGGGAGGGATTCTCCCGCCTCCCGGCGGGTACCCTCCTGGGGTAGTCCTATTTTCAAGTACGCGCTCATGATGACATCTTTTGGGATGTCTCCCAGACAATTTTATGGGGTTGTCATCCCCCTGGCAATTTAAGGGCTGCCGATCCCTGGTAGGCAGTGACAACACCTATGCGACGCCCACTCGCCAAAGGTGCCCTATATACCCACGGAGGGCGGGAGGTATCCGTGGGGTTTTAGCGACTTTTCCTTGTCGGCGCCCAGATGGGCTGCGGGACTGAACCCAGACCGCCACGTACCCAGCTCACGCCAGGACTGGGGTCGTTGTGGCGGACGGGACAGAACCCGCGGCACGGCAGAAAGTACGATAGGGGCTGGCATGAAGCCCTCGTAACGACGTTGTGCGCACAGAAGCGCTTGAAAGGCGCCCAGAAGGGGCGCCGAACTACCCTTTCCCCCCCGTGTAACGACGCCCAGAAGGGGCGCCGTCAAAACTCCTCTCAAAGCCGCTCAGAAGGAGCGGCGAGTGTGCGGCCCAGAGTGGACACGCACGTGGAGGTGCAGGGCCCAGAAGGGGCTCCCGCCTGTGTCGGGTTGTTAGCCGGCCAGTCTCACATCAAACTCCTCTCAAGGAGGAGAATGTTGAGGCTGCCCGTTGCCCAGGGTTTACCACGAGGAGGTCACCCAACACAAACCCCAACCTAACCTAACCTAACCTAACCTAACCTAACCTAACCTAACCTAACCTAACCTAACCTAACCTAACCTAACCTAACCTAACCTAACCTAACCTAACCTAACCTAACCTAACCTAACCTAACCTTTTTTTTTTTTTTTTTTTTTGTTTTCCCAGGGGAAGTCATTACGACTACCGGACCTTGAAGAGGCACCCGATTATGTGGGACTCGCCCGTCCGCCTTTCCACACCCACTGACAAGGAGAGAGGCTCCAAGTCAGCTGCCAGGAAGAAGTCCCGGCTGGGAGGGCGAGACGGAGGGGAATACCCACTAAACCCCTGGAGGCCCACAATCCGAAGCTGAAGGCTGAGGTGGCGGTCACGGGACCTTCCACTGGGGATTAACCACGCGAACCCGTCACCCCGTCGCCCGTGTGCCAACCCATGACCGCAAGCGGTCATGCGCCGACACACGGGCGACTTTACACACGGCACAACATAAACAGCATGCCCACCCTCTATGGGCACGCAAACCCACAAAAGACACACTACAAAGGACAAAACAGGACAACACAAGACAAGGACACTCTGGCCCTCCGACCCTGGGCAATTGGGAGGGTACGGTCAGATACCCATGCCAATGCCCTACTACACACGCACTTGCATCTGCAAGCGCCCCACTTTCTGTCCAGCAGAGACAGGTCTCCGCATCCCCTACAACAACACAAACACAACAAAAACGCGCGGCCTTCCTCCAGCCCGCCTGCCCTTCTTTAGCGACCCGGACCCCGACCCAGACTCAGACCCAGACCAAATCTGACTCGGGCTCGGTTTCCGACCCCACTCAAACCAAATCCCCAAACCTCAACTCTAAGGAGTCAGAGCCTCACACTCGGCCCCCGGAAAGACATTCCCGCCGCCCCGCCGATGCCCCTGCAGCTCTCCCGGGCCCTCCCGTGCCTCTCCCAGAGACTTTCCCGCAGTCCAGCCAGTAATCGTCTTCTGGTAACAGACTCCGGTAACGACTCTCCGGTAACAGCCCGCAGGCCACCTACGCTGACCCGGGTCCGTCCCCCGACACCCGACGCTCGGCATCCGACACCCTAGGTCGTGACCCACAACAGAAACCCACAAAGGACGGCACCCAGAAGGGGCGCCGCCAATTCCTCTCAAAGCTGCCCATATGGGGCAACGAGTTGTGCGGCCCAGAGTAGGCACGCACATAGGAAAGTCAGGGCCCCAAAGTGGGGCTCCTGCCTACAAGGTGTTGGCCGAATGGGTCCAACTTTCTCCAAGGAGACCGTTGGAACCATTCGTTCGCTCAACCCACAACACGTAAACACAACAAAAACGACAAGACAAGACAATACACCTCAAAAAACGCGCAGCCTTCCTCCGGCCCGCCAGTCTTGGTGACCCGGATCCCGAGAGTCCAAATCGGTCTCCGACCCCCCACAAACTAAAAACCCACCCTCGACACTCAGCAATCGACACCCGACCACCGACTGTCATTGCGACCTCCCCCGACAATCCTCGGCGGGACACTAAAGCTTTTTCTAGCGGTGTTCCCGTAGCGTTCACGGTGACTTTTCCGCAGTCCAGCCAGTACTCGCCACCGCTATTAGCTAAACGGTAGTAACTCGCCGATACTAACATTGCGCCCACCGGGTTCGCGGGCTCAGTCTCTCCGACACCCGACATTCGGGACTCGACCCCCAAAGTCGTGTCCAACGACCCCCCACAAAAGACGGCACTCAGAAAAAGCGCCGCCGAATCCCACAACACGAAACACAACAAAAAACGACAAGACAAGACAAAACACACAAAAACGCGCGGCCTTCCTCCAGCCCGCCTGTCCTTCTTAGGTGACCCGGATCCCGAGTCCAAATCGGTCTCCGACCCCCCACAAGCGAAAAACCCACCCTCGACACTCAACAATCGACACCCGACCACCGACTGTCATTGCGACCTCCCCCGACAATCCTCGGCGGGACACTAAGGCTTTTTCTAGCGGTGTTCCCGGAGCGTTCACGGTGGCTTTTCCGCAGTCCAGCCAGTACTCGCCACCGCTATTAGCTAACCGGTAGTAACTCGCCGATACTAACATTGCGCCCACCGGGTTCGCGGGCTCAGTCTCTCCGACACTCGACACTCGGCAATCGACCCCGAGGTCGTATCCAACGACAAAAATCCTACAAAGGACGACGCTCAGAAGGAGCGCCGCCGACTCCTCTCAAAGCTGCTCAGAAGGAGCAGCGAGTAGTGCGGCCCAGAGTAGGCCGCACATAGGAGAGGCAAGGCCCCAAAAGGGGGCCAAGCCTTGCCAGATGTTAGCCGACTGGGTCCAACTTTCTCCGAAAGGAGACTGTTGGAACCACTCGTTGCCCAGGATGCACCACGTGGAGGTCATCTGACAACTCGCACCCCAACCTAACCTAACCTAACCTAACCTAACCTAACCTAACCTAACCTAACCTAACCTAACCTAACCTAACCTAACCTAACCTAACCTAACCTAACCTAACCTAACCTAACCTTTTTTTTTTTTTTTTTTTGTTACGAAGTGGAAAACCTGCAAACAGGCGCATCAGCGGGCATGAGGGGTCCCGCTGGCTGTCCGAGGATGGCCTAGACTCTGTTCCAGGGCCGAAGCCCTAGAGAAAGCGAGTCTAGACCGACTCGGTAAAAACCACTCCGATGTCCTCTCGTCACCTTGGAACCAGCAGACCGGCGATCATCGCGTCGTCCTCATCTGAGGAGGACGCATCGAACGCCGGCATGGTGGAGCCTGACGAGGTCATGGGAACCCTTTCGGACACTTCCACAACCCCGTCGGTGACTGCTCGCCCTGTTGATGGGCGAGCCCCTCTTCCGCCCCTGAATGGGGCGGGTGACCGCCCTCGAAAACGATGGGCGGACACGCTTGACCCGTCATTTGGTGAGACGGGTCGCCGACGCGCCGGGACATGCGGGGCGTCGGCCCTCAGTGGGGACCTGTGCAATGCACGGTCGGAGCCCCCCCTAGGGCTCGGACCGCGCTGGTTTCCCACCGGTTGGAGAAGGCGCTGGTATTGCCGCCTTCTCCGCAGGAGGCGTCTGCGGCGGCACGGATCTGCCAGGGGGTCATCCTCCCTGGCCCGTTCCGCCTCCTCCTTCAGCGTCATGACGTCGACGCAGAAGGAGTTGACCGCCTCCCAGGACCCCTCGCTACCGAGCATGGACAGAACCACGGTCGGCAGGGAGAGGTCCGCGCCAATCACAGTGACCAATGCGGAGCGCTGGACATCGAACGCAGAGCACACCGTTAGGGTGTGTTGCGCCGTGTCCTCCGCTGCCCCGCAATGGTGGCACTGTGGGGTCGGCTCTCTTCCGATCCGGTGCAAATAGCGTCCGAACGAACCATGTCCGGACAGCACTTGCACCAGATGGTACGTGAGCGACCCATGGCGCCGCTCCGCCCATGCTTGGAGGACGGGGCGTAGAGCCTCCAGACTACGCGTTTGCGTAGTCGAGGCCCCTTCGCCCAGGTCCTCGGACCATAGGCGGAACATCTCTTCTCGTGCTCCCTCGAGAGCAGAGCGCCTCTCTTGAGGGGCCAGGCGATTGCCACTGGCCCTCTCCTCCGCTCGCTGCCGGTATGCCGCAGCGAGCAACTCCGCCACCAGCTCCCACGGGGGCGTCCCCGCGAGAGCGCACGCCACTTTCCGGGACACCGTTCGGTAGCCCCGGATCGCCCGCAGCGCCATTGCGCGCTGGGCCCGCTGGAGAGAGGCGATAGCGTGTGGGCTTAAGCAATCAGCCCACACCGGCGCCCCATACAGCGCCATGGAGCGCACGATGCCGCCGTAGAGTCGGCGGCACGCCACGCTCGGGCCCCCCACATTGGGCAAGAGACGCCCGAGGGCATCTGCTGCTCCCAGCAGCCGGGGCTCGAGGAGTCGGAAGTGCTCCTCAAAACCCCACCGCCCATCAATCACCAGCCCCAGATACTTCATCTGGGGCTTCAGACCGACCCTCTCGCCCTCCACAACGATCGACGCACCCGCTGACGGCCGTCTCCGAGGCCCATGGAACACCATGGCCTCGGTCTTGTGGAGGGCCACCTCCAAGCCCAACGTCCGTATCCGCCGCACGATATGGCTAACGAACACGGACGCCAGGCGCTGGACATCCTCCAGCCGCGTCCCCCGGACGGTGACGAGCGTGTCGTCAGCGTAACAAAACGCACGCACCATCGGGGGGAGGCCACACCGGAGGACGTAGTCGTAACCGACGTTCCATAACAGGGGGCCGAGAACCGACCCCTGTGGAACGCCGCGGGACACCCTGTGACGGCCAAGCTCGCCGCCACGTCCCACGTACGCTACGTCCCGGTCCCTCAAATAGTCTCCCACTATTCGGCGCAAATATGGAGGCATTTGATGGAAACGAAGCGCCTCCAAGATGACACCGAAAGGGAGACTATTAAAGGCATTGCGGATGTCCAGCGACACCGCCAACACCAACTCCCGCCTCTCGACAGACTCGCAAACGAGAGTCCGGAGATCGGACAGGGCGTCGATCGTAGACCGCCCCGTCCGAAAGCCGTATTGGGCCTCAGAGAGGTCGGGGCCCGTTCCCCCTCCTAGCTGCTGGATTATTCGGGAAGCGACGATCTTCTCGAAGACCTTCCCGATTTCGTCCAGCAGCACAATGGGGCGATATGCCGAAGGGTCGTCCGCCGGACGCCCCTCCTTCGCGATCAGACACAGCGACCCCTCCTTCCATACTTTGGGAAACTGTGCGAACTTGAAGCAAGCGTCGCACAGTTCCCTGGCCCTGGCCCCGAGATGTTTTAGGGCCAGGTCCAACACCCGCTTCGGGACGCCGTCAGGTCCCGGTGCCGTTTTACGCCCCTTGAGACGGGCGACGGCATCCTTCCACTCCTCCTCGTCAATAAGAGGAGGAGGATCCCTCTCGCCCTCCTCTTCCGGAGCTGGCGGGGCCATCCGAGGGGGAACAAAACCCTCCTCGGCCGGGGGAAACAGTCCCCCGATGACCGACCCCAGGAGGTCGGGATCCATCGTCTCCGTGAGGGGCGTGCCGCGCGCTTTCAGCTGGTTGCGCGCCAGCTTATACGGCCGCCCCCACGGATCCCGATCCAGACCCTGCAACTGCTCTTCTCTGGATACCTCCTTTGAGGAGGCAATCGCAGTCTGCAGGGTCTTTTTCGACTGCCTGTACAGCTCATACAGGCGGTCTTCCTCCTGGGTGTCCCTTACGCGACGCCGGCGGGCCCTAGTGTAGGCCCGCCTTTGGACACTGCAGTCATCCCTCATGGCCGCAATGTCCTGGGACCACCAGTGAACTTCACGGCGGTCCCGCGGAGGCTGCGCCCGAGGCATGGAAGCCTGACACACCTCCGTTAATGCGCCGCGAAGACGGCGAGCTGATTCATCAACGTCCGGACCGGACATCGGACGCGAGAACCAGTCTTCGAATATCGCCGTCTCGTTCGCCAGCTCCGGCTTAAGCCTGCTGAGCGCCCAGCGGGGAGGCCGGTCGCAGCTTGTGGGCTGTGGGGGCCTTTGGTGCAGGGTGGAGCTCTCGAATCGGATGTATCTGTGGTCCGAGAGAGTCTCCACGTCCTGCACCACCCTCCAGTCGCTGATCGTGCATGCGAGGGCTGGGGTGGCGAACGACACGTCCACCACCGAGCCTCCGTTGTGCCGCACGCACGTGTGGACTGTGCCCCTGTTGAGGAGTGACAGCCCAACAGCGGCTGCCCACTGCTCCACAGCCTGGCCCCTCTGGTCAGTCGCTGGACAACCCCAGACGACTGACTTGGCGTTCAGGTCTCCAAGGACGAGAACCTGACGCGGGGCCGCCCTCCTGATGGTTACGCCGACAACCACGAGGAAAGCCTTGAAGTCGGCGAGCGGTCTGTTTGGGGAGAAATATGTCGAAATAATGACCATATCCTCCCAAACGACCGCCGCGTACCCAGCACCCCGCTCATAAATTGAGGGGGGTGTATATCCTGGGGCCGCACGCACCATCACGGCGGCAGAGTCGCATGTGTCCCCGATCCAGTTGGGCTGGTTGGGGACAAAGTATGGCTCTGACACCGCCGCCACGTCCACTGACCACTCCGCCAGGCTCTGGTGTAGCAGGTCCTGAGCTCTGGTAGAGTGGTTCAGGTTCACCTGTAGAAAGTTGATATGGGGCCGTCTTAACATTGTTCGACCACCATATCAACCTCCTCGGGCCCCGTTTGGGGCGCCGTCTGTGTGGCGGGGGCGGCCTGGCGAGCTGGGCGCGCCGGCAATTTGCCCTTGGCCAGGGGAGGCTTACAACTACGCCCCCCCATTACGTGGCCTGCCGGTCGCTTGGCCGTGGCACACACGGCACAGTGGGGCTTCGCGCTACATTCGAAGCCCCTGTGCCCCTCCTTACCGCACCGGTAGCAGAGGTTGCTCCGGTCGGTTTTTGAAGGGCAACTCGCTCTTGCGTGCCCCACCTGCATGCACCGGAAGCACCGGTCAGAACGGGCTTCCAATGCTCTGACGTTGGCCGCACTGAACCCTATCAGCAGGCGGCCGGCGTCCACAACCTTCTTGGCAGCGGCGACCGGGCACGACACCACTGTCGAGCCAAAGCCGTCAGTGCCGTAGCGGATGGGGCGCACCTTCACGTTGTCCACGCCACATCCACCCTTGGCCGCGATCTTTGCGGCCAAGTGCACCTCCATCACCGACTCGTCCAGACCGCCCACCCTCACGTCTGCGGTCTTGGTGGGTCGAATGACCGTGGCCATGCCCTCAAGTGCCTCCCTCATCTTGCCGGCCAGCTGGTCGGCCTTCTCGGCGGAGGCCTCGCCTGAGATCTCTATTATCTTCGACCCGGTCATGGTATTCCGACACCGACGGTTTGGGATATCCATCCCGTCGATGTCCACCGAGTCGCGAGCTTTGGCAAGCGCGTCGGCGTAGGTGACCCCCTTCTCAACCGCTTCGGGAGTAAGGGTCACTACCACTGCCGCCGAACCTAACCTAACCTAACCTAACCTAACCTAACCTAACCTAACCTAACCTAACCTAACCTAACCTAACCTAACCTAACCTAACCTTTTTTTTTTTTTTTTTTTTTTTTTTTTTTTTTTTTTTTTTTTTTTTTTTTTTTTTTTTTTTTTTTTTTTTTTTTTTTTGTTTTCCCAGGGGAAGTCATTACGACTACCCGGAGCCTTGAAGAGGCCCCAAGTTATGTGGGACTCGCCCGTCCGCCTTTCCACACCCACTGGCAAGGAGAGAGGCTCCAGGTCAGCTGCCAGGAAGAAGTCCCGGCTGGGAGGGCGAGACGGAGGGGAATACCCACTAAACCCCTGGAGGCCCACAATCCGAAGCTTAAGGCTGAGGTGGCAGTCACGGGACACTTCCACTGGGGATTAACCACGCGAAGGCCACCCCGTCGCCCGTGTGCCAACCTATGACCGCAAGCGGTCATGCGCCGACACACGGGCGACTTACACGCACGGTACCACACCTACAGCACACCCACCCTTCTCTGGGCATGCGGACACCACAGCAACAGCAAACAAGCAAACATACAAACAAGCAAAACAGCAACACAATTAACTAATCCGGGACTCTCCATGCTCACTCTGTCGTCGACATCGCTCGCATGTCGGGTCCCGCATCAGTCACACCAAGACATATTACAAACACTGGACGACACAACCTGTCATCCATCGACGACCCCGGGGGCATCTGGGGTGCTATATCACGATAGCCATACCGATGCCCCCCCTACTTTTGGTTCCTGCCAAACAACTCCAGGACCACAAAAACTTAACGCCTCATCGCGCTCTCACGCCCCTCACTTGTGTGGCCGGAGGCCGGCACTCCCTACTACCCATGATATGCTCATGGGGCAGCGCCGCCTCGGCACACACCAGGCAGTGGAGCGGTCCAGTGCATGCTCCCGCTTGATGGCCGTCCGTGCCACAGCGGAAGCAGCACCCCGCTCTGTCCTTCTCGGAAGGGCACATCGGCCGTGTGTGGCCCATCCCCATGCACCTATAACAGCGCATGGGTCTGGGTCCAAACACCTCCACTTTGGCCGAGTGCCACCCCCCCATCTGAAGGTCCTCCATACTGGCGAGCCTCCCCGCCGCCTTCAAAGGGCATTGGACCAACACCGATGCGGAGCCCTTCGGGCCCGACCGGATGTTGCCCACCCTCACCTTCTCCCTGGGGCAGCCCCCCTCTGCCGAAACAGCAGCGGCCACCATTTCCGACGTCACCTCGCTATGGAATCCATAAAGGCGGATGTCCGCCCTCTTCTCCGGGCGGGCAATCACCACCACCTCTGATAAGAGATCCGCCATTCTTGCCGCCAACTTGTCGGCGGCCTCCCCGCTTTCTGCTCCTGGTACCTCAATAAGTGCGGCCCCGGATTGGGCAGTCCTAATCCTGACCCCGCCAAGGATGCCGAACTCCTCCAATTTAATGGCCTCCGTTGCCTTGTCCATCACCTCCGCATATGTTATCCCCCGAGCGACCGCCTCCGGCTTAAGCTGGAGGGAGATCGCCGCCGAACTGGGCTGCCTTAGGGCTCTCCTCTCCCTTGGCACTCCTGGGGGCATCACTCCTGCTTCGGGCATCTTTGGTGCCTCAGTCTTCTTCTGGGCGGGGGGCCCAGCTCCTCTCCTCTTTCGTCCACGGGTCCCAGCAGTCCGCACCACTACAGGTTGGACAGGCGTTGGAGGGACCGGAGCGGGTTCAACACCGCTCGCAACTACCGAACTAAATGTCCTCATCTCAGGCGCCGGAAGCCTCGCTTCCAGTCCGTCCAACCTCTTATCCATACCCTCAAGGGTGCGCTGCATCGCTGCTAGCACAGTCGTCACAGTATCTTCCGGCTCTGATGCAGAAGGAGGAGCAGCCTTTTCTTCTCTGAGGCGCTTGACCTCCTTTGCAAGGCACCTGACCTCCTCTTCGGCCTTTGCAGCCTTCAACTCCGCAATGCGTCCGGCCTCCTTTGCAGCCACTTTGGCCTTCTTGGCCTTAGTGAGCTGCCTCCCAACATCCTCCAATTCTTCCCTAATTTCGTCTAACCGAGCAATCATGTTTAAGCCATTCAAGACAGTTTTTCTGTACTCTCTCACCAGTTCCTTCGGATCCTCGGGCCATCCTTTTTTCGCCTGGATCCACTCTTCCCTTACTAACAATTCTGCATACGACTGCTGAAAGAACTGCTCTTCCTTGTCCTTCTCCTCTTCGCTCTCCTCCTCTTCTTCCACCTTCCTCCTCTTCGCATCCGGCGTTTCTTTGCCCCCCCCAGAGACGGTGGGGCAGCCTGAAACCGGAACACCGACCTTGGCCGGTGAACCAGTCCCAGAGAGGGATTCTCCCGTCTCCCGACGGGTACCCTCCTGGGGTAGTTGTTTTTTAAGAGACGCTTTCATACTTCAATTGGTTTTGCACCACCTGCAACATAAAAGAAAACTACAAAGACAAAACAACACAAAAACTCCCCTCAAAGCCGCTCAGAGGGAGCGGCGAGTGTGCGTTCCAGAGTGGAACGCACATGGAGGTGCAGGGCCCAGAGGGGGCTCCCGCCTAGCCAGATGTTCGCCGATTGGGCCCAACTTTCTCCGAAAGGAGAACGTTGGGACCACTCGTTGCCCAGGATGCACCACGTGGAGGTCATCTGACTCGCACCCCAACCTAACCTTTTTTTTTTTTTTTTTTTTTTTTTTTTTTTTTTTTTTTTTTTTTTTTTTTTTTTTTTTTTTTTTTGACGAATGAGGAAATCCTATTTACGGATACCAACGGGTCGGGGAGGACCCGTTGGTTATGTGGCGACTCTCCTCCCGACCCCTCCCGCCCTGTCCAGCCCCGAAGAGCTCGGCAGGGCGGGGGGGGAAGAGAGGCATACCCACTAAAACCTCACCGGTGCTCCCTCCTCGCACAAGCGGCGCGGTATTGCTTCCCCGTTAGGGATTTGCTTAAACCGCGCCTAGCGAATGGCCTTTCGGACCCCCTCGCGTTTTAGGGGGGATGTCGGAAGCACCTGACACCCCCTCCAGACGTTGCCCGTTATGCACGCCACGGTCAGTGTTCCCCCTGACAATGGTTGCCGAGCAGGGCGGTGTTTTACCGCCGCCCTCCGTCTACGCATGGTGGCACTTTTGTGTCACCCTGTGGGAGTACACTCCCCACCTCTAACACGGTGGCCCACCTGGAACCTCTCAAAGGAGAGGTATAAGGTGGCGGACCGTGCAGAGCACATGCCTGCCTCAAGGGAGGCTGTCAACTGACAGCCATCCCGAGATCGTGGGCCTCCTCTTCTCCCACCTGTCGTGGGTCAGTCTCGGCAGCCCTGGTTACCAGGCCTTGGGCCCTGGTGGCGGGGGGACTGCAGCCCCTGCCGCCCATCACATGCCCATGGGGCTTGCCAGCGTCGGCACAAACGTCACAGCGAGGCACTTTGGCTGTGCACTCCACCATCTTGTGCCCAGCTCGACCACAGCGGAAACAAAGTCCACTGCGATCGGTTTGTGCCGGACATCTAGGCCTCGCATGGCCCACACCCAAGCATCGGAAGCACCGAAGCGGGCGGGGCTCAAGGGCCACCACCGAGGCAAAGCTCCAACCTAGGAACAGCCTGCCCTCGGTGACCAGCGATTTTGCCGCGCGAATGGGGCAACGCAGGATCACCGAACCGGCATAGTTGGGGCCGTCTCTAATCGCCCCCACCCTCACGCTCTCAACGGAGCACCCCGTCTTCAGCGCCACAGCTGCGGCGACTTTCTCGGGTGTGGCATATTCGTCCAATCCAGAGATGCGCAGCTCCGCGCTCTTCTCTGGACGGACGATTGTTGCCACGTCCCCCAACTCCTGCTCAAGCCTTATGGCGAGCTTGTCAGCCTTCGCGCCGCTCTCTGCCCCCGGGACCTCGAACAAGCGAGCACCTGTGGCAGACACCCTCGTCCGCACGCCAGCCTCTATGCCGAGTTCGGCGATCGGAATGGCCTGAATGGCCCTGGCGATCACCTGGCTATAGGTCACACCGTTGGAGATGGCCTCCGGCCTCAGCTGCAGCACAATTGCCGCAGATGTGGGCGGTTTCAGCCTCCCTCCACCTCCTCGTCTCCTCTTCCTTCGGCTCGGCGTCGCTCGCGGCACCTGCGGTGCAGAGCGGTCACGCACCGTTGCAGGGCGAGCTGCCGAAGGCCGTGGTGGGAGAGGTCCCACTGGAGGGGCGCCTGTCGATGCGGGCACTCCCTGTCCCTTCTTCCTCCTGCCTCGCTTACCCCGGGGCACGTCCACCCAAGGCTCGGGCAGAGCCGTTGGTGGTACGAAAGCCCTACTGGGACCCGGCTGGGACGAAGGTCTGCGAGGGGTTGGTTCTCCGGCTAAGGCGATGGGCAGGTCAACTGGAGTAATTGTCCTGCGCCATCGACGTGGCGACTCCGTTATGGGAGGGAAGTCCTCCAGGCTTGGGCGGCTCTCTGACACAAAACCCGGGCGTGTCTCGTGCGCAGCCAACCTAGCCTCCAGGCCGTCAAGTCTTGTGCCAATAGCACTGACAGAGGCGACCAGGGTGTCCTTCAGCTCGTCGCAGATAGCCCGCATCTGCTGTTCCGGCAATGCTGGGGGAGGAGGTCTCGTGCGAGAGCCCCTGACCTCTGCCAGCTCATTTTTGAGCGCCTGCACCTCGGCACTCAATCTCCCCACCTCGTCTCGAAGACGAGTATTTGCCATCTCGGTGCAGCGCGTTTCCGCCGAGGCCGACCTGGACGCCAGGTTTGACAGGCACCTGCTCAATGTCTTGGAGGACTCATTGAGCGCCCTCTGCATCCGCCCCTGGAGGTTTCCCGATTTGTGGGACACCTCTGCGATGATGCGAGCACATGCGTCTCCAAGCATCTGCACCTCCAGCGCTGTCATGGGGTCATCGGGTCCAGACTCCCACAACACCTCTTTAGGAGGGTGTACCGCCTCCTTAGCCACTCTGGCTGCAGACTTTCCATTGCCCGGAACGGGGTCCAAGGAGGTTACCTCGGACTCTTCCTCGGGCAGAGGAAAAAATCGCAGGCTTAACGGCCCGCCTGACTTCCCTTTGGGGACAGGTTTAGAACCACGGCCCTTGCTGGTTCCTGTTACTTCCTTTGTGGCAACCATCTCCATCCTTGCCACCGCTTTTGGAGAGCAATATTGTTTGTAATACTGCTCTATAAGCTCCTCATATTCGGCCTCCTCGACAGACAGGACAAGCCGATCCTCCTTTTCGGCCCGCTTCTTCCGCGCCTGCTGCTCGGACAACACCTCGCAGCGATTGCGGATGGCTCGGCCCCTTGCACATGACGAAACCTTGGCTCCGGAAGGCCTCGGCTCCATCTCCGACAGAAGTTCGTCGGCATCACAATCAATGTCCGCAACGTCGTATCGCCGTTTCCGGCCGTCGACAGCTGCGTTCATGCACGTCTCCTCCCCGAATTCATCGTCAGAATCCGGCACCTCCAACGCCTCCAGCACCCTGCTGCGTAGTACTTTGCCCCCCCCAGATACGAGGGGCTTGCCCGGGGCCAACGAGACGGACGACTTAGCGCCCGACTTGCTAGTCCCGGGGAGGGGTTCTCCCACCTCTCGGTGGGTACCCTCCTGGGGTAATACGATTTTAGAACTACTAGACATGTTGGGTTTTGGCAATTTCCGGGTTGCCATTCCCCGCCTCACTTTGGCACTTTAGGGGCTGCCCTTCCCCGGACCAAAAAGGTCACCCACGCGCCGTCCACACGCCGAGGGCGCCCTACATACTGTCGGGGGCGGGAGGTACCGACAGGTTTTTACCGGTGTTCTCCGGGGTGTTAGTGAGTTTTCCTTCTCTTGGCCATTGGGCCTCCGGTCTGCCCAGTCACCGCGTACCCACAGCGCCAGCGGTGGGGTCGTTGCAGCGAAAGAGCAGATACCGACTTCGGGGCTGGCGTAAACCCCGGTTGCACCGCTCTCACCGGTGCCCCCTTTCCCCCCCATGCGACCTGAGAACCTTTAAGAGGCGGCCGTCTTTGTGGTACGACGCCCAGAAGGGACGCCGTCAGTAACTCCTCTCGCTGCTCATAAGGAGAAGCGAGTTACGCAGCCCAAAGTGGGTTACGTATGGGAGCTGCAAGGTCCAGAAGGGACCCCACCTAGTCAGATGTCAGCCGGCTGGGTCCAAGCGTCTACTACACGCCAGAGCGGGAGACTGTTGGAACCAACCGTTGCCCAGGGTGCACCAACGTGGAGGTCACCTGACTCGCACCCCACCCCAACCTAACCTAACCTAACCTAACCTAACCTAACCTAACCTAACCTAACCTAACCTAACCTAACCTAACCTAACCTAACCTAACCTAACCTAACCTAACCTAACCTAACCTCAGACCGTCTCGACCGGGCTGTTGCGAGCGCCGGGAGGTGTGTGGGGATGGGCGATGGTCTGCCCGACCCACTAAAAACCCAGGGACATCCGTCAACCGCAGGGCGGGACCCCGAGCACTCGAGGAGTCTTTCACGGCCCGCCGCGGTGGTCCGTTTGGACACGCCTTGAGGTTTGACCTCTACTGAGCACTACCCCCCGGATGCGGAAAGGTAGCCTCGACACCTGGAGACTGTCGCGGGGAGTGTGAGGAAGGTGGTGACCCTCACCCCCGCGAAGGCTAGGACGGGTGCAACTGCCCGTGAAGCCGTCTCCGCCGCCCCGTGCGCCGACGCCTGTTAGCATCAGCTAGGGGGTCTGCTTCCCTCTCGCGTTCGGCCTCCTCTTTGCGACGGATGACCGTGTCGCAAAAAGTGGCCACCGCGTCCCACGACCTCGTGGAGGAGACCATGGCGTTTGCCACGGCCTCAAGAGAGAGGTCGCTACCAACCACAGCCCGCAGATCTTGGCGCGGCTGCTCCCACTCCTGGCACGTTGCCAGCGTGTGTTCCGCCGTGTCGGTGGCGGCACCACACTGGTGACATGCGGCGCTTTGCTCACGTCCAATTCTGCACAGGAAGCTGCCAAAGCAGCCATGGCCGCTGAGAACCTGTGTCAGTTGGAACGTGAGCACGCCCTCCTTGCGGTCGACCCATCTGTCCAAAACGGGCCGAACCGCTCCGATGGTCCAGTGGCCAGCGCTAGGATTTTCCAAGTGCTGGTACCATTGCAGCATAGCCGCGCTTTTGGCGTCTTGCCGCCATCTGGCCACCTCCTCGGGAGCCACTCCGTCCCGGCTCCGTGCTTCCGCTCTCCGCCTGTAGACGGTTGTGAGCACCTCGGCTTCCAGCTCCCAAGGGGGAGTTCCAGCAAGCACGCACGCCGCCTCGAATGAGATCGTGCGATAACCTCTAATTGCCCTAATCGCCATAGCCCGCTGCGGACGACGCAGCAAGGCCTTGTTTTTGGCGTTTAGGGCATCACTCCACACGGGCGCCCCATAGAGCGCCATTGACCTGACAACGTTCGTGTAAAGTCGTCGGGCGCTTACACTGGGGCCCCCCAAGTTTGGCAAGAGCCTACCCAACGCCGCAGCCGTCTTCATAAGCTTCGGCGATTGTCGGCGAAAATGCTCCAAAAAATTCCACCGACTGTCGAGGTACAGCCCCAGGTACTTCATGTACTGGCTGACCTCGACTCGAATACCGTCGATCATGATATGCGCCCCTTGAGGCGGCTTATTGCGAACACCGTGGAAGCAAATGGCCTCGGTTTTGTCCACCGCGACCCTAAGGCCCAGCATGCCAATACGCCGGACAACGTGGGTCGCACCAACCGAGGCCAACCTGGCCGCGTCGGAGAACTCCTGTGCATGAGCCGTGACGAGGGTATCGTCGGCGTAGCAAACCAGGCTGAGACCCCGTAATAGGGAGCCCCTTAACGCCCAGTCATACCCAACGTTCCACAGAAGCGGGCCCAACACCGACCCCTGTGGAACACCGCAAGTGACAGACCTGCTACGCAGCACTCCATCCCTGTCCTGGTATACCACTTTTCGCCCTCTCAAGTAGTTGTAGATAACCCTACGCAGGTACAGTGGCACACCGTGGTAAAGCAGCGCTTCGCTGATACATTCAAAGGGGAGGCTGTTGAAGGCGTTGGCAATGTCCAAGGACACCGCCAATACAACCTCACCCTTTGACACTGCCTCTTGGGCCGACTCCTTGACGCTTAATATAGCGTCCACCGTGGACCTGCCCTCCCGAAATCCGTACTGGCATGAAGCCAAGTCCGGACCAATGGTTTTCAGGTGGTCCACGATGCGGTGCGCCAGGACTCGCTCAAACAGTTTCCCGGCTTCGTCCAAGAGGACAATGGGCCGGTACGCTGACGGCGAGTCTAATGGGCGTCCATCTTTGACGAGGAGAACCAGCCGGCCCGTCTTCCACTTAGTGGGGAACTGCCCCGTGGTAAGGCAGAGATCCAGGAGACAACGGAACCTCTCCTCCATCTGCTCCTCAGCCAGCACCCATGCACGACCGGGGATTCCATCTGGCCCAGGAGCCGTCTTCTTCGCCCGGAGACGCAGGAACGCTGCTCCCAGTTCCCCAGATGTTATTGGCGGAATCTGGGCAGCAGCTGGTTGTTCAGCCTGCGTCAAACGGCGGCACATATTAGGCGGCATGAAGGCACCGCGCACCGGGAAAAGGGAGCCAACCACAGACTCCAGAAGCGATGGCTCAAGGGTCTCGGTCAACGGGGGCCCTACGTTTCGGAGCTTGCCCCTGATCGAACGATAGGGGCGCCCCCATGGGTCACTGTTGAGCTCCTCGAGCATCTCCTCATGCGCCGAATCTTTGGCCTGAAAAATAGCGACCTTCAGGGCTTCCTTGGCCTCCTTGTAGGCATTGCGGAGAACCTGCTCGGCAGCCTCATCACGCCTACGTCGCCTGCGCTGGTTGGTGTACTCCCGACGAGCGGCAATACACTCTACGCGAAGGGTGGCCAGGTCTTGGGACCACCAGTATACTTCGCGTCTTGGAGGGCGCGGGCCAGCTCTAGGCATAGCCGCATTGCACACCTCCGTCATGGCCTCCGCAAGCCACTGCGCCCCTTCATCGACGTTGGTCAGTTGAGACGCAGGCTGAAACCATACTTGGACTATCGCGGCTTCGATAAGCAGCCCCTTGTCCATCTTGGTCAGGGCCCATCGCGGGAATGGAGACGCATTTGGCGCCCGACCCACTCTGGAACCCTGAGAGGGGGAGAGGTCGAACCTGATGTAACGGTGGTCCGACAAAGTCTCTACCCCCTCCAGGACGGTCCAACCGGACACTCGCTGGGCGACTGCAGGGGATGCGAACGATAGGTCCACAATCGACCCGCCCTGCAGCCTGGCACAGGTGTTGACGTTGCCCCTGTTGAGCAGGCATAAGCCAGAGGACACTGCCCACTCGTCCACCACGTCGCCCCGCTGGTCGGAGACCGGAGAGCCCCAGGACGTGGATTTGGCGTTAAAATCCCCGAGAACGACAACTGACGAAGTTGGGACTCGGTTGATGATTGTCCCTAGGAGGTCGATGAACGACTCGAACTCCGTCAGTGTCCTGTTCGGGGAAAAGTAAACGCCAACAACAAACACTTCGCCCCACTTTGCAACAACGTAGCCCGCACCGCGCTCATAGAGCGAGATTGGAGGGGACGTCGAAGAACCACCGATTATTGCGACCGAGTCTTTCGTGTCCGCAACCCAGTTGGAACGGGTTGGTATGAAATAAGGCTCGGCCGCCACCGCAATGTCTATGGACCACTCTGCCATGGATTGCACGAAAAGGTCCTGTGCACCGGCAGCGTGGTTCAAGTTCGCCTGTAAAAGATGACGTGTAGGCGAACTAGACATTACCGGTGTCCATTGCGTCTACGCGAGGCGTTTGCTGTATGCCTTCTGAGGGTCGGGTCTCGGCATTAATTTTGCCGGCCGCCTTCTTCCTTCGCGGTGGGGAGCAAGATTTACTCCCCACGATGTGGTTCGCAGGGCGCTTCGCCTCCGCACAAACGGGACAGTGCGGCTTGGCGTGGCAGGACGATGCGATGTGTCCAGCCTTACCGCAGCGATAGCAAAGCTCGCTGCGGTCGATCTGGGCCACACACCGCGCCTGCGTGTGCCCTTTTTCAAGGCACCGGAAGCACTTCATAGGCCGTGCTTGTAGCGCCTCTACCGGGGCAAAGCCCCACCCAACCACGATACGGCCTGCGCCGATCACCACCTTAGCGGCAGGAATGGGGCACTGCACGAACAACGTGTTCATACCCCCAGGCCCTTTCCTAAGGCTACCAACCTTGATCGAATCGGCTGGACAGCCCCCCAAGCTTGCCACCGCATTAACTACTTGCTCAGGCCGGACCATATCCCCAAGCATCGTGACCCTGAGGTCTGCGAGCTTGACAGGACGGGCAACTCGAGCGACGTCGCCAACTGCATCTCTGAGCCTGCTGGCCAGTTGGTCGGCCTGCTCATCGGTCGCAGTACTAGGTAGGTGAAGAATGCGCCCACCTGTCGCCGACTCCCTGAAATGGACATACTCGATGCCCATATCAGCCGGCACTACGCTCTCTTGCGCCTTCAGCAGGATGTCGGCAAACGTGATGCCTCTCTCCGCTGCCTCCGGCTGGATGTTCAAAACTACGGCCGCAGATCTTGGTGGCCGTAGATTTGGCTTCCTCTTGCGGGCAGGAGCCTGCCGTTTGGCCTGCTTGCCCTGGGAGTTCGGCTGCTGTTTGGCTGGTGCCCTACTTCTGGCCTTTCGCCTGGCCTTGCGGCCTCCGACTACTGGAGTCCACTCCTCCTCGGCCGTAAGGTTCCTGGTCGAATTTGGCTTTGTCTTAGCCGTCTTAGGGGGGGCAGGTGCCGATGCGGCCTTAGCAGCCTTAGCCCCCTTACCGGGCTTGTTGCCTCCCTGAGGTGCTGTCTTAACAGCGGGAGGCTTCTCCACACGTCCCGATGAACGGGGAACGGTAGTCGGCGAGTTCTTGGTCGCCGACGCGTACGTCGCTTTATCAGCATTGGCCTTATTTTTGGCGTCCGCCGCAAGCGGCGGGCGCAGACGCGGCTCAGGAGGCAGCCTTGCCTCGATCGACTCGAGCCGCGTCGACAGCATAAAGCCGACCTGTCTCATAACTTCACCCATAAGGGTTTGGTCGACTTCAGGAAGGGGTGGGGGCTGATGTTCTGCCCTAACCTTCGCCTTAGGCTTAGGTTTCACCACCTTCGGGTTCTTATCCGGATTAGGGACCGAGCGAGTAATCGCTGGTGGGTCCGGAACCACCTCCATGTCTTCCTCCATACCCGAGTAAGGCGTTACCACAGGACGGTAACACTTACTGTGGAGGTGCTCCACCGTAGCATTTAATGTTGCCATGTGCTCTTTAAGGCTCGCCACCTCCGCACTTAGGCGTTGGTTTTCTGCCTTAAGGGCCTCGGTCTCCTCGTTGACCGTGCGGAGACGCAGCAGGTCAACATTCTGCTTGTAGGAAGCAGCGACATTCTTTAGGGCCTTCTGGTAGGTCCCCTTCAGGTGACCTGATGTTGTGGCCACGTGGAGCAGCAGGGCCACATCATCCTCCACCTGCCGCACCACAACCTGTGCCTGTGCCTCCTTGTCTTTATCGGGCCCGCCCACGAGCTCGACTCCGCTGGCCCTGGTCGCGTACGTCTTGCGAACCATCTCGGCGCATTCTCTCTCGGCCTGCAGCTCGAGTTCACGGCTCTCGGCCTCAACGTACTCGTTTTTGGCCTTAGCCCATCCGACATATTGGCCCGTGGTCGGAGGACGACCACGACCTCTGCGGCCAGACGGACCGGACATCACCTTGGGCGCCGAGCGAACTGAGTCGTTGTCAGACTCAGAAGACAAGTCCGCTCGGGGCCTCTTTTTCCCTGTCAGAGTCGACGTTGAGGAATCGGACAGCTGTTCGTCCTCTTCCCCTGCCGACAAAAAGACAGTGGCATCTACCTTCGAAGTGCCTCCTCGACTACGGCTGCGACTGCGACTGCGATTGGCAGAACGCATGCTCTCCAAGTCGAGCCGCGTTAGGGAGACGCTTAGAGTCTTGCCCATACGACTAGGCCCAACTTCCACCTTGCCCTTTATGGGCCTATCAGCGTCCTTTTGGTACGAGACACCTCTGCCCGATCTGCTGGGCCTCTTCTCCGACACAATACCATCGTCCTTGCCGGACTTAGCGCTTGAAGCGCTGCAAACTTCCACGTCCTTCTCGTTGGAGTCGGACACACCACCACTACCCACGACGGACCTGGAATCAGGCTCCGCCGACTTCACCGAAACGTCAGAAAAATTATTAAACATCTTTGCACTTAACCCACGAGTAGAGCACAAATATCGGTCACCCCGTGCAGTGGCCTCATACACGGGGAACCCTACATACTGTCAAGGGCGGGGAATATTGACAGGTTTTTACGAGTTTTCTCTCGGGTTTTATAGTGTGTCCTTCACGCGGCCGGCCGGTTAAGGCAAGCCCTCGCTCCACCACGGAACCCGCGTACCCCACAACGCCGCGAGTGGGGGTCGTTGCAGGAACCGCAGTGGTTTACGACGATCGGGGGCTGGCGTAGGCCCCCGTTACACCGCTTTCGCGGTGTTCCCCTTCCCCCCGTTGCGACCTAAGAACCCTTAAGGGGCGGCCGTCTTTTGAAGCGACGCCCTGAAGGGGCGCCGACCTACCCTGTTCCCCCCCGTGTAACGACGCCCAGAAGGGGCGCCGTCAAAACTCCTCTCAAAGCCGCTCAGAGGGAGCGGCGAGTGTGCGGCCCAGAGTGGACACGCATCTGGAGGTGCAGGGCCCAGAAGGGGCTCCCGCCTGTGTCGGGTTGTTAGCCGGCCAGTCTCACGGCAAACTCCTCTCGAGGAGGAGGATGTTGAGGCTGCCCGTTGCCCAGGATGTACCACGAGGAGGTCACCCAACACACACCCCAACCTAACCTAACCTAACCTAACCTAACCTAACCTAACCTAACCTAACCTAACCTAACCTAACCTAACCTAACCTAACCTAACCTAACCTAACCTTTTTTTTTTTTTTTTTTTTTTTTTTTTTTTTTTTTTCCCAGGGGAAACTTGCTAAACAAGTTCCCGTAGACTGGGGCGATCTACGGGATATGTGGGGTTGGCCTAAAAACGGCCGACCCACTAAAACCCCTGGGGAAACCTCACACCGCTAATGTGGTTGGCGCGGCGGCTGTCACAGGGATAGTGTTCCGCGCCTTCCACCGGCTACGCTGTTAGCGTCCCTCAACTGACCTATGTGCCCCAGGTCAGCGAGGCCCCCCGGACGTGGGGGGGCCGGTCTTCGGTGTGGGTTTCACTGCGGCTTTTGCAAACCGCCCGTCTGGCTTGCGTGGTCGGTCCCACGCGGGAGTGGTGGACCCGCTCGGGCCTTCGCCCGGGTCCTCCAGCTCTACCACCCTACCGCCTTCCGACCCTGTGTCTCTCTCGAGAGAGACAATGGGGTGGTCGGTCGTAGGGACCTTAGGAGACGTGGGTGGCTCCTCCACCGTCTCCATTTCCTCCGTGCGGTCTAGTGGCAGCTCCACTGAGGGCTCCACTTCAGCCGGCATCCTCTGGGCAGTCGTCCCCGATTGCTCAGGGGGAACAGGGCGGGCCCTGACGGCGGGGGGACTGCAACCCCGGCCTCCCATAATGTGGGCGTGCGGCTTCTTCGCCACAGCGCATACCGCACACCTTGGCTCTTTCGAGCAGCCCCTCGCTTGGTGCCCTGGCAGACCACACCGGAAACAAAGTCCGGTGCGGTCAACGGCACTGGGGCACCTTTGCCTAGTGTGGCCCACGCCCATGCAGCGGTAACACCGCATTGGGCGGGGCTCCAAGGCGACCACCTGAGCAAAGTCCCATCCAAGGAGGAACCTGCCAGCCTCTACGAGCGCTTTTGCCACGCGCATGGGGCAGCGCACGATTGTGCTTCCCGCCTGATTTGGGCCCGCACGGATGCGTCCCACCCTCAGGTCCTTTACCGAGCAACCAGCCCTCGCCGCCAATTCAACGGCGACGTCGTCCGTGGACAACGAGCTGTCTATCCCTGATACGCGGGTCTCCGCGTATTTTTCGGGACGGACGATAGTGGCCACGTCCGACAGCACCAGCTCCAGCCTTTTGGCGAGCTTGTCGGCCTTCGCACCGCTCTCCGTGCCTGAGACTTCAAGGAGCCGCGCCCCAGTGGCAGCCGTCCTCGACCTTACCCCCTCGATACCGAGGTCGGGTAGGGAGATGGCTTGCCTAGCTCTCTTGATGGCGTCAGCATATGTGACACCCATCTCGAGAGCCTCCGGGCGCAGCTTCACTACTACTGCCGCTGTTGTTGGCGGCCTGAGCCGAACCTTCTTCCCTCGGCTGCGCTTGCGCTTCTTTCGTCCAGGCGCTTCGCTGGCCGCACCTTGTGGCGCTGAGCGGACTGGCGTCACAGCAGGGCGGGCCTGCGCTGAAGCCTGGGCGGTGGCAGTCAGTGGGCGACTGGAGGTTGTCGCCGCAATAGGGACTCTCCCTTTGCCCCTCTTTTTCCGTTTCCCACGGGTCTCCGTCGTCCATTCGGACACTGGAGGAGGACCCAATGGGGGCAGGACCTGTCTTACCTCCACCTGAGGGAGGAAGATGGACTCCTCATCAAGGACGGACGAGGATCTCGTGGGCGTGGCCGGCCTCCCACGAAGTGAAAGGGCACGCACAGGCGCCGCTCGACCCATCTCGAGTCCGTCCAGACGAGCGTTGGTGGAGGCATTGGATTCCTCCATTGTACGCCTCATCTCACTAAGGGCCTTCAAGAGGACCTGATCCGCGTTGGTCTTAGTCGGAGGACGCTCCCGGCCGGAGCTCAACCCCGTCCCGACTTGGTCGACCGCGGTCCTCAGGGACGCCACCTCTCGTCTGAGGGCGTGCACCTCTTCGCGGAGTCGGCGATTCGCCTCCTCAACGCGCCGTGACTCGTCCGAAGAGGTCCGCGACGCCAAGTTGGCGAGGCACCTACGGATGGTCATCGAGGCGTTGTTGAGAGTGCGCTGGCAGGTACCTCTGAGGTTCCCGGATTTCCGGGAAACCTCCTTCACCGCAAAAGCGCACTTTAGCCCCACCTCGTGTATCTCGTCAGCCGTCATAGGGTCCGACGAACTGGCGATGAACGGAATGTCCACTCGAGTGGCCATCTCCGAGTCCATCTCGTCAAGGGCCGCGGAATCCACCGTGGATTGGCCAGGAGTCGGGCGTCCTTTGGACGGCCCCGCTGGCTCAATCACGGCTGGCAATACGACGCCCCTGGCTCGACGGTCGGCAGACAGCCTCTTGTCGAGCTCTGCGAGCTGCTCCTCCTCACGATCCAACTGCTCCTCATACTCCCGCATTTGGGTGCGGGCGAGGGCAGTTTTGGCCGTCGCAAAACTCGTCCCGATTGTGGCCGATCTGCCACGTCTCGATGACGAGATCTTCGCAATCGAGGCTGCGGACGCCACAGACTCAACCCCCGAAAGGTCATCGGAGTCCATGTCCGCGTCACGCAACCTCTTCCTCCTGCTGCCTACGGGTCTCAGGAATACGGAACTACCGTCCGAGTCCGACCCCGCAGCCTCCACTTCTCTCTCCTCCGTGCGCATTACGTTGCCCCCCCCAGACACGGTGGGCATGCCTGAAACCAGCGTGCCGGGCGTACCCGATCCGCTGGTCCCAGGGAGGGGTTCTCCCGCCATTTGGCGGGTACCCTCCTGGGGTAAATTTTTCGTTTTGCGACTTTTCATCTTGTTTTTGACAATTTGCGGGTTGTCATCCCCCTCCAAACGATGGCAATTCAGGGGCTGCCCTTCCCCGTTGGACCAAAAAGGTCACCCACGCGCCGTCCACACGCCGAGGGCGCCCTACATACTGTCGGGGGCGGGAGGTACCGACAGGTTTTTACCGGTGTTCTCCGGGGTGTTATTGAGTTTTCCTTCTCTTGGCCGTTTGGCCTCCGGTCTGCCCAATCGCAGCGTACCCACGGCGCCAACGGTGGGGTCGTTGCCGCAAAAGGGCAGATAACGACTTCGGGGCTGGCGTAAGCCCCGGTTGCACCGCTCTCACCGGTGCCCCCTTTCCCCCCCGTGCGACCTGAGAACCTTTAAGAGGCGGCCGTCTTTATGGTACGACGCCCAGAAGGGACGCCGTCAGTAACTCCGCTCACTGTTCAGAAGGAAAAGTGAGTTATGTGACCCAAAGTAGGCCACATATGGGAGCTGCAAGGCCCAGAAGGGACCCCGCCTAGTCAGATGTCAGCCGGCTGGGTCCAAGCGTCTACTACACGCCAGAGCGGGAGACTGTTGGAACCAACCGTTGCCCAGGGTGCACCAACGTGGAGGTCACCTGACTCGCACCCCAACCTTTTTTTTTTTTTTTTTTTTTTGACCCGGGGGAAACTTGCGACCAAGTCATCCCACGGGGAGCAATGTGCTCAACCCGTTTTCGGGGTATGTGGGGTTGGGCGATGGTCTGCCCGACCCACTAAAACCCCCGGGACCTGCAATCAGCCTGATTTGTGGTTGGCGCGGAATCTGTCATAGATAATGAGCCGCGCCTCCCACCAGCAGCACGTTGGTGCCCTTCCTCTGTGCGGCCTGCTAGTAGGCCGCATACACCCTTGCAGGATTTTCCGATCATGGTCTAGTGGTAGGGGGTTTTTTCATAAACCGCCCGTCCGGCGCTCTCAGCGGTTTAGGCCGAGAAGGAGAGGTGGACCTCGGACTTGCGTCCCGCACCTCATCCTCTACCTCCCTAACGCTCCCCAACCCAGCTCCTCTCAAGAGAGAGGTACATGGGTGGTCGGCTGTAGGGTCAACGACCTGGGGCGACAGTGGCTCCTCCGTCGCCTCCATGTCCGACATCGCTGGCGAATGGGGCTCCACCATTGGCTCCGTTGGAGCGGGCTCCCTCGTGGCAGTCTTCGCCCCCGTTGCGGGGGGATCAGGGCAGCCCCTGACGGTAGGGGGACTGCAACCCCTACCTCCCATCAGGTGATGGTGCGGTTTTTGTGCCGCGAGGCACACCGCGCACTTGGGCTCTCGAGAGCAATCCCTCATTTGGTGCCCAGGCAGTCCGCACCGGAAACAAAGTCCGGAGCGATCGACCGCGCTGGGGCACCTCTGCCGCGTATGGCCCACGCCCATGCAGCGATAACACCGCATTGGGCGGGGCTCAAGGGCGACCGCCAAGGCCATGCTCCACCCAAGGAGAAATTGGCCCTGACTAACGAGCGCTCTTGCCGCTCGAAGGGGGCAGCGCACGATAGTGCTCCCGGCGAAATTGGGACCCATCCTTATGCGTCCCACCCTCAACGCCTCGACTGGGCAACCAGCTCTCGCCGCAAGTCCTGCGGCGACGTCTTCGGTGGTTGAAGACGTGCCCAGCCCTGACACGCGGATGTCCGCGTACTTTTCAGGCCGGGCGACCGTGGCCACCTCGGACAACACCTGCTCCAGCCTACGGGCGAGCAGATCGGCCTTCGCGCCGCTCTCTGATCCAGGGACCTCAAATAGCCGCGCTCCGGTTGCGGCCGTCCTCGACCTGATCGCCTCGATACCGAGGTCGGGCAGGGAGATGGCCTGCTGGGCCTTTTTGATGGCGTCAGCATATGTGACGCCCATCGCCAAGGCCTCCGGGCGCAGCTTTATCACTACCGCCGCTGAGGTGGGCTGCCTAAGCCTCACTCTTTTCCGCCTTCGCGGTCTCCTCTTCCCCGGGGCTGCACCAGTTGCCGCTTGTGGCGCTGAGCGAGGCGGCACAGCTGTGCGAATTGACGCAGGTGCCGGGAGAGGAGCAGTCGGCGGGCGGGTTGTCGCCCGAGTGGAGGGATCGCCTCTCGCCCTCTTCTTCCTTTCTCCACGGACCGCCGTCTCCCATCTGGGCTGGGGCGGATCCGATGGAATCGGGGCTGCACTCCCTCGAGGAGTGGGGAGGCACACTTCGGGCAAGACGGACGAGGATCGAGAGGGCGTGGCCAGCCTCCGTCCAACAACCCTATCGGGCGCGGGAAGCACCGGGAAGTCACCTCCCCGGTGTCCGCGGTCATCCGCACGGGGTGGACGGGCACGCACAGGCGCATCTCGACTCGTCTCGAGTCCGGCAAGGCGAGCGCTAACGGTGGCATTATTCGCCTCCATGTTGCGCCGCAGCTCCGCAATTGCCGTCAAAACGGCCTGGTCTTGGGACCTGGTGGCAGGACGACGGGGCTGCTCCCTGCGAAGGGGCCTCGACTCTAACCCAACCTGGTCGACCATAGTCCTTAGGGCTGTGACTTCCCTTCGCAGGGCGTGCACCTCCTCCCTAAGTCGGCTGTTTGCCTCCTCAATACGTCGCGACTCGTCCGTTGTGGACCGCGACGTAAGGTTGGCCAAACACCTCCGGAACGTCTCCGAGGCGTGGTTCAAGGTGCTCTGGTAGGTGCCCTTGAGGTTCCCGGAAGTCCGGGACACCTCCTGCACCGCGAAAGCACACTTGAGGCCTATCTCCTGCACCTCATCGGCCGTCATGGGGTCATCTGGACCGGCAACGGGCGGCACCTCAATGCGACAGGCCTCTTCCGCTTCCCTCCTAGCAACTGCGATGTCAGCTTTCGAGGGGTACTGGCAAGGTGTCGGGCGTCCTTTGGACTGCCCCGCTCGCCCAATACCCTCGGGAATGACAACGCCCCTGCTTCGGCGGTCAGCGGTCAACCTGTCGTCCAGCTCCTCGCAGAACTGCTCCTCGTGGTCCAGAAACTGGTCATACTCGTGCAGACGTGCACGAGTAAGAACAGCCTTGGCCGCCCCGAGTCCAATGGACGTACCGACAGTGGGAGCCCTCCCACGTCGAGCCGTCGAAAACTTCGGCACTGAAGCCGTCGACATCACCGACTCGGCCCCCGAGAGGTCATCGGAGTCGGTCTCAACGTCGTGCAGCCTCTTGCGCCGATTGCTGCCTTCGGGTCTCAGGATCACAGAACCAGTGTCCGAATCCGAGAACCCCACAGCCTCCACACTTCTCCCCTCTCTGCGCAGTACATTGCCCCCCCCAGACACGGTGGGGCAGCCTGAAACCAGCGTGCCGGGCGTACCCGATCCGCTGGTCCCAGACTCGCACCCCAACCTAACCTAACCTAACCTAACCTAACCTAACCTAAAGTACTTATTACAATGTTCCCGCTGCATTCACCGAGAACATTGAGATTATGTATCTGTTGTATTCTTCGGATACATCTTATGTTATCTTTTATTAACATTATATTTATACCCGTTGCATTCATCGGGAAAGTTACTTACCTAATATTTTATATCCGTTGAATTCTTCGGATTATTATAAATACTAAGAGAATATATGGATTTCTCTTCTCCCCATGTGTTCATGTGGGAAGGTCTGTGCCCAGCTGTGGGACGTTTATAGGCTGATGATGATGATAATAATATATTTTTTTTTATTTTACATACCACTGCATTCAGTGGTCTGCCGAATATTTTTTTATGTGCAACAAAGTACCAAATGAAATAACTTATTTTCAAGTTATTATAATTTTTTTTATCTACCGCCTTAAAAAAAAAAAAAAAAAAGTACCTAATGCTTTGACGTATTTCAGGTCATCTCGAATACGATCTGAGTTTACCACCTGTCGAGTGTTATACACCAGAAGACAGCCATGAATCTTTGGACATCGAAAATAATGCCATAAAAACGCCCGGTGACGTTGATCCAAGTGTTCAATTTGCTGACAAAACCTTAGTGGAAGAAGCCGCATCAACTGGAGACGATTCGACGTTTGATCCCAGTTTGGTCCAGGCTCTCGGTGACATAGAACCGGAAGCGGTGGAATTCGGTGATAACATTCACGCGGAGGTAGCTAAACAATTTCAAAAAATTTTGCAAGGTCGCCGGGTGCTTCACCACCGGGCCCGCTGGGCACTCCAGTGGCACCAATTGCACAGGAGCAGCTACAAGCGGCCAAGCGGCTACGGTCACCCGACGAAATGGCCACTAAGCCCAAGAAGAGGACGATGAGGACGCTGATTCCACCACATCCTCCATCTACGCCTGCGACAGAGTACGGAACGCCGTACACCTCCGAGTCCGATGAAGGCGCAATGGAGGACGTTTCTATGGGGACACTAGACACAAAATCGTCTAGGCAGTTGCTCGCCCGCGCAAACGCTGCGGCGAGAGCAATTACGGGGGTTGCAGGGGCCTCGTCCAAGCTGAACAAGACTGACATGGCGACGATCAACAATCAGTTGTCCGTCATAATGGAGATTGTGGGCCATCTCGGCCTCATCGCTGAAGACAGTAAGGGCAAGATCGCGACAGTGAAGTCAAGAGCGGACACCCTTGACAGGGCTTTCGCCAAGGAGGCCGAGAGGACCACACGGGTGGAAGAAATTATTAAAACGATTAGGACGGAATCAGCTGAGTCCGCCAACAGGACGGCCCCTGCAACCGCTGGGCCTATGTCGTACGCTGATCAGCTGAGGCGGCGACCAACGGGGCCAGCTGTGGCGCTGTATCCGGTGGAGGGGTCGACGACCCTCAAAACTTCGGACGACACAAAGCAGGCGTTAAAGACCTCCATTGCCCCCGCCGCATTGAATATCCAAGTGGATAAAGTCAGGAGGGTGGGCAACGCGGGTGTGGTTGTCCAAACCCGCACAGCCGATGACTTGGCACGCCTGAAGGCAGCATTGCCAAATACCCTCAGGGCCAGCGACGTCAAGGGTCGATCACCCTTGGTGGTGATCCGGGACCTGGAGGGAAGGGACCCTGATGTGGGGGAGGTCCTGAAGGCGGTCTTCGACCAAAACTTCAAGGACGAGGGGGCTTGGACATTGGAGAAGATGAAGAGCCAGTGTAGGTTGGCCTTCCGGAAGAGTCGTCAGGGTTCCCGATACTCGGCAATGGTTCTGGCATGCTCTACGGAGCTACGGAAGGCACTAGTTAATAAAGGCCGACTGTACATTGGTTGGGAGGTGTGCAGGGTGGAGGATTTCACCACGGCAGTTTGCTGCCCGAAGTGTGCGGCCTATGGCCATGGTAGCAGTCGTTGCCGGCAGGAGCGCCCCACTTGTTACCGTTGTGGTGAGATCGGACACGTGGGGGAGGATTGCAAGGCCGCGGCACCACGGTGTGCCACATGTCACCGGTTTGGCCAAAAAGGAAGTGAAACTCACCCGACCGGGGCCAGAGAGTGCCCAGCGCGTGTTCACGCCGAAAGACGTATGGTCGACACAACCGCTTATTGAACGAAACAGACACAACCTCGCAGCGCAGAGAGTCCACGATGGCTAAGAGGTGGACAGTCGGCCAAATAAACCTGGCGGGGGCAGAACTTGCCACAGTCGAGCTGCCGATAGTCGCAGAGACTCTGAGCTTGGACGTCGTTCTGGCTCAGGAGCATTATCCCATAGCTCAGTCGGACGTCGCGAGCAGATTTCTGCAGTGCGGCGACAAACCAAGGGCGTGTATATATGTTAGGCGCCAGGACCTCCCATGCGCCTTGCTACAACATCTGTCGACCACACACTGTACAGTGTGTCATGTACTTACCGACCGCGAAGGTGTATACATGGTGTCCGCGTACTTTCAGTACAGCGACGACATAGACGCGCACCTTGAACACCTTGGCATGGTGCTGGACTCCCTGAAAGGGAAGAAGGTGATAATAGGGGTAGACTCGAACGCGCACTCTCCGATGTGGTATTGCGAGCCGCGGCAGTATACCGGACGTGGGCCAGACGTCACGCACCGCCGTGAGTCCATGGAGGCGTTTATCCTGGCCCGTGGACTAAAACTTTTGAACCAAGAAGGTCAACCGGCAACTTTTGCCACAACAAATGGAACGTCGAACATCGACCTCACACTTACTACAAGAGGCATCTCGGTGACGGGATGGAGAGTGTGGGAAAATGAAATAGAGAGCGACCACCGTCTCATCACGTATGTAGTGGCAAGTCAGGACACTCCGCGTGCACAGCCGCTAGAAGAGCCGATGAGACTTCGGGATCGCGGTGTGGATTGGTCACTTTTCGAGCGCCGGATACATGGGAGGGTGGGTAACATAAGGTGGAACCGCTCCGCCTCGTCTGTCTGTGCTCAATTCACCGCTTTGGTAGGGAGCACTGCAAAGCAGACACTCGGGGTGGCGAAAACTAGGAATTCGGACGGCGGACATGAGTGGTGGACAGCCGATCTTGATCGGCTGCGCTGCAGCAACAACAGACTGCGTAGAGCCTGGCAATCGACTCGAAGGGCCGGGGGGCCTGCCGAGGCCGATGCCAAGGGGCGTTTCCATGCGCATAGGAAGATTTACAGGGATTCGATGGAGGAAGCGCAACTATTGCACTTAAGGAAGACCGCAAGTTCCGGAAACCTGGACCCTTGGGGCCAGGCCTACCGAGTCGCGAGTGGGAGGACTCGTCCTCCCCGTAACGTAATTAATGGCACGACATTCGCCGAAGGACATGCTGTCAGTGTGGATGAGGCCATGCACAGCCTAATGTATGCCCATTGTCCGGACGACGATTTGTCCAAGGACACGCGCTACCACAGGCAAGTGCGGGTTATGGCCTCGTTGACACCGTCAGGAGTAGATGCGCCGCCTCCGACCGACGACATTGTTGCGAGAATAGTCAGGGATCTTCCCAACACTGCCCCGGGTATCGATGGGATTACCGCTCGGATTATTAGACACACATGGGCAGCCGCGTCGGTGGAATTTTCAGAAGTGTTTAGGCGATGTGTTCGAGAGGGGACCTTTCCGGATGTGTGGAAGGACGGCAGGCTGATTGTCCTCCCGAAAGGGAACGGCAAGCCGCTTTCCGATCCGAAAGCATATCGCCCCGTCACCCTGTTGCCGATCTTAGGTAAGATTTTAGAACGCGTAATGTTACGATGCGCCCCGCAAATAACGGTTAGCTTATCGGACTGCCAGCACGGTTTCACTCGGGGCCGGTCGACGGTGTCTGCGCTGAAGACTATTTTCAGTGTGGCTAAGGAGAGCACGTCGAAGTCGAACAGGCTGTGTTCCTAGATATCTCTGGGGCCTTCGACAACGCTTGGTGGCCCATGATAATGCTCAAGGTGAAGCGCGGGGGATGCCCGCCTAACATCTATAAGATGTTGGCGGACTACTTCGTGAATCGCCGTGTGGGCCTGTTCGTGGGAAATCGGGTTGTGTGGAAGGCTGCAACGATGGGTTGCCCGCAGGGATCGGTGTTGGGACCGACGCTCTGGAATGTGCTTATGGACGACTTGCTTCGGCTCCCGCTTCCTGGGGGGGTAAGCATAGTGGCGTATGCCGACGACGTGACGATCCTTATAGAATCGGCATCCCGGGCGAGCATAGAGACTACAACATCTACCGTCTTAAAGCTCGTTGATGACTGGGGGGTCCGTAATAGACTGGACTTTTCCCCTGCAAAGTCGGTAACTATGACAGTCAGGGGTAAGTTCCAGAGACCGCCCATCATCAGGTTCCGTGGGAATTCTATTCGGAGCGTTGCCTCGACCACGGTGCTGGGAGTGGTGGTCGATTCGAGTCTCTCGTTCGCGCAGCATGCGGTGTCGATAGGGGAGAGGGCGGCAAATTGCTTCGGCAAAATGTCGAGAGTATCGGCTAACTCTTGGGGTATAAGGTACAAGGCGCTACGCGTGTTGTACCAGGGCACTTACATCGCCACGGTAACGTATGCTGCGGCATGTTGGTACGAGCGGGCGTCCCTTCACGTTGTGCGGAGCGCGCTTTTGCGCACCCAGAGACCCGCCTTGATCCTTCTGACCAAGGCGTATCGCTCGACGAGCTCTGCTGCCCTGCCAGTGCTGGCGGGGGTGCTGCCGGCTGACCTCGAGGTAATCCGGGCGGGCGGACTAGGTGAGGCGCGTGAGTCCGCGACCAAGGAGGAGCTTCGGGGTGCCAAACTCAGGTTTGCTGAGTCCGCTGCTGCCGCTTGGCAGGAGCGTTGGGACACGTCGGACAAGGGGAGGGAGCTGTTTCGATTCTTCCCGGATGTGAGGGCTCGAATCAAGGCGACTTGGATCGAGCCTGACTACGAAACCTCGCAGCTGTTGTCGGGGCATGGGTGTTTTAGGGGTAGGCTTCATCGGATGAAGCTTGCCGAGGTGGACAGGTGCTACTATGGGGGGGATTACGCGGAGGACGCATACCACGCTTTGTGGGAGTGTACTCTGTACAGTGAAGCACGTAGGACTTTGTTAGATAATGTGATGGTGCTTGAGGTGGGGCCGGTTTATTACTGTGACCTCGTTGGTTCGGAGGCGAACTTCAGGCGGTTCAGAGACTTCGCGCGCGAATGGCACAGGATTCGGAGTGGACTGGAGAGAGAGAGAGGCGAAGAGAGAAGACCGTAGAACGGGAAGAAAAGACGCTGTGAGAAGTAGCCGATAGCGGAACCACTGTTAGGTGGGCACGGAACGGCTTGGGGGACACCGAAGGCGTTTTCGTGTACGTCCGCCCCAGAATGGGGAGAGGGACCATAGGGACAAAGGACATAGATAACATAATTTGTAGGGAGTGAAGAAGTGCGCGCGGTGGAGTCCATTCCGCGCGCATCTCCCGCGCTTCGGCCTGTATAACCTAAGGGTTGAGCCAGGCCATGGGTGGTTGGTGGGTTTGTCCGAGTAGCCGTTTACTATGGCGTCGGTAACCTACCTTCATAAATATTATAATTAACATTTATTAGTAAATGTTATTTCTTTGGGAGTTTTTATTTGTCTATTAAGGTTTAATTAACCACAGATGTTGTCTCCCTACTAAATGACTTTCATTAGATTCTCTAAACCTAATGTAGTTCTTTTTGTGTTGCAATTGCTTAACCGTTAGTGGTCAATAGGGGCCGGTTCAATTGCAGCAGCTTGTACTGTATTACCAGACCGCGTGGCGGCGGGACTTAGTGCACAATTGCTCATACCTTAATTGTGTATTACAGGGTCCATCTACCGGGCAGAGCTTCCCGATACTTTCTTCTGCGGGGCAAAGCTACCCCAGTATAACTCCACCGTCTTGTGTGGCCTGACGGCTGCACAGCGCGCACACCCGTCTACATCTTCGGGGCTGATTAGCGGGGATTCCGGACCTCGGAATCCAGATACCACCGCGCAGGCTACGGCCCGGGTCTAGGCTGACCTAGGCGCCGAACTGCGCTCACGTACCCCTTACCGCTAGAAGCTAAGTCCCCTTATAAATCAAAGCGACACCACTGAATTGTATGCGACCGACGATTACCCACCCCTGGGAATAAACTATTGTAAAGTTTTACTATCTTTTTATTTCTTTACCTGAACCTTAGGTGGACTAAACACCCTAGCGCTTCAACTCTAGATTGTGTGTATAAATTAAATATTTCAATAACTAATATTTCAAAAATTTATTTTGCTTATTATGTTGGTGTTAAACTTGTTGGCCATATTGGGGCATATTGTTATAAGAAATTAGTTTACATTTATAATAATCAATAATAATTAATTAATTGATTGATTGATTTAACTATTAAGTAATATAAATAATTATTATTTGTATTACTTAATAGTTAAATAAAACAATGTCACAATTATTATTGTAATATTAATATTTATATACCAATTGCAAATTAAATTAAAAATTAATATATTAAGTAATAATTATTTATTATTATTAATTGATTTAGTTAATTAAATTAAATTGTATTAATTTTTTTGAGTGGTTTGAAATTGTTAATATATAAAACAGAGTATAATTATAAATCCACTTAAAATAATACTTACTGTAGAACTAACTATAACTAGATAATTTAAGTTGCTGCGGTGCTGTTGCTGTGCCCTTGCAGGGTCTCACATGAATACCTTAACAAATTTTCCACCTGTATTGTATTATATTGTAATGTGATATGCAATAAATGATTTGAATTTGAATTTATGTTTTTGTTTGTATTATATAATTCTTAACGTAAAGTAAAAAGTAAAGTAAACAGCCTATAACTGTCCCACTTCTGGGCAAAGGCCTCCATCATTGAAATCAAGTCATCACTACAATTGATGGGTAAATTATTATTATTATTATTCTTAACGTAAATTTTAAATATTATGATCGGATGTTAATGACGGTAGGTTGTTGACATTGAATGGGCGCCTTTGGCTTTCAAAGTAAAAAAGGAAATAGTGTTGAATAATTTCGGCGGGCTGGTTAGAACCGCGATAGCTCCTTGACCCGGTATGTCAGAAGGGTGCAGGTTCAAATCCTGCTCGTAGAATTTTTTTCAACATTTGTGTTTTTGTAATTTGTTCGCAACAAAATTTACGTTAAAAATTATGTAAACAAAACAATTACATTTTATAAATAGCTTGCCTACCTCTTAACTGATCTTTAGAATTTGTAAAAATATTATGATCGGATGTTAATGATGGAATTTTTGCTGTTTCTTTAATGAAATATATTTGCTTTTGGTAGTACTAAGGTAGTTATCTGTTGTTGGTTCTGTCCCAAATTATGTTCCTCAATAGCTTACTATAATACATTTGAGTCTTCCAGAGTGGTCATTCTCAACTGTATTTTTTTTTCAATTACTACTAATTGAATCTCTTTACATTGCATTTTTGTTAGGTTTTCTGTACTAGCCAGGACCTAAAAATCTAAAAATCTAAAAATCTAAAATCTTGTTTGTTGCCAATACCTACCTATTGTCAATATTATTGTCAATATCATTGTGGGGATTTGTAATATACAATTGTTAATGTTTCGAGTGACAATTATTCTGGAGACATATTTAACCCCCCCACCCACTAAAGTCTTAATTGGGTGTTTTTATAACCTAAAATAAAGCACCCTAGTTGTAAGGTGCGGTCTTAAGTTAGTGTATACCCGACTGCGTCAGAAGGAGGGTTATGTTTTTTCGAGTGTATGTTTGTATGTATGTATGTATGTAACGTAGCAAAAAAAAAAGATTTTTAATGAATTAGTTACAAAAATAATTAATTAATTTTGCTGCTATAAGAAAGGCTCCTGCCCAGCATTGGACACACAATGAGCTGGTGATGATTGGCTTAATCATCTTGCCTAATTCTTCCATTATTGAGCCGAGCGCTGAGGCGGATGAGGACGGGGGGGTACTGGGAAATGGATTAAAGGAGTTTGGAAGTTCTTGTGGTTAGTAAACTGTGTCCTCGATATATATTAAATAAATATTAAATTATATTACATAATGAATTAAAATATTTCAGGAGTTGTCATAATTTTTAATTTGTTGAATTTTTCTTACACTAATATCACAATCGGTTCGTTCCTTTTACTAATAGCTAGTAAGTTTAAAATATTTTATTTACAAAAATTAATAATTTTTTTTTATACAACTTGTTGATTTGCATTCACGCCATATTCATAGCAGCAGTCGTATTGCTTATACTTATTACAAATAAATTATAAAAAGAATATGAAAAAATCTGTAAATACGAATCGCACGTCTGCGTAGCACTAAAAAATAAACGCTCGTTCGCGTACGCCCGCTCACCCGACCACGAGTAGGTAGCAACAAGCTCGAGCTTCGCGGCGCGCCCGCAGCTTTGTCGGCGCGGCGAGCGCCGGCGGCCGGCGGGCGGCGGGCGCACGCCGCACGCATCAAAGCCAGTGTGCCGCGCAACCCCGAACGAGTGACACATTTCTTAGCCCTAGCGAATTTGGAGCGAAACGTGTTCTTAGGTGTGTTGTTTGTGTGTAAAAAAAGTAAAATGACGGAAAATTATTCTAACGTAGAACTTGTGGAGATGGTGCGATTATACGCAATTAGTGGGAACAGTCTACGTCGAGCCGTGGACATGTTTGTGGAAATGTTTCCAAACAGACCAACTCCATCGCGCGAGGTAATGCTTGCTGCCACGCAACGACTGAGGGATCATGGCCAGTTCAACGTTCCTCGACATGCGCAGGGTCGCGGCAGTGTGGGCCTCTCAGTCGATTTGCAAGAGCAAATACTCGAATACTTCGAGAGGGAACCACGTGCCAGTACTCGTGATGCTGGCCGCCACTTCAATGTCCACCACACAACAGTCTGGCGGCTTCTTAAGTCGGAGCAACAGCACCCGTTCCACTTCAGAAGAGTTCAAGAATTGAACGAGCAAGATCATGCCGCCCGGGTCACTTTTTGTCACTGGGTACTAGAACACCGAGAAGCCAGCATTCTATGGACGGACGAGTGTATGTTTACGCGCATCGGTGTTTACAACGTCCACAATGAACATTGGTGGGCTCACCGCGAACAGAACCCGCATAAGACCAAAAAAGATTCGTTCCAGCATAGGTTTAGCATCAATGTGTGGGCTGGCATTGTTGGTGGACATTTACTCGGGCCCTATTTCATCGAGGGTTATCTCAACAGCAACTCGTATTTGCAACTTTTGCAGCACGTAGTTGACGTAATGCTTGACGACGTGCCACTAGCTCTTCACCGGAATCTCTTTTACCACCAGGACGGGGCGCCTCCGCATTATGGACGCCAAGTGCGCGATTATTTGGACGAAGTGTTCGGAACCGAGTGGATTGGTCGAGGTGGGCAAGTGCCCTGGCCTCCGAGGTCGCCAGGCTTGACTCCTTGTGACTTTTATTTGTGGGGAGACATAAAAAGAATGGTTTATAAAGACGAAATCACGAGTGTTGTGCAGTTAAAACAAAATATTTTAATGGCTTTTGAGAGTGTAAGGTCAAATCGTAGTGTGCTGCAAAAGTTACCTAGAAACTTAAGGCGCCGTGCTCATTTGTGCATAGAACGTGAAGGTGCCCACTTTGAGCAGTACCTGCGAGTATCTTAAACATGATCAGTAAGTACCTAATAATAGTTTATTGCAACAAAGTATACTTATGCGTAAGAGTAAGCCACTTTACCACAGAATACATAATAGTATCTACAAGTTTACGTAAGTTCATCGACTTAATGTCCGCCCGCTGCGCTCTTATGTACCTACTACGGTCTGCACCCCTATTCTCGTCAGTCGACGGTCGCTATTCTAATTTACACTGAGATCATTTTATTAATCAATCGGTTCCTTATTACTTTCTCCGTGTTAAAATTATTTTTTAGTCATTAAGTGTACCAATTACGATCAGCTGTAAATTTATGGCGGGAATGCAAATCTACAACCTGTATAAAGTCTGTGTTAATTTGGCAACAGAACATTGAAATATTTGTAACTAGAATCTGCCGGGCTCGGCTGCCTCACACTAGACTAGGACCGGTCGTCGGCGCGGGCGCACGTGCTATAAGTGGTCGTGCGCGAGCGCGCTAACGAGCGCGGGCGTGGGCGCAGCGAGCGGCACGGCGAGCGGCGCCAGCGCGGGGAAGGCGGGCAGCCCGCGCAGCCCCGCCAGCCGCCGCGCGTCCAGCTGCACGCCGTTCGCACGCTCCTCACGAGCGTCCATCCGCAGCCGCGGGTATAGCGCAGACTCTTCTGTCTGCACTTGGCGATCCGAAGAGCTCCTTTCTGAAAATAATATTTAAGTTTTAATCAATCGAAACATGCGAATAGTATTGGGGTCCATTTTCCATAACCAAACCAAATAATTTTTCATAATCAGGTTGGTAAATTTTTTGGCAGGTATTTAAGTCTGTTTTAAATCTAGAATGATTATAATAATAATAATAAATTAGATTTAAATGTAACTAGTGACCGGCGTCGTTGAGCGTGGAGAGGTCAGTGGAGGGCGTGAGGTCGGTGGGGCGGGGCAGCGGCGCGGCGCCGACGAGCGCGGCGCACACGGCGCCCCCCGCCGCGCCGCGCGCCGCCCGCGCCGCGCCGCCCGCCGCGCCCTCCGCGCCGCCCACGGAGCGCCAGCGTGGCGGCATCAGGCTAGCGCGCACGTTGCGCTCAGGACGCACTATTATTATGTACAGCTGAAAGAAAACCGAACGAGTGAATTGTTAGTTGATAACGTTATTACAAAAAAAAAAGCATAATTTGTCAATTAGTCAAGAGTTTTGACTTCAAGGCTACGTTACAAATTACGATACCTTGGGCGAGAAGAGGCAGACGAGCGTGACGCTGGCGCTGAGCGAGATGGTGACCGCCATGCTGGTGACGCGCAGCGGCACGTGGCTGGCCGTGCCGAAGTACAGCGGCACGAACGCCAGCCAGATCACGCACGTCGTGTACATCGTGAACCCTGCGCAGGACACCACCGAGTAAGAACAGGTAACCACATGCAACGTTGTACGACCTCCTTTTTGTGAGACACTCGGAATAAAATCAATGATTGTTGGTGTGTATATCGCGTGATTTGACTATCAATGTCTTCACTACTTGTTGTGTATGTTAATCTGTTAGTCTCAACCATACCATTAGTCTCAACCATACCATTAGTAACATTCAAAGGAAAGTACTTTAACAGCAATCTTCTTCTTTTCAACCTCTTTATCTCCATACATTTAGGAATATTAAATTAAGCTGGAATGTAAAATCGAAGAGTATGAGCCACTGAGTACAACTACCATGCTATTAAGATCAGAGCATGATAGGCGAATGAGTTACCGATGTGCTTGCTCTCGTTGAAGGCTTCGGGTATCTTCCTGGTGAGCACGGCGTACACGGTGCACACGAGGATGAGCACGACGGGGTAGAAGAAGGCGATGGTGTAGGAGGCGTCCACGTACGCGTCGCATACCAGCATGTTGTCCTCGCGCGCCGGGTAGTGGTGGATGGCGCGCGCCGGCGACACCACCTGCCACACCACCACGATCACCACCTGCCGCCGACACCAGACATTACATATTACGACTCCTTCCTTATTTACAGAAATGTTTAAAGTACCAGTACTCATTCAGATTACACCAGTGTTATCATTATCGTCATTCCAAAGACTCCCCGAGGATTTGGTGCCCATTCGTTGCCCTCACGACGACTTTACGTGATCATTAGTCCACCTCATTTGAGGCCTACCAACGTTCGAGTCTTCTCGTCCGCGCTCGCCACTCGGACACCATTCTACTCCAACAGCCATCAGCTCTACGAGCAATATACACCGCCCACTCCCACTAAGGTTAGGCAATTCTGAGAGGCTCTACATGCGATCTGTACCTAGGAAAAAACTTCTAAAATACTCCATGTCTGAAAAGTAAAGTTATCAATTCTTACGTACGAAATAGTCGTCGAGTTGAGTTTCGAGTAAGTCATACAGGTACCTGAATGGACACAAGGATGAAGCAAATGACGAGCTGCGACTTGGGTGATATGAGCGAGGGGCGGCGCGCGGAGTGCTTGCTGGCGGCAAAGATGCGCGCGATGCGGTTGGTCTTGGTCAGCAGCGCCGCGTACACCACCGTGAAGCAGAACCCCGTGCCGAACCTACAATTTTATGTTTTGAAATTATAACAAAATAGAATTTAATAAATTTAATACATTTAAATTTTTTATCGATTGTTAGGCAAATCCTGCGTGATGATGAGAAGAAACAGTTTCCAGATGCGAGGACAGCTAGTAGAGCAGGATTCTTATTATTAAAGATATTTTTATAAAGTGTAAATTCATTGAAATGAAACAACTTTTACGGATCTATTCGCGTTTATTCTAAACATTACTTATTTAATAAAATAAAAAAAGTTGTTTCATTTCAATGTAGTGTTCGCGTAAACTTTAGAAAACAATAAGTGTAAATTCGTTTAGTGAACATAAAAAAATTATAAAATGAACACCCAAAAGTTATGACAATACTAAAACGCATTTTTACAAGAAAGCGCAAGTTCATTTATCTCTACCACCAAAACTTTGATTTCATCTCACAGTGAGTAATGAACCATACCAAAGGTCACCACAGCCTATTGACAGCAAATGTAGCTGTTCGGAACAGACTGTACGACTGAATGGCCGTGGTTCCTATGCCTCCAAGTATTTATACTGATTGAACTGACATCACTACTTGGATGTCACTTCACTATTGTAAAATTTTAGATGGAATCACGTTGAATAATGTCGCGGCGCGTTTGTTGTTATTAATTGATAAGCTTAGAGAGAGAGAATTTTGTAACTCTTGGTTAATTTTGTAATGTCCTAACGAGGGCAAATCCGGCTGCGTGGTTAAATAGAAAACCATCCCCACACTTTGTGGAAACGCGAGTTTTGTGTCCGCGTTTATAACCTCTCGCGGGAGAGTGATTCGTATTGGTGTGTGGTGACCTGTGCGCGCGAAGCGGCACAAGCCTTAGAAACCTAAGATTCAGAGGCGCCGGGCGTCGACGGCAGATCTGGTGTGCCAATTGGAGGCACCGAACACGCGACTGGCGAAGACATCGCCGGGTGAAGCCATAGAGAGTACCCGTCTTTCCAGGACCTTCCTCGCCACCGCCCCCTTCTGTTCCTTTTGATAGGGTTCTACTGGGATAGCCCAGGTGAGTTTTTGAATAATTAATTTATTAGCTTATTAGTTAAAAATGTTTATATAATTTTTAACGCAAATTTTGTTGCGAACAAATTACAAAAACAACAAAAATTTTTTTAGCTTATTAGTTATTTAATTAAAAAGTCTAGATCGGTAAATCGCCTAGACAGATATACCACATTGCCAGCTTGGTTGTCCACTCTATGGGCCCGGTGGACACTGCCCCGAACTGGTGGTATATCTCTAATCATTAGCGCGGTTCAATAATGCTGCATAGTTGTCACAACAATCGTAAGATAACTAACCATGCAATTTGAGAACAGAGCAATCTACCAAAGAAGCTAACGTTTACACATGCCTCAGCGAAAGTGGTGCACTAACCGTTGCAGCGAGCAGAGCAGGTCCGTGGGGCGCAGTACGAGCGCGAAGGTGACGAGGTAGCACATGAGGATGCCGGCCAGCAGCACCAGCGACAGCTCGCGCCCGCTCGCGCGCACCACCGGCGTGTCCCCGCGCGCCGCCCACACGCCGGCCACCAGCCTGCACACACCACTGCGGTCACCATCATACATAATAATATTAATATACTAACTTATTGATAGGTATTACAGAGCTTTTGACTTAGAACTTAATCACCTTTTCACCTGATGGTAAGTGTAAAAATAGCCAAAAGTGGAAGAACACTTAACCCGAAATCCTTAGTTATAGATGGTGAAAGGAATCGTTGAATTTTCCTGATCGAAGATGTAGTGTTTGACCAAAGTGTGTGTTCATAGTAGGACGAGACTCACGTGGTGAGCAGCGCCCCGAGCGCGGAGAAGGCCATGGCGCCGATGGCGGCGGGCGCGGTGGGGCGCAGGTACAGCTCGGGCACGGCGGCGCAGCGCACGCGCGCCGCGTCGGGCAGCGTGCCCAGCGGGCACTCCGCGCACGCCGTCTCCGACACGGGCGACCGGATCTGTACCAAAATTCTTATAAGCCTGCAGCGACAAATCTACATTTCTGTTTGATATTAGCCTATGAAAGTTTTCATATAACTTGTATTTATAAAAAAATTGTGCAAGCAGCAGCATTTGCTCTCCACGTACTGCTTGGCCTGCCCTAGCTCGCGCTTCACAGAGCTCACACCCATACCTCGTACTGCGTGCAGTTGAAGCAGTGCCAGCAACAGCTTTCGCCCTCCACGTACTGCTTGGCCTGCCCCAGCTCGCACTCCGCGGAGCACACCGACTCCGGCGGTCGTGGCGTCTCCCACTTAAACTGTATCTCTAGAAAAAGAACATACAATAGGACTCAGCTCAATTTCGCAGTGGTTATCTGCTACACCGATTGTTTTTTTTGCAATCACATTCTGAATGATTTCGATTACATATAGCTGCGGCGTAAAGCATAAGAGACAACAAGAAAAATAATGAACAGCATGCAAACTGGTCATGAAGAACTGGTTGTAAGTTACCTTTCATGTCTAGTTCAAGTTCTCCGTCAAGATATTCGCCAACTTTTAGCCACCGATACACTCCTCGAGAGACTTGTTTGAAATGGAGAATGTTATATCGTGCTGGACCGTCACCGTTGCTGTCAAAATGAAATTCATCTCCGCTCAGACCTGAAATAGTTTGCGTTGTTAATACAAATAACTAATCTTATTACAGATTTAGATTATTGCTTTAATGCAAGTTTAAGCCAGAAATACCTGTAAATCGTACTTGTCGCAAGTATCGCAGCAGCGTGGCGCCGCTCGCGGGGCGCAGCGCTTCGCAGAGGCCGGGCTTGCCGCCGCAAAGATCTTTGTGCATGTCTCTGTAGTAAGTAAATTAAACTTTAGAAGTAACTATAGTCTATGAATCATAGCTACCCAGTCATTGCTGTTTTTTTTTTTAAATATAAGCACAGTGAAAGCACCGTGCCTTGATCTCACCTGATGTTAAGTGTTGATAAGGCCAATGAATGAAGCGCACTTCATCCGGGATCCTCAACTAGTGAGGCACTGGCTATCTTATCTCTAGCTGCCGGAACACAACAATGCTACAAACATAGATGTTATGGCGACATATATAAATAAGATGGTGGTAGCTAGCCAGGCGGACAAACAAGCCCTACCACCAACCAAACCGAATACACAAACATGTACCCTCGCTGGGAATTGAACCCGGAACCTTTAGGTCTAAACCAGTGGTCTTAGCCACTAGACCACAGAGGCGGTTAAAATGTGTGTGTGTTAAAATGTTGTTTCGTTACCTGATGGCGTACACAAAGGCGAAAACGGCGTCGACCACGAACTGCAGTTGCGCCTCGAACTCGGTGTTCTCTGCGGAGAGGCGCTCGCTGCCCGAGCACTTCTTGGAGTACTGCGCGTTGTACGGCGTGCGCGCGCTACCCGGGTACCGACAGCGAAAGTGATCTTCCCAAAACTCTGAAAGCCAAACATACCATATTGGGAAATGTTTGAATCGTAATAGCAATGACTAGGTGCGAAACTTGGCAGGATGTGCACTGTTGGTGGTGCGCGGAGGTTTACCGACAAACCAGGGGTTCCTCGGGTTGTTCTCGACGGTGAGGTTGAGGAAGTAGTCCCGGAAGCCGCGCACGGGGTTGGCCTGCGGCTGCACGCTGATGGTGCCCTCGACGGCGGGCTCGTTGCCGTCGGCCACCAGCGCGCGCGCGCTCCACCCGTCCGAGCCTACCCAGCCGAACGCGTCCGTGGCGCGCTGCCGGCCCACCGCCGCCATCACGCCCGCCACCTCCTGGTCCGACCCGAACACTATCACACCTGCACACGAAACATCTTATTGTTTAATGAGCCCCGCTACGTCGTGACAAAAGATAGTCGTCCTGTCTAAATGGTATTATTCACATTTAACAAGACATGATTGACAATCATCCTTAATTTTTCGGAAATTACAATAGACCTCAGAACAATAATAGCTTTTGTTATTTTTCTGAGCAACAGACTGTCTTAAGACATTAAAGCAAAACGATTAATCAAAATAAGCTTGCAACAGTCTGTTGTCCAACGATAATGAAAACCTCAAAAGCAGCGGCCGGCCCGCTTCCGATGATCTAACAAACATACATTCTTAAATAATAACAACAAAGTGATGCCAGCTCGGTTTAGTAACCGCTAATGTCGTTGAGTAGGCATGCATATACTTTAATTTGAACGACGCTTACCCCTGGCCCGCGGCCGGGACAGCAGCCGGGTGACGATCACGTCGTACGCGTGCTCGTCTGCTTCCCCTGAATCCTTCACGAGCCTTTCTTTCACTGCGATACAAATGTTACTGCGTGCAAGGAGAGTCTCTAATTCTTCAAATGCCTAGAAAAACAATAATAACATTATAAAAATGTCAGACAAAATGTACAACGTAGAGTAAGAATGAAATGTACACCTTTATACCGTAGTTGGACTCCTCGTAAATTATGGACACGTATCTCCAGCCAAGTTTCTTTACGATCTCAACCATCGCGCGCACCTGGTGCAAGTCGGAGGGGATGGTTCGTGTAAAGTATTCGAATCTAGCTTTATTTGATAGTTCTGGTGACGTGGAGAAAAATGACACCTGTAATAAAACAAGATTCTTAAATTATAAGACAAGATGTTTATTCGTAATAATTTTAGACAGCCGCCTTAAAACTGCGGGATCTAGAAGAGGCGCAGCAGGTTGGCTTGCTACATGGAGGTGACGCTGGCGGCGGCGCCCACCTTGCCCGAGATCACCTTACGCACGGCCGGCCTTTGCGTTGTAACGTGACGTCACGCACCTGCGGGATCTTGAAGAGGCGCAGCAGGTTGGCGACCTGCACGGAGGTGACGCTGGAGGCGGCACCCACCACGCCCGAAATCACCTTGCGCACGGCCGTTGCGTTGCACGCGTACTCTGCGTCGTCGATGTTGCTGATCGAACCTGTTTTATACAAATAGCTGCAATTGATTACCCAATCAAGTGCTATAAATAGAAGAGTGCGTGATAGCGGTATGTGGTTGGACCTTTGATGAAGTCGAGCGCCATCTCGAGGCCGTAGGTGTCGTTGTCGCAGTCGTCGAGCACGTGCGCGCCGAGCGTGACGCCGGGCGGCGGCAGGCCCCGGCGCGCGGCCGCGTCCAGCGCGAACAGCATGGCCTCCAGCGCCTGCACGCCGCCCTGCGCCATCACCGGCCCGCACGTCGCGCCCTCCGACCGGCTGTGCACCTGCCACCGACCGACACCCTCATGCTAACATTCTCAGTATGGTATACGACCAACGATACCATTATTAAAACAATGGTGTGAGGCAACTAGCAATTACATTACACTACAACTACCTACTACTTTACAGAGCTAAGATGTAGTGACCGATATTAAGGGATATCATATGGCACAATTTAAATGGTGTGCACACTCACGTTTAGTTTTATAAAATATACGTCTAACCAACTGTTATATTATTGACCTCTTCATGTGCTCGGGCACTGCTATCAAACGATAATAGCTGCATCACAGCTTAACGACACCTGATGGCTAAAAGTCATGTATTAGTAGTTTTTATTTATATTTTTTTATTTTAACGGGTAAGTAGTAAGCACAGTGCCTTGATCTCACCTGATGTTAAGTGATGATAAGGCCAATGATGGAAGCGCACTTCACCCGGGATCCTCCACTAGTGAGGCACTGGCTATCTTATCTCTAGCTACCGGAACACGCCAATGCTACAAACATTGATGTAATGGCGACATATTTAGATAAGATGATGGTAGCTAGCCAGGCGGACAAACAAGCCCTACCACCAACCAAACCGAGTACACAAACATGTACCCCCGCTGGGAATCGAACCCGGGACCTCTGGGTCTAAACCTGTGGTCTTAGCCACTAGACCACAAAGGCGGTCAAAATAGTAGTATATATATATTAGTTAAGTGAAATAAAATATATTTAAACAATATACCGATTAATTCTGCTGTCGCAAATACTGGAATCTGCAAGGTTCCGCTGGATTTCCAAGATCTCAAAATGCGACTACAGATAAATGATTGTAAGTTTCAGTTCCGCTCTGGTGGCGTCTAATTGACCCAAATGCTATCCAATTAATTGGTTTCTACAGGCATACTATACCATCACTGATAAGACACACTTGACTAACAAGTAAAGTACACCTGAAATGTACTGGTTTAATTGATTATCTTGTCTTCGTCTTCCGAGATTTATTTTACTATGTAGATAGTTGTCCTGGCAACACGAACATTACCCGCACGTATGTTAAGCGCTGTAAGAAAGAGAAAGAAACATAGTCCCTCCACTGCGGTGAGGCGCTTCGATCCTCATTATCGTTCGTGTGCTCACGACGTTCGCACGTAGAAACAAAAAAAAGTATAGAAGTTTCAGTTGTTGTATTATGCCGAAACGTAGACATGAAAGTAAGGAGTGTAAGTGGGTTTTTTTTAAATATTAGAAGGAGGCAAACGAGCAGGCGGTTCACCTGATGGGAAGCAATCACCGCCGCCCATGGACACCCGCAAAACCAGAGGAATCGCAGATGCGTTGCCGGCTTTTAAAAGGGGTGATGAAAAAATATGAACAAAAATTGGACGAGGAACGTAATAAAAAAACTAAGAAATTATATATTCCAGTGAAGAGGAAGGTGTGCAAATGGAAGGTAAATGTTTTTTCTTTATAAAAGTGATTACAATGAGCGATGGTTTTACTTTTTGTAGCGAGTCAAGGCGGGACTTTGACCTATGGCTATTGAGAAAAGCTTTGAGCTAACACGAGATGCTAGCCAACAGCAAGTTGAGCTCCGAGTTAACACGAGATGTTAGCCAGTTTTAGCCAATACAGATTTCACATAAATTAAAGGCACGATTACGATACAATTTCGTCATGAGAATACATTTTTTCATCTAATAAAAATGTAATAATTTTAAATGTTCAAGTACCTCCCCTCAAAATATCGTTTTCTTTGCATTACGTTTTCTATGGTAAGGAGCAATGCCTAATTTTTTTCAACGCGGTTCTAGAACACGTCGAAACTGGAATCTTCCCTGAATGCTTTGAAGTCGGTAGTATGTTGCCCGACGCTGGTGTTGAGCTGGAATTGATGGACAATTTGGTTCCTAAAACAGTCATTGAACTGGAGTCGGAAGTAAAAGTTACCGATCCTGATATTGACACTGAGCTGTTGAAAGTTCTCGGTGATCTAGAAACCGATGACACGAAATGGGGCAACGAGGTTCAAAGTGACTTAGCCATGAGGGTTCAATTATTAATTATGATCGGCTTAAAAAAGAAATTAAGGAAGAGTTGATAAAAAATACCTTTTTCCTAAAAACACACCTCTCCTTAAGGCACCCGCACTTAACCCCGAAATTAGTACCATGCTTAACGAATCCTCCCGGAACAGGGACAAAAGGCTAAACTACAAACAGGAGCAGCATGACAGAGCAATAGCAGCCCTATGCAGTGCCATGACTATTTTATTAAAAAAGAATCCTGACATTTCGGAGAGCTTATGCATGCTTAACGATGCACTAAAACTTATGAGCGATTCACATTTTTTACAAACAGATACCAGAAAATCCCTCATCTTGGGTTTGATAGATAAATCTCTGGTACACAACATTCAAAAACCGAAAGGGGGACGAGTACTTATTCGGCGATAAACTTGGAGATCTCGTCAAGAGCTCAAGGGGGATGTCCACGTTCAAGCAGAAATGTTAATAGATTAGTAATGACTCATATTCCTAAAACCACACTATACAATAAAAGCTATGTCAATCAAACTCTATAATAAGTTACCAAATGATGTTAGACAATCACTATCTGTTCCCATATTTAAGTCTCGGTTAAAGAAATTATTAATTGAACACTGTTTCTATAGTGTTTCAGAATTTTTAAATATGTAAATGATACAATAATATGCGATTATTCAATAGAGTTTAGTAAATAAATTATAGTAGGATGTAGGTAGTAATAACTTATGACAATTGTAATTTCTGTTTTATTATTGTGTTTGTTCGAATTTAATGTATAATAATAATAAATAATATTATAGAATTTGATGTATGACATTATAAATAATATTTTAGAATTTGATATGTGATATAATAAATAATATTTTTGTAATTTTTATTAATAATATTTAAAATTAAATCATTATTTAAATTAGATTCAATTAATATTTGCATGCCAGTTTTGGTAAAACATGTTTGTACATAATATTATCATGACCAGCTATATTACCATGTTTTAGGCGAATAAATGATTTTTGATTTGATTTTTGATAAAAAGACAGGTCAATGGATCCAAGCGTCATCAACAAATAATTTAAACTGGAAGGGCCCGCCGGCACGATCTCGTTCGCAGAGGAGCAACCAACAACACGTAAATCGAACCGGCTCCGGCGGATACCAAGCACAATATGCGAGTCGTCGCGCAACCACCGGCTCTGCCGCCAGCGCGGCGCCAACCCGCTCCGTCGCCGCCGGCGCCTCGCCGCCAGCCTCCGGCGCACGCGCCGCCGTGCACGGCACGCCAGCTGATGCCGCTGCCACCACCGCCTCCCCATCGAGCGACTTAAACTCACAGGTGACTCACGCTGGCCGTTTACGTCATTTTATAACATGATAAATTAATTTTCTAAAACTATAAAAAATGTTAGTAATAAATAAAAGTTTTCTAAAACTGAGATAGTGGCGATAGATAAGGAAGTTACACATTTACTAGAAATTAAAGCCATAAAGAAATGCAACCCTTCTAAAGGTCAATTCATTTCCGATATATTTCTAATTGCCAAAAGTGATGGGTCTATGAAGTTCATTCTAATCTCAAAAGGCTAAATTGCGATCATTTTAAAATGGAAGACATAAGGACAGAAGTTAGGGTTATGACACAAAATTGTTTTATGGAAAAAATTTACCTAAAGGAGGCCTATTTTTTATTGCCAATAAATTCACAAGATAGGAAATTTTTGCAATTTAATTTCAAGGAATTGTACGAATTTTTTCAAGTTAGGTTATGTAATGTTTCTTTAATTATCTTTGTACATTCATTCCATGTTTTGTTTAAGGTTTTTTATCAGTAAGGTATTTTGATGATTTTTTATGCCTGGGAAAATCATACACAGATTGTTTGAATAATATAAAAGAAACAATAAAGTGCCTCACAGACTTAGGTTATATTATAAATTATAACAAAAGTGTTTTGGAACCGAGTAAAACATGTAACTTTTTAGGTTACATCCTCGATTCCGAATCTATGACCCTGCAACTGCCAATCGAAAAGAGGATTAATGTTTTACAAATGCTAGAGAAATTCTTTGATCATTTGGTACATCGCAAAAACATTCGTATTCGTGAGCTTGCAAAATGCTTTACGGACGGTCATCGCATCCTGTCCGGCAATCCTCTATTCATGGCTGTATACCAAATCCTTAGAAAGAGTCAAGTACCCCCAGCCCCAGTCCCATTGCGCAACAATGCCAAGCATTGTTGCGCAATGGGAACAATTATGATAGCTTTATGATACTTCCGAGTAGTTTAAATGAGGATCTGCGACGGTGGAAACATAATTAGGACGCCAGTTCAGTCCATTCGCAAAAACAACGAAAAAAAATACGACGATGAAATTTTTATCAATGCCTCCACTACGGGTTGGGGCGCCTCATGTGAAGGTCATCACACAGGGGGTTTATGGACCAAGGCGGAACAATCCAATGATATCAATTATTTGGAATTATTGGCGGTTAATTTGGGCCTCATGTCATTCGCCAAAAACAAAAGCCACATTTTAATGCGAGTTGATAACACGACTGCTATTTCTTACGTAAATCACATGGGGGGAATACAATACCCCAAGCTAAATTACATAACTACCTAAACTAATATGGAAATGGTGCGAATCCAGAAATATAATTATTTTAAGATCATCTGAAAATATTGACGCAGATAAGGAATCTAGAAATGTAAATGAAGATACCGAATATAGATTTGTTTGCAACCCTCATCAATACCAAATGCACTGACTTCATATCGTGGACGCCCGATTCTTACGCATATAATGTTGATGCCTTTACAATTGTTACATTGTTGGAACACTTATATTTTTATGCATTTCCGCCATTTTTATTAATTTTAATAACTTTAAATAAAATTGTCTCTGATCAAGCAGAAGGGATCGTTGTCGTTCCTTACTGGACATCACAGCTATGGTATCCCTTGTTTAAATCTCTCTGTGTCAAAAAACTGCTTATCGTTTCCCCCGCTAAAAATCTATTGACATCTTCTTTCAGGAAAACACACCCACTACACAAATACCTTTCCCTGGCAGTAAGTGTGTTGTCCGGTAGGCATTCTTGAAGAAAGGAGTCCCTGAATCTGTCCTAGTTGTGATGACATATCGTCTATAAAAGACGAAATCATATTAAGCAAAGTAGCCTCAGACAGTGGTGGGACTATTGTACTATATAAAAATATAGACTTTTTTGATTTTCAAATCAACAGTTTATTACATTTTCCTCCTCATCCTACGGCACGCTGAATAATCATTGGTCTGCAATATCATTAATATCGATTAGTTATATTGGTCAAGACAAAGGTATATTTAAACTTTAACCAATTTTTCCGCGATACAGTATTACTTGGAATCCCAATATCGTATTATCTATTGACTCTGTGACCAAATAATTCAATTAGTTTTGAAAAATTAAGTAAAAAGTTAGTAACTCTCTTAGCGTTAGCAACAGATCAGAGAACTCATACCATTTCGTTAATTATGATACCAAATATCCAAATTTTTTATTAAAAAACTAGCTGTGCTCGCGACTTCGTCCGCGTGGAATAGTGACTTTCGGCAGCATTTTTAATTTTTTAGGCTCTTTTCCCGTTTTTGCAACATTTTTCACTGATGCTTCGCTCCTATTGGTCGCAGCGTGATGTTATATAGCCTAAAGCCTTCCTCAATGAATGGACTATCCAACACAAAAAGAATTATTCAATTCGAACCAGTAGTTCCTGAGATTAGCGCGTTCAAACAAACAAACAAACAAACAAACAAACAAACAAACAAACAAACTCTTCAGCTTTATATATTAGTATAGATTGTAATAGCAATTACAAATTTAGTTAAAACCTTCGGAATCGGTCGCCAATTTTACATCTTCCCTACAATGTTCGTGTTGCCAGAACAACTACATAATAAAATAAATCTTTTCATTAACATAAAATTTGTGTTTTTGTATTTTGTTCGCAACAAAATTTGCGTTAAAAATTATATAAACAAAAGAATAATATGATTTCAATATTATTTCTTGCTTTTTGGAGCTGTTTTTACTTTTTTTAGTTTCCTGTTTTTTGAAGTCAGTTTTTTTTAAATCAACTTTTGTCTATACTTCCACTTTCCTGTTTTGATTAGTTCCTCATGTACTACTTTACATAGCTTGAGAAATTATTTCATTCACTAATTTCCTTCATTTAATTTTCTCATAAATTTTATAAACCCATTTTGTCCAAGTGGTCTGACTCTCTAAGAGATAAGAACGAGTATAAGAACGAGTATAAACTAGCATATAACTGTAACAATGAGCCGGTACAGCGCTGTCATCTAAACCACTAGCTATTTGCGCTCCTGGAAAGTTTCGAGGACTTTGTCGGTGATGTGAAGTACCTTTTAAAGTCTGTCTGCAGACACTATTGACAGTGACACAGAGTAAATTAATGTTGAATTGAAGATAATTACATAGCCTGGTCTATCCCTAGGATGACACGCAAGGCTATTGAAATTCAATTTCAATAGAGAAGATGGTTGGAATTTACCACCGGCCTGGGATCCCATCATACAGACTATTATATCGCAGCCCCGACGCCATACCACATGAGTATGGCCATACTACCAGACCAAAAGATTCGTTATGCTCTTTCTGCGTAAAACGTAACGCACCTAATTAAATAAGATTAGGGTATGCAAGTTACCAACTAATTATGAGACGACCAACAACTCGGTCTCCCTGTGGCCAAGTCCAGTACCTAGTACCACATCAGAATAACATTTAATAAAATTAATGTGTAAAATAAACGCGAGTATATCCGTAAAGTGGTTTCATTTCAATATGTAGTGTTCGCGTGAACTTATAAAACAATAGTTTTCTAAAATAAAGCTTATCTATATACTAACACTTTGGATGCAAATCCGAAATAAATGAATTTTATTTTATTTATTTATACCTACACCAATCCCACAATTGCTTGGTTTCGTAGCAGAGACACAGCTTTGATATGCCTATTTCCGATATGAACAGTTGAACATTGTGTTTGTGTGTGAACACGAGTCTTGGATGGTTTTATCAAAGTTTTATGTAAGTTGAAACGTCTCGCCAGTATACTCGTATATCAGAATTACACAGTATACCACAGTAGTCGGCGCTCGTATGTTGGGGTTATTGTAAACTCGCCACGTTTTTAAAAGCTCCACACATTGAAAGTAAATAAATGCTAAATAAAAAAAATGTAGTTCCTGTTAACAATGATACTGATTCAGAGGACCAGTAGTTCCTGTTAACAATGATACTGATTCAGAGGACCAGTAGTTCCTGTTAACAATGATACTGATTCAGAGGACCAGTCATTTTTTTTTATATTTTACGTACGTTATTTGATTATTTTAAATTATTTTTTTAGTCTCTTAGATAATAATAATACTAATGTTGTGACACTGATCTTTTAATAATATTGAAATGTTTGCAATGACTGTTCTAAACCTAATGATCCTAATTAATATGTATAAGAAGGTAAATAGTTAAAGTTTTTTAAAATTTTATTCTGGTTTGCTGATCTCAGTAATTATGTTAAAGGAAAAGTAAGATAAAAGAACTTAATTTAGTTAAATACGTACTCTTTATCTTCTTCTTCTTATAAATTCATTTCATATTTTGTTAAACTGTTACCTAATTTTTAGATGTTAAGGTTGATTATCGCCTGCCAATATTTGTTTTATTTTTATTTTTAGTTAAAACCTTTTGTTAGAGTTTAACAAGAGTTAATCATTGTTGTTATTATATCTACTTACTTAGTTCTAGTTTTGTAATAATATGTTAGTAGACAATCATTGTGATTAAAAACCTTTTAAAAGTCTGTTCGCCTTTTTTTTTTTTTGACCACAAACAGGTTTACAATGCTTGATTTATAACATGAATTTACTTATAATATATTATTTATTGTAAGCCCAACATCGCTGGTCACAATTTATAATTAAGGAGCTTATATATGTGGAGCTATAATGTACTTTTTTATACCATCATCATCATCATCATCATCATCAGCCCCTCCCGACCCACTAAAAAATATAAAATATAAATATAAATATTTTTTATACCAATAAAAGAAAAATATAAATATAAAAATAATGCATCCATAATGCTATGACAAACAGTGGACATCTGTGTGCGTACAGCCAAGTGCATAAAACGCTACCACCGACCATCTCAACATCAGTTACAGTCAACCACATCAATATGCTTGCACATTACAATGTGGATTCCAATCCATAGCGACATCTTAATAATGGTATGAGTAGAATAATAATGAAACATAATTAATGCCGTTGACTGCACCCGGGAATAGAAGATTATTTATAAAAGTATGATTTACAAAAAATATTTTAAAATATAAGTTAATTATTACAATTAGGCTAAACAACATTGAGAATTTCGATTACCAACTTCCTATAAGTACAAGTGTTTACAGCAAATATATCTAAATCGATGATTAATTTATTATGTGACTTTAACATTCTGTTGATAGGGCATCTAAGCCCAGCATTAGTTCGACATGTTGTTGTGGAAAAAAATTCATGAGGATGTTTTGATCGCATATGAGTTCTTATCGGTATTCTATAATATAGTTCGTTAGTCAATTCAATACAATTATATTTGTTATGGCACATATCATATAACAGCATTTCTACTAATTGAGTGCGTCTTGATTTCAAATTTAGTATTTTGTAACGACTTAGTAGTTCTACATAGGGCAGGCTTTTCTTGACACACTTATAATGCATACATCGCAAATATTTCCTCTGCACTGATTCGAGCCTACTAATGTATTTCTCGTATATCGGGTTCCAGATACTAACTGCATACTCCATCTGCGACCTAACAAGTGATTTAAAGAGATAAAGGTAAGTTGACGGTTGCTTAAACATGACACCTGAACGCATGACCAGACCGTACATCTTATAGGCTTTATTTATGACATTTTCTATATGTACATCAAAATGTAGTTTAGAGTCAAGAGTGGTTCCAAGATCCTTAACACTGCTATCTTGATTCAAGATAGTCTCGCAGAGCGAGTAGGGGAACTTACTTAATGTCCTTTTCTTAGTAAAAGTTATAAAGGAGGCTGGCGAACTCCTATGTATTTTCAGACTTCGATTTATATGTCCTGTTCATAGATGAAATCAAATGGTACTTTAAGAACTATAATGTTTTTAAAGTTGGGACAACAGAGATATGTTAAATAACCAAAAAATATAGAAGTTAGGGTAAAAATAATTTATTTTATAACTTTTTATTTAAAAACAACGCAAATAATTATTAAATAATAAAATAGATGAATAGGTAGGTAATAAATAACAAAGACAAATAACGAAAGTAACCATTATTCTATCGGAGACATAGTAGGTATCTACCTACTCGGAGACTCAGAGGGTTAACATACGGTACATAATTTGCAAATCAAAATCCAGGGGGCAATAAGGCAAGAATCTAAAGTCATTAAAACACGCGAAAATCCAATGAAAAAAGCCACTTTTAACACAACGAACAACTTATCACAGAAAGAAACTTAAAATGTGTCAAGTCAAACAGTCACGTCACTCATTGGTCAATGCTCAGAACAATAACTAAAGCTATAGAAGGATGGCTAAAATAAAAATTGTGCAACTATGTTTAGTTCCGTTCTATCTTATGGCTAGAAAAGGAGGTTGGAATGCGACAAATGGTTGACACTTAGTTTTTATTTATTGTATTGATATGTCATTCGGTCATCAAAAAAATAAAATCTCGAGTCCTTATTAGAAGTACATTGATTTAAAAGCTGACAGTTCGTTTACAAATCTGGTGACACCTTCGAAATAACGAAAGAAAAGGGACAATCGATCTCTTTCCAATACATCACCTAGGTTCATTAGTTAAAATAGTGCGAACTGTTGAATTTGTGTTGCTATTTTAGTCCGGTTTCTATAGCTTTACTTATTATTCTGAGGGTCAATGTCTGTCTCTAAATAAGAAAAGCAAATGAATCTATGTTTATACAGTCAATTCATCAGCAGCTCATGCTTTATACTTCATTTAAAATGCGGACCTACCGTGTTCTATCAAAATATTAATTAGTTTTTAATATTATGATATGTACCTTCTTTGATGTATCTAATAAGTAAATAAAAATGGCCTTGGTTTACATGACTACTGCGTCAAATGAAACGTATAAAGTGTTTTAATCGTTTAGTTATTACACTATAGAAAGCGTCTTGTTCAGTCAATTATTTGCGATTTGAAAATAATTTATCATTTTATCTCCTTCTTTAATAAATCAAACGTTCGTGAAAGTAAATTGTAGGAATTTAATCTAATTTAATTTTCATGTTTCCGAAAGTGTACTACTTCGTAAAATATTAGGGCGACTCTCGCCGGTCTTCTTTGCATTTTTCTAGACTAAGATTAAGTTTATTTTCAGAGCAGTATACAGAGAAACGATCCAAATCTTCCTGAAATCTCACATGGTCGTTGTAGTTGTCTATAAGAGAGTAAATTTTTAAATCATCTGCATATAACAAGAAATTACAATTATGAAAGCATTTATTTATATCATTTATGAATAATATTAACAATAATGGACCGCTGTACTCCAGAACTAATATGTACACATTCAGATTCATATCCCCGTAATACAACCTTTTGAGTTCGATTTGAAATATATGATTTAAACCAGCGCCAAAGGTTTCCTCGTATACCATTAAAAGCAATTTTTTCCAACAATATTCTATGATCCACTCTGTCAAAGGCCTTACGAAAGTCTGTGTAAACGCTGTCAATTTACTTGTTAGATTCAAACCCTTTGAATAAAAACGTTGTATAAATAAGCATGTTGGTGACTGTTGATCTTTGTGCCACGAAGCCATGTTGTTGCGGTATGATAGTTTTACGGAGACAGGCATATGTTACATCATGCACTAAGCGCTCACAGACCTTTGACAGGGTGGGTAATATTGATATGGGTCGGTAATTTTCTGTTCTTTTTTGGACCTCCTTTGTGAATAGGAACTATCCTAGCTGTCTTCCAGATCCTAGGAAATGCTCCATCGTGTAAACACTTATTTATTAGTAAACACAGAGGTCCGTCAAGAGACTCGGCTGTGGCTTTTAAAAAGTGGGCATGAATATTATCAACCCCTACACCTTTTGTAGTATCAAGTGATTTTAGCACTTTCTGGACATCATTTCTAAGCACCACTATGTCACTGAGTAGTATATCAGGAGTTTCGGCATCAGGTACGTGTATATTACTAATATTGAAATTACTCGGTACCGTTGACGGTTCAAAGACCGATTGAAAGTAGTCAGAAAAAAGGGAACAGATACCCTCTGGAGTAGTTGCAGTTCTATTCTTATAGTTGACAGTAACCGGTATACCCGCACTCTTTGTCCTATTTTTAATATACGTCCAAAAAAATTTTGAATTTGTTTTTAAACTACTTTCTACTTTATTAAGGTAATTCTTATAACAACATTCAGCGGCCATCTTGAACTTTTTTCTATACGTTGAGAATATGCAATAATTATAATAACTGTTATATTTTTTCATGTTGACCCATGCTCGATTTTTTTTATTATGAAGGTGAATAAGTTCCGCAGTAAACCAACATGGATAAGGAGTTGATTTAACAACTTTTGTAGGTACATAAGTTTTAATTAATTTATATAGTTCTTCATAAAAGCAAAATACCGCTTGTTCCACGTTTTTATTTAAAAATAATTGAGTCCAATCAATATTTTCCATTTCCTCCCTAATTTTGACATAATTTGCATTTTGGTAACAATATTTCATGTATGTTTTACTTTCGATAAGTTTTACGTCATTATGAATAGGCATTAACACTTGGAATGGCGAATGAAACTCATCATATGGTACTAATGGAACTGATATAGGTGACAAACTCGAATTAGTATCATTAGTTATGCAAAGGTCTAAAATTCTATTGTTTTTATTTAAAATGGAGTTAAGTTGATGACAATTATGCAAATACATGAAATTACTCAAACGTGAATGGGTTGCATCATTGTCAACTATAAGAGGTTGCAAGTGCACTGTTTTTAAATTATTGATTCATTAAGTAACGTTTAGTTTTATTTTTAGTTCTATAATATTATTAAATTGAACATGCAACATCATCTAACTTCTAATATTTCATAGAACAAAGTGACATGTGTATATAGCTAATCGTATTTTTCGCAGAACAATGTCGTAACGCTACATACAGCGGCAGCGTCCCACTTTACGTAGTACACTGTCGGATTGTAACATAAGAGAGCTATTTTCTTTATAAATCAATATAATTTTGTTGTATTTATCTACATGCAACTATTAATATTGTGTCAAAAGCTATTTGTAAGTTATAATTTAATGAAGCAATTACGAGAAAAGTTATGCATATAAATCTAAGCTTAAAACTTTAAACAGCTCTCCTGTAAAGGAGGCATTTTGTAAATACGACATTGATCTACAACAGAGTCGAGAAGATTTATATATATAAAGAAAATTACGAGATAATATACTCGGAAATGGACATTCCATTGTTTGAATATATTGATTTTGAGGTTTAATTAAAAAAAAAGTGTGAGAATATATTAAAAGGGCTCGCAAGAACAAGCGCTAGGATGTAAGCTGCCCTCCCCTCGGCAGCCGTGAAGTAAGCGGCGCCGGTGGTGCGCGAGCCCGCTCACTCATGTGGCCGCGACCACTAACTCACGTGGAGCGTGCGGAGCGCACTAACAGAATAAGCGTTTATTTATTGGACGTGAGTTGTTACTTTTATTACCATTTTGCTGATTATTTTTTTCTCGACATTGTTTATATGTCTCTGAAGAGCAAGCAACAAGACGTATTGTATTACTTTCTGGAGCTATCTCAGCAATAACAGCATTCTATTTTGTTTCTTATAAAGTATTGGATTTCTTTAATTATGTTGTGCTCGGACTTTGTACCTACAGCCAGCAGTTACATTTATGAACATTTTAGCACTTTGTCAAACAAACTAAATAATCTAATTAGCGCTTGTCAACTTCCAGTAAAGCTTCTGACATAGTTCTAACGTGGTAAGTTGAAGGAAAAACGGAGGCTTCATCATGTGAAGATGACCGCGTTGATACCAAGGGCATAGGGCACATACCAGGTCACCCGTGGACCAAGAATAAGGTGTATCAAAAAATTTTAACAAAAAAGAAACCGACTCCAAAAAATTTCACTGATAAAATGGCACTAAAAAGTAAAAAATAAGCGTTAGACTTATACAGACAATAACTTTATTAAGAAAAAATATAGGTACAATTATTGTTATTTTTGGGGCCGGTGCCAGCCAACGAAGTTTTTGAAGCCGGTGCCAGTCCGCGTTTGTAGTTAAAATTTCATGCATAAGATTGAATGTACTATTATGATTATAATATAGTATGTCGTTAAATGTTTATGTTAAAGTTACCTTGGCTAGCACCGACTCCAAAAGTAACAATAATTTACTGTAGCGGCATACAATGTTGAAATATGTCGGATCAGCAATCTGCACCTCGGCCGGCGTAGCATGGGGCCCGGCAGTCGTCTACAGAGCACCGCCTCGCTAGGTCATTTTAATTAGATATTGTGTACTGAAATATTGTATCGTCATTATACATACTGTGTTATATCTATGTGCAAACTAGAATTACACAAGTGAATAATCGGAACGTCTTGTTATTATTTCCTTCTGATGAACTATAAGGGACCCCTCTAAACTGGTGACCCCGATACGTAGGCGACTCATTTTGAAACGTGGACCTAGCGAGGGCGAAACTTACGTTACGTAATAGTGAAATAGTATAGTAGCTATCGGGAATAATTATGTATCCGGGCAGCCACGGAACCGCATCAGGCCTCGCGCCGCCGCCGCCGGCGACTAATAAAGAAGCGATAGCGGACTTATCGCACAGCAGTGCCGGAGTTTCGTCGAAGGGTTTTGCCGACGTGTCAATGGTGACAATTCAAATGCGGACACCTGAGTTTTGGCCAGATATGCCAAGAATGTGGTTCAGCCGATTTGAGTCGATTATGGCGCCACAAAAACAAGGTGACAGTGTAAAATTTGACCTGGTGTTGGCAAAGCTGAATAAAGAAGCGTTGCGGCAAGTGAGCGATATAGTACAATCCCCGCCTGATACCGCCAAGTACGGGGCGCTGAAAGAGCGTTTGTTGGCCGTATACGAGGAGAGTGCCGAAACGCAGTTCCAGCGGCTGGTTAATGAGATGGACCTTGGCACACAGAAGCCGTCCCAGCTATTAAGAAAGATGACGGAACTGGCAAGGAACTGCGGAGTCACAGACGAGCCCTTAAGGAAGTTGTGGTTAAGTCACCTGCCGCCTAGTGTTAGAGCAGTGCTCACAGTCAGTGGGGACGTGGGCTTAGAGAGCCTGGCACCCATGGCGGATAAGATTTTGGAGAACTTGGGAATCGGACGGGTAGCAGCGGTAGCATCGTGTAGTAACGCGCCTGCAGCTGCCGACGTGGATACCGAGTTGATTAAGTACATGCGCAGCATGTCCCTAGAATTGAAGGAGCTCCGCGGGGAAGTGGAAGAAATCAGGTCACGAGGGCAGAGTTATGGACGTCCACGTGAGAGGGAGCAGAATTGGAGCCGTCGGAGGTTCCGGCCCAGGAGCAGGTCTGCGCCACGTCAACGCGAATCAACGGGGCGAGCGTGGCTATGTCGTCATCATTTCCAGTTGAGAGAAAATGCAACTGAGTGCGAGCAACCCTGCGGTTGGTCTAAGGCGCAACCAACACGGTCGGATTCGGGAAACTAGTGGCGGTACAGTCAGCGTCGGTGAGCGATTGTGCCGCAGGTAATCACCGGTTATGTGTCAGAGACCAAAAAACGGGTTTAGTGTACCTAGTGGACACTGGGGCTAATGTGTCAGTAATCCCGGTGAGTAAAGTGTTCGACAAGAAAAAGGTAGTTGAGTGTCCTTATAAACTTTTTGCTGCGAACAATACAGAAATAAAGACTTTTGGTGTAATATCGTTAGAACTAGACCTTGGTTTACGCCGTAGTTTTAGGTGGAATTTTATTATATCCGATGTTAAGCAGCCTATAATCGGTGCGGATTTTTTAAAAGAGCATAAATTGATAGTTGATTTATTTAATAGACGGTTGCTTGACGGTCGCACCCAGTTAGACACAGAAGGTATTGTAGTGGTGTATACTGAGCCTGCGATTACTAGTATTCAGGATGATAACCCGTATCGCGAGCTATTAGAACAATATTTGGAGATAACAAAACCTATTTGTTTTAAGGAGCCGAGTAAACATGGTATAGTGCATCACATAGAGACGTCGGGTCCTCCGGTTTTTGCTAAGGTTAGACCTTTGCCGCCGCAAAGGTATAAAATCGCTCGGGATGAGTTTAGGTTAATGCAAGAGTTAGGCATTTGCAGGCCTTCAAAGAGTCCTTGGGCCAGTCCACTGCATGTGGTGCCTAAGAAGGATGGTCAGATCCGGCCCTGTGGGGACTATCGTGCACTCAACGCGATCACGAAGCCCGACAGGTACCCGATCCCAAGGCTGCAAGACTTCACCTATGGACTAGCAGGTAAGTGTGTTTTTTCCCGTTTAGACATTAATAGAGCTTTTCACAATATATGCATTGCACCGGAGGACGTGGAGAAGACAGCGATTATAACGCCATTCGGGCTTTTTGAGTTCCCGAGGATGACCTTTGGCTTACGTAATGCAGCGCAAACGTTCCAAAGGTTCATGAATAACAGTGTGTTGCAAGGAATCGAATCCCGGGGTAAAAGGAACGAGAACGGAAAGGAAAGTTCTAATCTTTTCTGTTAAATTGATGACGTAATTATTGCCAGCGGATCACGTTACGCATAGAGAGCATCTAAAGCAGATCTTCGCTAGGTTCGAAGAGTTTGGTATAACTATAAACTTGGCGAAGTGTAGTTTTGGTAAGGCCGGTGTTGAATTTTTAGGCTATGAGGTCAGCACGGAAGGTATCAAGCCCATGAGATCCAAAGTAGAGACTATTCAGGAGTTTCCCAGGCCCGAGACAATTGAGCAGCTTCGCCGATTCTTGGGAATGGTTAACTTCTATAGGAGCCATTTAGAGCACGCGGCAGAACATCAAGCCGAGTTAAATAAGTTTCTACATGGCGCAAAGAAAAAAGGTAAGTTGGACAGAAAAGGCTATAGCCGCTTTTGAACACTGTAAGTCGTCCCTAGAGAATGCAGTAACTTTATCGCACCCGGGTGAGGAAGGTACGTTATACCTTATGTGTGACGCGTCAAACGCTTGCGTTGGGGCAGTACTCCAACACAAGGTAGAAGGGGTTTGGAAGCTGTTGGGGTATTTCTCCAAGAGGCTTTCGGACGCTCAGAGAAAGTACAGCACCTACGATAGGGAGCTATTAGCTGTATACTTAGCCATAGTTCATTTTCGTAATATAATTGAAGGCCGACAGCTTACAATAATGACCGATCATAAACCGTTGGTCCATGCGTTTTCTAAAATAGGTTCAGACAACAAAGAAACTCCTAGACGAACACGACATTTATTGTATATAAGCGAGTTCACGAGCGATATACAGTATGTCAAAGGTAACGATAACGCGGTTGCTGACGCGTTATCCCGGGTAGTGGAGACTGTTGTTTGCCCAGCGGTTATAGATTTCGCCGAAGTCGCCCGAGCACAGGAAACGGACGATAAGCTCGCGGGTATGCTGACAGACTCACAAGGTAAGTTGGCGATTAAAAAATTGTATTCTCCATTGTGCAACAATGCTGTTTATTGCGAGACTTCAGAGAACAATGTAAGACCCTATCTTCCACAGCAGTTTAGGAAGTTGGCATTTGAGTCAGTGCACAATGGCAACCATCCAGGAGTCAGAACCACGCGCAAGATGGTAGCGAAACGGTATTTCTGGCCTGGAATGAACAAGGATGTAGGTGTATGGGCTAAAGCGTGTATACACTGTCAAAAGGTAAAAACGCATAGGCATACAGTTACAGAATTAGGCACGTTTCCGCTCTCAGAGCGTTTCGAACACCTGCATGTAGATATCGTGGGTCCCCTGCCAACCACTCAGGAAGGGTTCAGATATCTGGTAACAATGATAGACAGGTATACAAGCTGGCCGGAAGCAGTTCCGATGGCAGATATAACAGCCGTGACCATCGCTAAAATTATTTACGAAAATTGGGTTTGCCGTTTTGGGTGCCCAATTAGATTAACAAGCGATCAGGGGCGACAGTTCGAGAGTGAGTTATTTAGTAGCCTTATGAAAATATTAGGTGTTCATAAGATTCGGACGACAGCGTATCACCCGCAAAGCAACGGCAAAGTAGAAAGATTTCATCGTTCTCTGAAGGCTGCGCTAAAAGCTCGTTTGTTGCAAAAGGTAAGTGGATCGTGGTTTGAAGAGTTACCTACAGTCATGCTGGGGCTGCGTGCGGCGTGCCGAGGCGACAGCGGCGTCAGCTCAGCAGAATTAGTTTTAGGGCAAACATTACGCTTACCGGGCGATTTTTATACCGATTGCGAAAAGGCGAATATGTCAGATGAAACATACGTGACTAAATTGCAACAGATAATTCAAAGCCTACGGCCTCAGACACGAGAGAGTAGCGATTGTAGGAAAATTTTCGTTCATAAAGATTTAGAGTCGTGTAGTCATGTTTTCTTACGTAATGATTTAGTGCAGAAGCCGTTAATGCCTGCATACAGTGGACCGTATCCAGTAGTCAAAAGGTCAGCAAAAACAATGGTTATTAAAATGGGTGACCGCCAATCAACCGTCTCTATGGACAGAGTAAAGCCATCATATTGTGTAAGTGAGTCAGATACCGATTATGGCTCCAGTAGTAAGGATTACAGTACTAAGGAAAATGTAAATGGTAATATTAATATAAATGCAAATAATCAGAAACAAGTTAAAATGTCTCCAGCTGTTCAGGAACCGCTACCGCTTAAGCTTGTCACGCGCAGCGGCCGCGCAGTTAAACAGCCTGTAAGATTTTTGCTTCCGTAATTATATTGAACTAGTTTTTTGTGTTAACCTTAATTATTGCAATGATTTATTTTTGTTTTTGTGTCGTTCCTCATACAGGAATATTTCAGATAGTGTAAGAAACCAAATATGTTTGTGGTACTAATAGTAAAGCGGAAGTTCGATTCCCGCGTGAGGTTTTGTTTTCTCAAGTAAGCTAAGAAGCTAATGTATTCTAAGTGTTGTATGTAAGTAAATGCACGGAGTTAGCAATTTTTGTTTTTTGTTTTGTTTTGTGAAAACGATCCATAATTAAAATAATAGTTAAGTTGTCATCAATGACATGTGCATGATTGTACCTTTGTGCGGGCAAGCGATAAGTCATATGTATCGCGCTCGGTAGGGTGACGCAATCAGTCGACAACGCCGAGTTAGCAAATTCCTGGGAATCGGTGTCGACTGACGGCAGGCGCACGGTGTTAAGACAAGTTCTATTTTGATATTGTTAAAATTATTTCAATTATAAGATAACAACATTTATATAAAGTTGTCATAGAATGAGTTAAATCAAACACTTAAAATAGTTTTATGTTTTTATTGTTTTTATTATACATTTTTTTATGTTAAAAAATTTTTTTTGGTACAAAATTTTTGAAAAAGAGGGGGTGTGATGTAGCGGCATACAATGTTGAAATATGTCGGATCAGCAATCTGCACCTCGGCCGGCGTAGCATGGGGCCCGGCAGTCGTCTACAGAGCACCGCCTCGCTAGGTCATTTTAATTAGATATTGTGTACTGAAATATTGTATCGTCATTATACATACTGTGTTATATCTATGTGCAAACTAGAATTACACAAGTGAATAATCGGAACGTCTTGTTATTATTTCCTTCTGATGAACTATAAGGGACCCCTCTAAAGTACCTATATTTTTTCTTAATAAAGTTATTGTCTGTATAAGTCTAACGCTTATTTTTTACTTTTTAGTGCAATTTTATCAGTGAAATTTTTTTGAGTCGGTTTCTTTTTTTGTTAAAATTTTTGTTTATTTTTCGCTTTTTAGTGATTCGTTTCGATCTATTTATCAAAAGCGAATATGGGTAGACCTACTAAACACGCTGCTCGTATGAGACAGCGCCGTTTAAATGAGACAAGCGAAGAAAACGAGAAACGCCTATCTCAAAGTAGGAAATCAAAAACTGAGTTCCGGTGCCTGTCTTCTTTTGCTTCGTCATAGTCGCTTAACTATCTTAATCGAGATATTTTATCGCCACCCGTGAAATACTTATCATTGAGGAGTTCCGATGGAAATCTGTGGTCTTTTTCATCAGTTACATTTCATCAAATGATACTTTCTGAATGCAAATGCTTGACTTATTTCTGAAAATACCAAAATCGCGATAGGTATGCCTACAATATTCGAGGAGTTCCCTCAATTCCTCGAGGATCCCATCATCAGAACTGGACCAAATTAAAATGGGACCACACGGGAAGCCCCAGCTTTCAAATAAAGAAAGAATCATCAAAATCGGTTCACTCAGTCGAAAGTTCTGAGGTAACAAACATTAAAAAAAAAATAAAAAAAAATAAGTCGAATTGATAACCTCTTTTTTTTGAAGTCGGTTAAAAATGGTGCGTCATACTGACAACCAAATAGCTTAGTTCCCTATCTCTCTGATAACCTAGTATAGTATAGTTAATCCATTATAGAGATTGACCTGTTTTGCACCAGCAGCTCATCTTCAAAGTGTACCCAAAAATATTGCATTATTAACAATATGTCCCAGCTAATTGTTAAAATCCTTTCATAATAATTTATTTAATAGTTGTTTCGTTTTCTATGCATAAGTAGAGAATTTTTGTTAGCATAATTAATTGTCTATGTTTATTGTTTTTATGTTTACTTGATTTTATGTGGTACGATTTCCGAACACAAAAAAAATAAATTAATAATTTGATGATCTATCTATTATCGTAGTCGTTTAAAACAACTGTTCAATGTAGCTAAGCAATGAAAACAAAAATAATCGGAAGTAGTAACAAGGAATGCCGTAATAAGGTCTTATTATGTTTGTTAGATCTGGAACGGAACTATCTCCGCGTCGGCCTGACGCGCTATTTTTGGGACACCTTAAGACCTTTCACAGTAGTTTCCCAATTTGCTTTTATATGTTTATGTGGGAAAGGACTAATGGGACAGGTAATGGTGCTTGCAACAATTGATTGTTAGTGGTTTCTGTGAATTTGTACGACAGTGTGTAGGTAATACCTAACTACTAAGAATTGATATCTACAGGATGTTTGGTACATATAAACATATGTATACATGTATAATCCTGAGTATGGCAGATATGATCCTACTTAAGCAACTTTCGCAAAGGCCGGTAATCGGATGGGTGACCAAAAATTTATCATCTCGAGCTCCTCCGTGCTTCGAAAGGCACGTAAAGCCGTTGGTCCCGGCTGCATTAGCAGTCGTTAAAAACCACCGCACCGCACTGGGCCCGGGTGGTGGTTTACGGCCCGTTCTCCCGATCCATCCATAGGGAAGGCTCATGCCCCACCAGCGTGGGGACATAAAACGAACTGATGATGATGATGATATACATACTGTCCTTTTTACTTGCAAGCACAGCTATATTTCGGGATTAAACATTTATTACCAAATATTTTACGAGTATATATACTAGCCAGGATTGATACTGTCTGCAAAGTGCAAGAATTAGAAAAATGACTGTGCGAATTGCTTTGCAAACTTTTCGCGATTACTACACTACTGAGTTGAAACACTTTATACGGCTTTATATAATACAGCACTTTGCCCGCGACTTCGTCCACGTAGATTTCGTATTTTTACGTACAAAAATCGATACTACGTCAACAAATAGAATTATTATAGAAACTGTCTCTTTTGAATACATTCCGCATATTACCGCGTTAGCGAAAACACGACGGTGATGTGAGACTTCCGCTGTCCCAAAATGGTACTGGAGGGGGAGGGTTGTTAACCAAACACCAAAGGATCACATCCAATAAGCTTTAACTCTTAAATAAATAAATAAACTCTTCCCAAAATGACCCATCACATAGCGATGGCCAGTTACGGCCTTTACCACTCTGACCAGCGAGAGATCGGAGCCAATTACCGCCCGCCGGTGCGGCGTTGCTGCTCCCAAGCCGTGCGCTCTTGCACGCAATGTTGAGCAGTATCAGTGGCAGTATCTTCCGGTATAATGGTGGCACAATGGGCTTGCCTCTATCCTTCAGCGATCTCAAGCAGGTACTTCAAAAAACATCCGTGCCCTGGCGGTACCTGCACCAGACGAAGTATTAGCGCATGTTTGCGCTTGGTCCTGGAGTTAAGGAATGGGCGCACTGCGTCCAATCTTGTAATACTCGTAGTGCTAATTTAAATTTTCCACAAATTTTAGTTTTTTGTTTTACTTCAATAATCTATGTTACAAAGCTTCTCTGTTATTAATGTTTATTGTTTCTTGTTTTGGTAGAAAAACTATGATGGCACTCGGGTTAAACCAAAATAGTTGTTCGTGGGAAATGCACCATTTTCTCAATTCTTTACCCACCCGTGCGAATGTTTGTCCCTGAGACTTATAAATTTAAAAATAGGAAAAAAGATCTAGTTATGAATATGCGTTGTCCAGCTTCTGTTCAGGTTATAATGATCGCTACGATTAAATTATCTGACAAAGCTTTTCTTAATAGTTATATTAGTGTTTAATAACTGTGCCATTACCTATACATATTTTAATGAGCACTATGCTGCTCCACTGCTTGGCATCATCGCTACAACTGACAGATATTGGCTTAATCACAAAGCTTCCGAAATGCGGGTTGGTGACCACAAACGGAACTGTGCTTCTGAAAATCAGAAACACACATTGCCGACCTGGAAACTGAACCTAAGACCAACCCAACCCATCTAGATAATACTTGGCCTCCGACGATATAGGTATTAGGATATATTGCATCCATAAAATGTTCCATATCTACTTTGTACTTTGCGAGCCAATCTATTGTCCAGTTCGATTTCAGCGTGTCTGCGGTCTACTGGTTAGACAACCAATAGGTCTCGTTACGATTTTAGGTAGGGCTTGTTTTAAAGTCTGTAAGGCTAGTTACAACCATCATATCTAAATACATATTTAGATAGAAGACAATTAAAATAAAATAATTTGAAGACATCTTTAAAACATCAATGTAATAAAAAAAATCTTATCTTGTCTTTAAGTAGATGGTCAAAGAGGGAAATAATAAAATGTACACGGATTATTCTGTAACGTATTTTTGATTACGCAATATTACCAGAACCAAATTAGATGCTAGGAAGAGCAAATTTTATCGTCATAAAATTACTCCGATGATGAAAATTTTTATTTTAGTAAATATTAATAGTAGTAATTATAATTTTTAACATGATTACTGTAGCTTAAATACGAAAGCTAGGTATATCGTGTCGCTGACTTTTTATTAGATCTTCTGATGACTAATAATGTTGTAGTACATTATTATTATATTATCATGTATACTCAATCGTTTAGTCAGCGCTCGCCAATTATTATTATATTATCATGTATACTCAATCGTTTAGTCAGCGCTCGCCAATTATTATTATATTATCATGTATACTCAATCGTTTAGTCAGCGCTCGCCAATTATTATTATATTATCATGTATACTCAATCGTTTAGTCAGCGCTCGCCAATTATTATTATATTATCATGTATACTCAATCGTTTAGTCAGCGCTCGCCAATTAAGAAGCCAAGCTGCGCTGTTTTCCTTGATTTTAATTACATATTTTAAGATTTGGATGTAAACTAATGTTTATAAAAAAAAAATATAGCCAATGTTCACCCTGAAATTTCATTCTAAATATAGGTGAAAGAATTTTAAGAATTGGATTAGTAGTTTCGGAGATTACCTCCTAAATCCGAATTCATAAACTTTGCCCCTTCATAACATTAGTATAGATGAATAACGTTATAGTGGCTTTACTACAAAAGCTAGATATATCGTGACTTTCACTTTTTTTTCCTCAACTGATGAATAACATGTTTGTAGTACATTATTTTCATGTACACACATCCGTTTGATCAGCGTACGCCGATAAAGCAGGTAAGCCGCGCTTTTTTAACCGAATTGATTTACAAATGTATAGATTTCTAGCTGAGGACTAATCTTTATCAAAGTAAAATGTAGCCTATGTTACCCGCAAGGTGTGTAGCATTCTATCAGTGAAAGAATTTTTGGAATCGGACCAGCAGCTCCAGAGATTAGCCCGACATACAAACAAACAGACAAACAAACAAACAAACGTTATCACAAACGTTATCACAAACGTAACCTCTTTATTAATAGTATAGACATACATACAAAATCCGTAGATACCTACGGAATCATCGGATCAACTAAATAATATTCTTCGAAATGTTGCTCCACTTTTTTCAATACACGTTACTTTTTGTAGCAATCGGCCCCAAAACTCCCGCTACCTACTACTTTTCGCTTTTTCATAGTTTCGAATTCCGTCGACGCTCACTTGAAAAATTCACTCTGTATTTTTATACAGAGTCAGGTGCGGAAATAGGGCTTGACAATGTGATCCCAACAATATGCGCAATCTGTGTCTCATACTACTTAATTAACTTCTGGGCTCTTGAAAAACTTGTAGTCAATTCGTAATCATGTCAATCATGGTCGATTAAAAAAATCTCAATTCGGGATTCTAACCCGGGAAGGGCTTGCACGGGTATAAGGAAAGTGATTGTATGGTATGACATGGTAAGATGAAAGTAGTAATTAGTGCTGAGTGTGGCAAATAGATATTTAAGTGGTGAAGATGTATCTAGTTCCGTGTTATAAAAACATTGGCTGTCTTTAACTTGCCTTAGACAAATGGGCAACTATGATATTTACTGCATTTACTGAATAGTAGATGGTTGTACAAAAGGGGCCAGCTAAATAAAGTTTTTTTTTTTCAAAAAAAAAAATTAAAATTGCTTGCTACGTTTTTAGTAAACTTATCTTTGTAATTTAATGGCATCAATGGTCAGGTTAAAGAGGTATTATATGCCTTCAGTAATCATTGTGTATTTTAATCAAGGAAGATAAAAAATCAACAGATATTTCATCTACCTCTAACTGAATTTACTTCAACTGATAGTAGTATTTTTAAAACTCAATAAAATTCAATACGCTACGCGACAAATAAATTAATTTCAACGAAATAAATCCGTCCGTCTGTCGCCGTTGTGAAAATAGGTCTCACTTTTAATCATTTATATTTTTGGAATAAGGTTTAGTTAAAGCAAACTTAATTGAGTTTTTTTTTCAAGTTTGTTTTGTGGCAATTTTTATACAAATACCTAACGCGACATCCCATCAAAGTTTAAAGCTTTTCATTGATTAGATTTAAAGAGGTGAGTTTTCTAAAATCTATGAATGCTGCCAAAATTAGTTAAAGATAATAAATAGAATTATACTATTTACAATATTATAAATAATACAATACTACGGAGCCCTTTAATTTAAAATTGAACTTAAAAAGAACACTTATACTAATATAATTTATAAATAAGAATGGAAGGAAGAAATTACTAAATGTATCAGTTAGAAATCAAATAATAAATGAGTCCAATGAAACAAAATCTCTTGGAATCACTCTGGATGACAAATGCACTTGGACAAATCATATCACCCATATTTGTGGCAAATTGCATTCCCTCTCTTATGCACTATGGCGTCTTGATAAGATAAGATAAGATTAGTAACGAGTCAACCGCTGTTCAAGCCTACCATGGCTATGTAGGCTCATTACTTAGGTACGGAATTGTTATATGGGGTAATTCAAGTCTAATCGGGCAAGCTTTAATCGCCCAAAAAGCATGTTTAAGAGCAATTTGTAACGTTGATATCATGACCTCCTGTTGACCATTATTTAAAAGACTGAAAATTTTGACCGTTGTATCTATGTATATTCATGAGATCTGTGTTTTTGTTCGATTGCATCCAGAATTGTTTGAAAAATCATCTTGGGTTAACAGTAGATACCCTAATAAGCTGGCACTACCATTAGTAACAACGACGTCATATGCAAGAAACAGTTACATAATGGCAGTAAAAGTTTTCAATGGGCTACCTGAAGAGCTTAAGATGCTGCCAGATGATAAGATGAGACCAGTGACCATGTTCAAAGCCAAACTCAAAAAACGACTCATTGAAGAATGTTTTTATTCTCTTAACGAATACTTCAACTGTTGAAATTGAATTTGCTATTTTGAATTGAATATTATTGAATTATATATTGAATTGAATTAATTATTTTAAATCACTTAAATTTGAAAATGTTAATTTTTTTATTTTAATTTTATTTGTTGCGTACCAGTTTCTGGTGCAATGTGTGGACTTCAATGTATTTACTTTAACACCACTTATGTACCATGTTTTATGCGAATATAAAGTGTTTGTCTTTGTCTTTGTCTTTGCCCTTTTGTTCCACACAACTGTATTGTTACATTATCCTTTATTTGTCTGTGTTTATATAGTAGGTATAACAACAAGTATACAATACAGGGTTAAAATTAAACGCCTACCCGACCCAGCCAGGAATCGAGCCTGGGTCTTCCGCAATCCGGGCGGCTGCACTGACCGCTATGCTACCGGGAAGGCAGTACCGTACCGGGAAGTACAGTACGGCACTACAGTACCGGGAAGGAAGTAAGCGCTGAATTGAAAACTGACTGCCTCGAAAATAAAAAGTTAAAATTTACTATAGCGATGTGTTATCAAATTTGTGGTATTTCATCTGCAAAGATGAATCTGCATGGCCATCGGTTGCAATAACCGTTGAATAGATGGCGCACTGTGCCGCTATTAGAAATCAAAAATTTAAAAAAAACCAGTGACAAAATTCAGCGCTTACGCCTTCTCGGTAGCATAGCGGTCAGTGCAGCCACCCGGATTGCGGAAGACCCAGGTTCGATTCCTGGCTGGGTCGGGTAGGCGTTTAATTTTTTCACTGTATTTATTAATTTATAAATTTATTATATTTATATAATCATAATTTACAAATTTATAATTGTGAAAAATGTGACTCAAGAGTCACATTTTTCTCTGAAAGCGGTGCCCTTTGCAGTGCAGCCACTAAAAGCCAGGACTTATTTTGATCTATAAAATAAAATTTATATACTCGTTAATTTTTACTTTTTATTTTCAAGTGCTAAATGCTGCACTGAAGCTAAATTAAAGACGGGTAAGAGGTTTCTATGAAGTATTAGAATCTACTTAAAGTAAGTAATAAATACTTCATAGAAAAATAATAACTAATTTATTTAAAATTAAACTACGATTTTTTTACTATGGTGGTACTAGTTTCAAGCTGAGAGTGATTTGGGCGCGGGCAAACAGAAATTACGTCAGTACTAGGTCTGACATGGCAGCTAGCGTGAGGTGCAGAAGCAATGTGCGTGTGTGTACCTATGTGTGTAGCTGAGGCACTGACCATCATGAGTCCGCCCAGCACGATGTCCCCCTCGAGCACGGCGGCGTGCTTCACCGGCCACACCTCGTCCGCCGCCTTCTTCTTGGCCGGCCGCCGCTGGGACTTGCCAAGCGCCGGGCCAGCCTCCGAGCCAGCCGCCGGGCCAGCCGCCGGGCCAGCCGTTGGGCCCGCAGCGGCGCGGGCGCGGCTGCCTTTCCGCACCTTACCCTTGCCGGGCAGAGTCGCGTTTGACAAAGGCTTATCTGTAGCCATGACTTTAGCACTTTCTACCGTGGTGAGCAGGACAGCTGTGGTCGCCGTCATGCGCTCCGGCTGCTCCTCCGAGGCCGGCACCACCGTTAGCGGCTCGGGGGCGTGGAGCGCTCGCAGCGGCGACGCGCTCGGCGGCGACGCCTCCTGCTTACCCTTTAACTTCTTCTTCTTAAACAATCTTGACATGTCGAACGGCGAGATGAGGGAGTGGGCTGCCCTTTTGTATCGGATGTACTTTCTAGCCATTTGCTTATCAATGACAAGGTAGTCGACGCCGGTGAGCCTCGCATCGGCGACGATGGTGGAGTTGCCCTGCGCCCCGGCCGGGCCCGCCAGCGCCAGCAGAGCCAGCAGCGCCAGCAGCGCCAGCGCCGCCGCCGCCATGCTCAGCGATGCCGCACCGCGCTCGAGCTGGACATCCTCATTCTCACGGTTCACAACACCAAAGTTTTATTATGCTACCCTTCTAAAGTATCACCGTTTATGAAGTACTCTCATACTTTTAAATGGTTTTATTTAAACTGTAGCTTTGTAACTTGTATGTTTAAAAATGTTTACATAGCTTATTCTTATGTAACACCTCATATTATTGTTTAAATTATTTTCATGTTGAAACAATTATTATGAAAAAGATTTAAGTATTAGGAGCGCGTACGTAAGTAGTTACGCGTGTGTAGCGGGCTCGGGTCGCGCGGCGTGCAGGCGGGCGGCGCGCGCGAGTCCCGCCGGCGAGTGCCGCCGCCGGTCGCCGCCGCCGCTGCCGCCGCCGCACCGGATCGGACCGCGCACGCAGCGCACACTTCACATAAAACTAATAGATTTGGAACAAAAATACAAAAGAGAAACGAGGAAGGTTCCATTAAAGTAAGCTCGCCCTCTCAGCCATTTTAAATGTTCAAATATAGACTTTGCCATCAGTTTGGAATGCAGTTCAGAGTTCAGATAAAAGATTAACTAGAAATTGTAATTACATATTTATATATGTATATTATATATTTTTTTTGTAAATGTAATTAGTTTTTGTTGTGCAACAGTGTGCCAATAAAATGTATTTCTTTCTTTCTTCTTTCTTTTCTTTCTAAATTTAAGGTAATGGTTTGCCTAAGACATAAATAGTCAATTGGAGTTTTCAGGCGCTTGTTTAGGCATTGGCACTTTTCACGCGAAAGAGGGGTGTTATATTTTGACACCTGATTTGTTTTGTCTGACTTTGAACTGGCACACGCACACAGGTAAAGTGCGCAATAAAAAAAAATAGTTTTCATTCGCCTTGTATAAATTGAGGAAAGTTTCTAGTAAGTTAACATCCATAGTTGCATACTATGCATACGTAGGTAGAGTCAATACTTCGATACAGTGTGATATTATGGGGAAATAGTGTTGGTGCTAAAAAAGTTTTTATTGCTCAGAAGTGATGTAATAGAGCATTGAGTGGATTTGCTCCTATCATGCAGACCGTATTTTATGACGTTAGGTATATTAACATTAGATAGATAGATAAACACTTTATTGCTTACACAATTATACACAAAACAAATTTTAAATAATAGTAGGCAAAGGCGGTCTTATCGTTTAAAGCGATCTCTTTCTGACAACCTTTGTGGCATAGGACAGATTAGGAGACAATGAGAGGTAGTGTAACGGCAACTAGAAAATATGGAAAAAAAAAATATATTAACTATTTATTATACTTAATAAAATAGGTAATATAAGAAATATACAAATTACCTACTAATACATATTGTTATAATAAACTACATATACCTACATACGATACCGTTGTTGCAGACTAAGACCTAGATAAAAGAAAAGAATGAAGTTTAATCTTAAAAGTAGCAAGTGACTTGGAGTGACGACATCAGGCGGGAGGTTATTCCAAAGACTGGTATCCTTAACTGTAAAAGAATCTCTAAAGTACTCTGAGCGAGTCAAGGGATGTTTCAGCAGGTTATCAGCCTCGGACCCAAGCTCGCGATTGTGATCCATACCTAGGAATTGGAAACGCTCTTTAAGGTAGGGAGGGGTACGAGGGTCATGCAGCACGTTGAACAAAAGCATAAGAACATGCTCCTCACGTCGCAATCTGGTAGAAAGGCATCCCAGTTTAGTTCTGAAATCAGACACATGATCGAACTTACGCAGGCCAAATATGAACCTTATGCAAAAATTCTGTAGACGCTGTAGCTTTTTCAGTAGATCCTCATTGAGGTCAATGGCAGAGACGTCAGGGTTGTCTAAGATAGGCAAAAGGAGAGACTGCGCAAGCTCGATCTTGGTCCTCACAGGTAGAAGATTCCTCCATCTCCGCAATGAACCAGCGGCAGCAAACACCTTCCGACTGACCTCCGCGATGTGAGGTGACCAAAACAGAGTACAGTCGAAGAGGACACCGAGGTTTTTGGCAACATCACCGTAAGGAAGAGGAACAGAGTCAAGAAGGTTGGCAGGAGGAGGTTGGTTGAATGTATATGAGTTTGGCAATCTGCTTAGACCCGCCAATAATGATTGCCTGCGACTTGTGAAAATTGACCATTAGGCCATGGGTCAGGTCCACATTAAGGCTTGCAATCAAGTTGTCTATATCCTCAATTGGAGCTCGCGAATAAATGTGCAGGTCGTCAGCATACAGGTGATACTGACAAGACAGAAGAGGAGTAAGAAAGTTGATGAATATAGAGAAAGGAGGGGGGAAAGGACACCGCCCTGAGGCACGTCAGCAGTGACGTCACAGTCATGAAGCAGACAGTTTATCATCAATCCGAACAGACTGTCTACGTTTGACGAGATAGCTGCGAAACCAATCGACAACAACGTCTGATCCCACCATGTACTTCAGCAACGCCAAGAGCACATCGAAATCAACAGTATTGAAGGCGTTGCTGAAGTCCAAAATAACCATAACTGTGACTTGTTGATTGGACATACCCTTGCGCACATCATCAGCCACCTCCATCAAGGCAGTCACAGTGCTATCATCATCATCATCATCAACCATATGACGCTCATAGCTGGGTATAGGCCTCCCCCAAGAATCGCCACAACGATCGGTCCTCATGTTGGAGCAGGGGGGGGGGGGGTTGCCATAATCACCACGCTTGGCAGGCGGGTTGGCGATCGCAGTATGGCCTACTGTTTGAGGGAGGCACTGCAGCCCGTCTCCTGCAGGCGGTTTTTCGGCGAATACTTAGTCATTATTATTTATAAAATAAAAAGGTAAAAGTTGTTTGCATGCTACATTGCGACACAGCTGAGAAAGAGAATATAACTAGATTAAGACCGTGCAGTGCTATGCCCCGGGCGAAAACCGGACTGAAAAGGACTAAGCAAGTAGTTCGAATTGACAAACACACTGAGCTGGTGTAGGACAAGGCGTTCGAGGACTTTGGAAAGAAAAGGTAAAATGGAAATAGGTCTACAATGGGAGGGGTCTAAAATGGGGATTAGCTTCCATTTATTTAATGGAGATTGAAAAAATTGTGAAACTGAATTTTAAATTGTTTACTGAAGCAAAGTACCATTTTATTTTTATTTTTTTTTATTTCTAGCACGGCAAATGACTCTATTTCACATGACGTTAAGTGAATATGGAATCCAGATGCGACGACAACTGGTGCATCGTGAAAATAACGCAGCATCAGTTACCCTCACTCTGCCGGCCCACAAGGTGCCTTTTCACGCCACGTTTGAAGGACCCCATATCATAGGAAGGAGGGAAAACGTGTGCTGGTAAACTATTCCATGTTTTGGAGGTGCGACAAAGAAACGAGTCACCAAATTTCTAAGTGCGCGATGGAATATTTGAGACAGTGAAGCGGTGACTCCGGAGAGCAGCACGTATACTCCTATGGAGGAAGGAAGAAGGTGGGTTGAGGTCAAAGAGCTCTTCAGAGCACTCGCCATGGTTTAAGCGGTAAAACACGCTGAGTGACGCAATACCTCTACGCAATTGCAGAGATTCAAGAGTATTTGCGATGCTGCAATCTGTCCAAGGCATCGAGAAGGTACTTTGCGGAAGCGTCCCAGATGTGCGAACAATACTCAACGCAAGACCGTACCTGTGTCTTGTACAAAAGGCACAACTGGTCAGGCGTAAAGAATCGCCGCACCCTGTTCAGAATACCGAGTTTTGGTGAGGCAGTTTTGATCACGGCTTCGATAATTATAGTCCTTTTGGTTCAGATCGCAGAGAATCGTCACACCGAACATGTTGATACTGCTCTGCAGTCTTAGATATGTACCCTAAAGAGTAGGAAGGGGAAGATTTTCGGACATCGATTGACTGCAGCTCCGCACGGACATCACACTGCCTGATTTGAAACTCAGGCATTGTGTGGCCACAGTGTGGAATTGAAGGTGGCTGTGCATTGCAGTCATCGATTCGGGAGTTAGCTGCAAAGAGCTTGGCCAAGAGATCAACCTTCTCCTGCGGCTTTTGGGCTAAAGTCCCGTCAGGACATCTGTGGTGGCAGTGAGGGTTGGCAGACACATTGGTGCATAAAAATTTATAATAAAATACCAGGACATAAAAAAGAACTCCCAATTTCTAGATTTAAGTTGTCATTTCTAAAATGGTTGATACAAAATATACTTTTCACTTCTCATGCTCGTAAAGTTGTTCTTTATGTCGAGAGAAGGCGGCATAAAATGTGTTTTTATGCTCTTGTGCATAAAGTAATTTCTTCTTTTAAGACTAAGGCAATTAGGCCTTACAGCCACATACACAATTAAATACACCTTCATTTAATTGATATATTTTTATGAGATTTAGGTTGTATCTTAATTTAATTACGACATAATTATGTATTACTATCTAAATACAAATATACGATTCATACGGGCGTGCATTTACGTAAAAAAAATATAAAGCAAATATTTATAACAACTTGGCATTACGGCTCAGACTGACCATAGTCAACGTCACATAGTTAAAAATAAAAAAAAATATAAGAAAAATTGTGTGGCGGGAAGCTAATTTTATTATTCGTCAAACAAAACTAGAAACTAGCTTTTGTTGTGTTGCGGTTTGTTTTATTTCCTTGCAATCGAAGTGAAAAGCAGAGTGTAAAACTCGAGTATAAAACCCATTTTACCCTCGACGTGGCTATATTCACGACTCGGGTAAAATGGCTCGTTTTATGCTTTTGTTGTACAATCTACTATTTTATACTATTGATGAATTTATAAATAACAAATCTAATGCTTGATATACAATCTTGGTACATGTATACTCTCTGTATACTCACAAAAAAAAAATCACAAAAATTTTTTTGTTACATACTTAAATATCTGTAGGTAAATTAATAATTTTAATATTGTGGCTTATAAAGTGACGTGTAAAACTTACTCCGAGTATAGAGGCGCTGTATGCTGAAATACGGGACTGACATCCCAGTTCGGTAGCAGATGCTACAATTGTATACAAAATCTACATACCATTAGTTATAGGCTTTAAGTTGGTGTTTATATTTTGTAAATGTTTCTGGTAAAAATATAATATTATATTATATATTATATTATTATTATACTTAATTAATTCTAATTCTATTTCATTTTAATTATATTTTTTTATAGAATAGAGTAGAATAGAAAAAACAGAGTAATTATTAACGGGATTCTTACTTACTTACTTCTTACTTGGTGAGTATTCTCACAAATAATAGTGATAATAGAGTAATATAGAGTGCATGTATTTGTATGATTTTTTACTCTGCGAATAACGTAGTTGGTTTTACTTAAATACTAAAACAATGCTATCATATCAAACTTCCAGTACCATGTAATGTGTAACTGTTGGTTATTCTAAATAAATAAAATAAAATAAAAGATCATTCCCTATTACTCACTGATATAGTGCTAAACTGCAAACCCCGTGAACGTGTGGTGTAACGCTCGTCGGTCGGGAGGTCGGGAGCGATGCGCCGCTGGTTGACCCCTTAATGGCTTCGGTGGTCCATTGCTTATTCATGGCAACCCGGAGACGTCACCTTAACTCGGGTTGAATGGGCGTTGTTTACGCAGCTATGGGATACTGTAGGACTGGAGCATACCACTAGACAACTACTACAAGGTTTACGATTCAATTTAAGTTCATTCATTTAGTTTATCATTTGAGTAAAGCTCAGTTCCACCTGGGGAATTGCCGTGTTTTAATTTGCATCGGCATAGAACAATTTAAATATATCATTCTATGCCGGCATTGTGTTGTTCTTGCTTACTTTAATTTCTCAAAGGTTATCAAAATGGGAGTCTTTGATGTGTAAAATATCTAGCTCTGCAAAAGTGTATCGCATGCTCAGACTAGTAGTTATAAAATACAGGAACCTCTACTAGATGCTCGGAAGAAACTCCAGGCTCTCCGTGGACAACAAACTCCTTCTGTACAAGGTCATACTCAAACCTGTATGGATGTAGGTACGGCTTGCAGTTATGGGGTAGTGCCAGTGACTCCAATATAAATTGCCTACAGCGCTATCAAAACAAGGTCTTGCGATCCATAGCCAATGTACCATGGTATATAACAAACAAAGAAATAAAAGAACATCTCAACATGACCACTTCGTGCTACTGCTGCTAAGTACAAGGAGCGGCTCATACACCACCCTAATGAGTTGGCTCGTCGATAGATCATTCAGCAGTATAGCAGACAATTGAAGCGACATAACTAGCGTTATCACTCTACTATGAGGAGAGGCTCCTGCTGAGGGGCCCTCTTGGCCTGCCATTAACCACAGAACACTTCTGCCTATAATTAAAATGAAATAGAATTAGAATTAATTAAGTATAATAATAATATAATTTATTATTATACTTAATTAATTCTAATTCTATTTCATTTTAATTATATTTTTTTATAGAATAGAGTAGAATAGAAAAACAGAGTAATTATTAACGGGATTCTTACTTACTTACTTCTTACTTGGTGAGTATTCTCACAAATAATAGTGATAATAGAGTAATATAGAGTGCATGTATTTGTATGATTTTTTACTCTGCGAATAACGTAGTTGGTTTTACTTAAATACTAAAACAATGCTATCATATCAAACTTCCAGTACCATGTAATGTGTAACTGTTGGTTATTCTAAATAAATAAAATAAAATAAAAGATCATTCCCTATTACTCACTGATATAGTGCTAAACTGCAAACCCCGTGAACGTGTGGTGTAACGCTCGTCGGTCGGGAGGTCGGGAGCGATGCGCCGCTGGTTGACCCCTTAATGGCTTCGGTGGTCCATTGCTTATTCATGGCAACCCGGAGACGTCACCTTAACTCGGGTTGAATGGGCGTTGTTTACGCAGCTATGGGATACTGTAGGACTGGAGCATACCACTAGACAACTACTACAAGGTTTACGATTCAATTTAAGTTCATTCATTTAGTTTATCATTTGAGTAAAGCTCAGTTCCACCTGGGGAATTGCCGTGTTTTAATTTGCATCGGCATAGAACAATTTAAATATATCATTCTATGCCGGCATTGTGTTGTTCTTGCTTACTTTAATTTCTCAAAGGTTATCAAAATGGGAGTCTTTGATGTGTAAAATATCTAGCTCTGCAAAAGTGTATCGCATGCTCAGACTAGTAGTTATAAAATACAGGAACCTCTACTAGATGCTCGGAAGAAACTCCAGGCTCTCCGTGGACAACAAACTCCTTCTGTACAAGGTCATACTCAAACCTGTATGGATGTAGGTACGGCTTGCAGTTATGGGGTAGTGCCAGTGACTCCAATATAAATATCCTACAGCGCTATCAAAACAAGGTCTTGCGATCCATAGCCAATGTACCATGGTATATAACAAACAAAGAAATAAAAGAACATCTCAACATGACCACTTCGTGCTACTGCTGCTAAGTACAAGGAGCGGCTCATACACCACCCTAATGAGTTGGCTCGTCGATAGATCATTCAGCAGTATAGCAGACAATTGAAGCGACATAACTAGCGTTATCACTCTACTATGAGGAGAGGCTCCTGCTGAGGGGCCCTCTTGGCCTGCCATTAACCACAGAACACTTCTGCCTATAGTTAAGGAACTGATTGCAGATAGTTAAAGAAGAAGGGGAAAAGATGCTCAGACTAACATTCTAGCAAAGTAACGCTTAAAATCTAACCGTAAAGATGCATCTGTCTCGTAGAACCCGCGGCACTGTATATAATATTGTACGGGTTAATCCACACTAGTGTCCACAAAAATAAAAGAAAAATAAACTAGCAAAACAATATAGAATCAAATTTGAAAGTCTTTCCAAGTTTCATTACACGATAAAAAATAATAACAATATTTTATCAATTTTCATGTTCCATAAAAATATAATTGAAATAAATTATGTATCAGAGATGGAGCTTACAAAAGCACAGCACCTAATTAAAACAATAAATAATAAATGTTTGAAGCTCGTGAAGGGTTTACCCAGACCTTTTCATTTGAGCTTATGCGATTGTCAACCTACACGACGCTTGTAGTTTTATAAATAGCTTATTATTATTTCAAAAGAGCAGTGAATTTTTACTTTCTTTGATCTAAATGAACACTAAGAGTAAATTATCTTGACTTACAATTGTGTTTTCTCAATTTTGCTGCAGGCGCGGCGCGGCGGCGGGCGGCGGGCGGCTGGCGGCGGGCGGCTGGCGGCGGGCGGCGGCGCCGGCGGGAGGGACGGCTCCACACATTACAGTTACAAAGTGAGGTAGCATCGAGCCTAATAAAAGGCCTGTGAATAAATCATTGTGTTCAGTGGAGGGAACAATCCGATAACTACACATACGCCGAACCGCGGCCGGCCGGCTCTCGGGGTCCGTGCCTATTCTTACCATTTTTGTCTTAGATCCATAGAGTTATGCATAAAGTTTAACCAAGATTTCAAAAGTATTACAGACTAACAGTGTCTCCGCTCACGGAGAGTTAGCTTCTGTATTATCTGGCTCAACATATTCATTTTTTTTTTAAATTTAGATAATTTTTTTCTTCAATTTAAAAATAAAATTGTCTGTGTCTTTAGACCAATAGTTGATCGGTGCAAGTGCATCATCTCCCTAACGAAGGAAATATCAGAGCCTTATATAGCACATTCACCCATCATCCACTCACCCATAAGTATGGCGCACGTAAATTGCTCTTCACCACATTTGGTTTGTGTTTACTGATACATCAGTCATACACCTGTACTATTAAGTATTCTGTGCTAATACGCGATACGTGCGTGTCCTAAGTGCTAGAACTTTGACTTCAATAAATACACAGACGTATTAATTGTTCTTGTATATTTATTATGTTTAGTATAAAAATGTAAAGTACATTAATAAGCTGTATTATTTCGACATAAAACATTTAGCTGTATGTCACTTACATGGATACCGAAACTCTGCCTGTTCAACTTCTTGTTTGTAATCTTGAATCGCTTAAGGGTAGTTCTTTATATATAGATGACAATCGTGTTGAATTCATTTGGTACGTACGAGTGATCCCTAAATACAAATTAACTTTTTCGTTTGGAAAGTGCTCGTCCTTCGGGAACTGTACGCAATAGCAGTGGTAGGTAATATAACAATAATTATCCCGAGGAGCCCGGCGCCGGCGGCCGCGACACGGAATAACACTCTGACCTCGTTACCGGTCACCGCTCGGCAAACAGGACACATCTTACAACGCACGGTGGCCATCACTGGCCATTTATCTTTATAATTCTGCTCGAAGGGTATCCTTGCAAAATTAAGGGATCTCTTGGAATTCAACGCGGTATTGGGTGAATAGGCAAAGTCTCTTAACAATCTGCTAAATTGGAACGCAAAATATCCATTTACTAAGGGCTGGGGAGTCGTATTTGGACGGTCGCCACGAAGCTAAAAGAATTACTTATAAGAAGGTGCTATTATAATATTCAGAATATTTAGAAGAAAAACATTTATCAAAAAAAAAAAAATATAAAACTCAAATATCAAATAATAATAGATAAACAACTTAAAAAATATAATACAATAAATAAAAATATAAGAATATACACTAAATTATTTCAAAATTAATTGGAATAGGTCTTCCCTCTTCAAATTGTTGCGCCTGACAGGGCCCATAATGAACCTGTACCTATATCATAACAACTTTGTAACATTATTTAATTTATTTATTTTACTTAATTAAACTAACTTAAGTTGCTAACAACATAAATAATACATGGCGGACTTAGTGCCTGAGGCATTATCTACCAGTCAACCATAGGGTAGTGCTGAGATAACATTGGTAGGTGCAATCAAGATATATTATAAATAATTTAAATGTAAGTATAATATAATACATGCATAAATATTATATATACATAAACATATATGTGTATTGTAAATACGTAAACTACAATAAATAAACATACATAAAATACATAATTCTAATAGGACGTTATTGAGATGATTCTGTCATGAACCTATCAAACAAGAGCTCACGGACTTTCTTTTTACTATGGTGTGCAATAACAATATTGAGTATTGAGTATTGAAGCGGCCGGGCGGCGCGGCGGCGGCGCGGCGGCGGCGCGGCGGCGGCGCGGCGGCGGCGCGGCGTGGGCACGGGGATTGTGTAGCGTGTCCTCGAAGCATCATCATAGAAAAGGATCATAGTATATTACGTAAGTCTACACGTTTTTCAAATAATATGTCTGTGTTGGTAAATACTGCAAAAATATTCAGATAACGTCGACCAGTAAAAAGTATTTAAATTATTATGTGCAATCACCAACTGATATTACCCTAAACATACAAATATTAATTAGCCAGTTAATTAGTCTACTTTAGTAAAAATAAGTTTTATTAAAAGCGAAAGCGGAGGAGCTGCTAATTAAAAGCTTATACAAAAGTTTAAGCCGACAAAACAATGTTTTAATTAAAGGGTTATTTGGCGGCGGAGTGCCCTGTTTATTGACGAAGCTTTTTCGTCATCAACATGTTCCTTTGACGAGGCTAAGGCCACCGCCCGCCGCGCCGCTCGACCAGGCGCTGTGTTTGCCGTTCAAGTTACAAGAAGTAATGTTTAAAGTTCTTAAACAGAAGTGCTGTGCTGTGGATGCTGTGTGGAGATGTTAAGTGACACTGGCGCAAGGATGCTGTCGGCAGATTCTGTTTGAGCAAGAAGTGTACATGTAAATTAGAGGGTATGTATGTAAAGATTAGTTTCATATAAAACCATTTTGATTGAAACAGTTTTTTATCCTCATAAATTGAAACCAACTACAATCGTTAAGGTTATAAGCGTTACGCACACCATCAAAATAATATTTTAGAATGACAACAATTCCATAATAAATCGTTTTAAAAAGTCATCGTGGCCATTGAAGCGGTGCGCGGCTGCCGGCCGTCCCGCCCGGGCTCGTTCCAGTGAACGTCGAGGGGTTCAGTCGTAATGTACCAGTATGGCAGCGCGGGAAAGACATCAACGAGCGCGAACTGACGCCCCCAGTTATTTCAATTAATTTTTATTTTTAAACTGTTTGCTCTCCCTGTTTTTGCAAGGTGTTTGGTTATAGTTACAGTTTGCGGTTGTGCTTTAACTCAGGACCCTCATAAAGCTTGGCGTGACATGTGTCCCGCGGGCCCTGGGCGGCAGCCGGGCTAACTTTTCACGCATAGATAAAACAACAAAAGATCCCTAATCTAGGCAAACAACAATATTATAACAATGTGTTCTAAATTATTGTTTTATCATATATATTAAAAGAAAAACGTTTCAAAAGCCTTATAAAAAAAACAAAGCAGTTTGCGTTAATACCGTAATAAAACTTAGATTAAAATGGAACGTGTATACAAAGTTATTTAAAAGTGTATAGGTACCTACTAAGCAATTTTTTTTTAAAAACATAATAAAGATTTAAGAGCCTCTTTATTCATTGTGGCGGCGATGTATCAGAGGTTCCTTTGAACCACGGAACTGGCATCGCTTCCAACTGAGTGTCCTGAGAATAAATGTTTGTACCCACAGCACTAAACGGATACTAAATACTTACTGCACAGAAATATTAGATCGATATCACTATGTGATGTTGATGTTTTGTAGACTCATATTTGGTGTGTATTCTATTAATAAAGACAGGGATTCAAATATAACCCTAAAATATTTAGATCATCACATTACTTTACTCACTAGTTTAAGGATATTATTAATAAAAAAATAATCCTGCCTACTTCTTCATTAGACTTATAAACAAGACAATAAATCTTTTAGTGGGAAACATTAAATCCTGCGATTTGATGTGATGAAACGTTGGTGGCACTTCCCGTTAAACCAAAGGCAATGGTTTGCTGTAACCTCACTGTACTACTATTTTGCGTAATGGGAAAAGTTTTGAGATGGTTGTCAAGTGCCCGTGAGGAATGCCGCCTTGCAGCGTGCGGCGACCGCGGACCGCAGACTGCACCCGCGGCGGCGCTTAGCTGCTGCCGTACAACTCAGCGTACCAACTTTACGCATTATAACTTCTCATATAAACCCCGGAAAATAACGGTTTTATTTATTTATATAATAGTCTTTATTGCACTAAAAGAGAACTACACAAGGCTATGTTGTAACATTACTTTTTACAATTGCTGTAGGTAGCCAAGCCCATCTGTGGGGATGGATAACGTCATTTTTGCAGTTAAACAAATTTACAGCTTTTTTTAAAATAATTCATCATCATCATCATCATCATCATCTCAGCCAAAAGACGTCCACTGCTGGACAAAGGCCTCCCCCAAGGATCTCCACAACGACCGGTTTTGTGCTGCTTGCATCCAGCGGCTTCCCGCGACCTTCACCAGATCGTCGGTCCACCTTGTTGGAGGCCTGCCCACACTGCGCTTTCCGGTACGCGGTCGCCACTCCAGGACTATCCCGCCCCAGCGGCCATCAGTCCTGCGAGCAATGTGACCTGCCCACTGCCACTTGAGCTTAGCAACTCTTCGGGCTATGTCGGTTACCTTTGTTCTTCTGCGGATCTCCTAATTTCTGATTCGATCACGCAGAGAAACCCCGAGCATAGCCCTCTCTATAATTATATAGCACTAAATCTTATTCTTAAACAAGTGTTGCGTGTGTTGTATTCCGGCGGCTAGAGATAAGTGCCCCAGCGCAACTTGCGGGTAGGCAGGGCGAGGACAGCCGTCCGTCAGCAGTCAGAATCCCACTCCACAAGTTGTCCTCGCGCCTGGACCCTGCTTCTGGCCAACACCAGGCAGAGTCATTTGCCTAACTTCCTTTATACAAAAAAAACTTTGATAACAGTTATAGAGTGTTGTTTTCCCGAGGATGTTTGTGCCTCCCCCGGCCCCGCACCAGCCTCTCGTCACCGGCAGCTGCCGACTGACAGCGCACTAACAGCCGCACGATTACTTCCACATCACGCACCGCAGCGTCCGCGCGACGTCGACCTTATGCCTACGGTGACAAGGCTCAAAGTCAAAGGGCAGACTCAGATGGCCCGTAGACACGATCCGGTCGGAACAGCCTCGATACTGCATGCATTAGGGCGGGAAATCACATGAATTTACATACATGAGCCGAGCACAATACCAACAAAGGGAATGATCGGATCTGAAGACGGCTCCATTCAATATTTGTTTTGTTCTCGTTGTGTGTAATTGAGCGAGCTGGTTTGTTGGCCGCCTGTGAGTTGTGGCGGAGTGCGGCGGGCGGCGCGGTAATGAGCCGTCGCAGCCATCACCACGATATTTATGTTAGCAACAAATTAACGAGTACCTACCATGGTTGATATCGGTGGGTGGTGTTCACGAAATCACGACTAACGTTCCAACGGACTATAAAGCGCCTACCTCGCTTTTTTCGAATGCATTCCTCTGTTAGCAACCAGGATCAATAACTTCGTGACTCCGAGAGCATGGAAGAAATTAGCCAAGTAAAAAATGTTTGGTCACCCATTCGATTATCAACGTAGGTTAGTTTTTACGATAGTTGCAATGATCTCAAGACTACGGCTCTACACAATAACGTAATATGTACCTATAACCCAGAATAACTATAAAGATTAAGAAATAATAATAAATAAATAATAAAAATAAACTTTCCTACACTCACACCAATTATCTAGCTCAAGAGAAGCTTCGTTATGAAACTCGTTATATGGTTACTAGACAACGGATAAACATACTTAAAATACTTAAATACATACTTGTTATACATAGAAAACACCCAGACCCGAGACAATTTAGAAAAACAATAATTTCTAAATTGTCCCGACCGGGGATCGAACCCGGGACCTCAGAGATGGCGGCACCATAAAAACCGGTATACAAACCCCTCGACCAAGGAGGTCGTAAAGTACCTTATTCTTTGTTTATTTGTAAGGGGCCGTTTTCAGCAACAAATAGGAGGCGTAACGATTAGCTACACTGCTACGAGTACTAGAAAGCTACAGTGCTACGCGCCGCCGCCGCCGCCGCCGCCGCCGCCGCCGCCGTAACGCCCGAGCTCCGTAGAAACTATAAAAAGAATTATGCCTGCAGCCACTTATCGGTAATTTTATTTTCGACTTTTAAAGAGGAGGTTGTCGATTCATTTGTACACGTCTATATACGAGATGCTTGTCAAGTTCTTTGAGTAGTAAACTAGCACGCAGTAACTCATAGAAGTTGACAAGCGCTCGTTAAATTCTTTGAGTGCTTTGACAAGCTAAAGTGTTTTGTGACTTTCGTTGATGGCTGTACGAACCTAAGCTACTGTATCAATGTATCATTAATCATTATATCATAGATGTCAGAGGTGTTTTATAGGCCGTTATAAATCAGGCAGAAAGCAAACGCTCCCATTCGTTGTAATTGTTGAAATGTGACTAATGCAGGGTTCGGCGCGGCGGCGGCGGCGGCGGTGGCGGCGGCGGTGGCGGGCGGTGGCGGGCGGTTGAGTGAACGGACACATTGTAAGTATGAGCGGGACTTCGAATGAGAATACAGAACTATGTCCTTGTTATAAAGTTTGTATAACCTACCGTTTCAATCAAAAAGTAAGTGGTTTGAAAAGGCACCCGCGCTCGCCTTTTTAACTGTTTTACAAATGTTTATCTCTGTGTACGGAGGAAACGCTAGTTCGGTTTTGGTTGGTTGCGAATGCTATTCCCTCAAGTATGTAGTGGATGCCATATGTTGTACCTTGTTCTGACTGGTGTGATAACTAGCTTTAACCCCAACATGTCTCAGGTTTGACGATGATTCTAAAATAAACAAAATAAAATGTTAATGTTGAGGTCACCAGCACTCGCGCGCCGACGCATCGGGCCGCGCTCACAGCCGACCGCCCGCTAACCTCGATGCGGAGTCTTTGGGGCTAATAAAGTTTCATTAAAATATGCTAAAAGGCTCGGTGGCGGGCCAGCGGCGGCGGCGGCGGCGGCGGCGGCGCGGCGGGGCGTCGCAGTGAACCACCTAATTGAATACTTATTATGTTGAATAAAACGCTTTTATCTTCTTAAACGCATGTGTGAGCCCAGGCTTAGGGGATGGGTTTAGACTTTAGAAAGTTGGTCAAACTACTGTAAAATGCTAGTGTAATACTAGTGTAAAAAGACTACAATATTCGATAAGTTACTCACTCACAAAATTAATTTTAGTGTTGCCTTTAAATAAAAACGTTTCTCAAGCGTTCGTTTGAGTGTCACACTAAATTCATTAAATCTTCTTTATTATAGAAACCAGTATCAACTAAGCTACCACAAACATAATCATAGATCGGAATCGAATGGCTGTGTAATTAATTCAATTTTAATATATTTGCCAGGATGCTATTGTTGGATCGTAAATTGAAGTTGTCCGGTGAATGGAGGCGGGCCGGCTGGGGCGCGGTCGGGAGTTTTATTGTAAACGATATAAAAGTTGGAGACACTAAGGAGGCAAACTTGGTAGTGCTGCGGGCGAAGTTTTCGCGTTAGCCCAGCCGGCGGGCTACCTGGCCTCGGCGGCTGATTGAATATCAATTCAAAATTAATAATAAGGCCGTTACTACAAATTGTTGTTAATAAAACTACTAGTGCATAGCATTCCAATGCACTTACATGTATAAAAATATGTCTAATGTGAATACGGAACTTTATTGTCATAGGGGTCATTGTTATAATTTTATTTAAATAATATATCAGAGGGAATGCATAAAGTCCTTATTGTTGTTTTTTTCAATTGAAGGGAAAAAAACAAAGAATAAAATAAAAGGTAAAACAAAACAATAAAAGTTCTTATAGACCCATAAGGCAAGCTGCTTACGCTTCTACTATCTACATCCGCCTTTGACTTATGCAAATAGGAATTTAGATTTGTTTCGTTTGTGTCCCCCCCCGCGCCCCGCGTCTTTCTCCGCGCTCACAAACACGAGCTGACGTCATTACGTTTGTATTTTGTTCAATGTGCACGTTCGTTCTGACAAAACAGCCGATAACTACGATGTTTCTGGCTCGTTTATTAGAACCTTGCTCGCAGAGTTAGTATAGTAGCAATATATTTTATGCCTTGTGGTGCTCAAAGTAAACTGTTGGCTGCATTTTAAGCATTACTCCTTACATAAGAAGGTGGGACAACAATGAATACGTAAGATTTGTATCCTTTTATTAAATACCCATAAAGTAGTGGGTCGAGGTGCCCAGTGTCCGGGCCCATGTCCACGTCCGGGTGAGCGGACCAGCAGGGAAAATGTAGATCACGGTGACAGGGTGTATCTACGGCTGCCATTGCCAGCTTGCTGAATTAAATAGTCCACATTTCGGCTTATATATTATTCGTTTATTTATTATGGCTGAAAAGGTTTGACGAAGATTACAAAATTAGGAGGTATAATTTTTTTGATAAGGATTATTTTTTCTTAGCGAAGCAGTGGGGGGCGGGGCGGCGCTTGGAGGGAGGGGGGAGGCGCTGGAGCAATAATTAAATCTTTTAAGGATGATAAATGTTGTTCTCGGAATGAATCGCTGCGTAATTAGGGATAATCTTTGCTTTTAGTTCGGCGAGATTTACGATTCGGTTTGCTTAGAAGCCTGCTGGTTTGCTTAGTATTTATTTCGTACAATCAAATGTCAAAAAATGTGAAATAATGTCTTAAGTTTTTAAAAAGAAACTTGGCATATGCAATGTCGTGCGTCGGCTAACAAGAAGATCTATTGAAAAAGCCTATTTACCTACATATATTTTAGGTAATAGTTTCTGTAATTACAAGAATTGGGTCTCCTATATTATAATTATTGTTGATAACATCAGGGACAGTTGTTCTCTGTTGTTCGAAAGCCTTTTTCTGGGTGTTGTGTCTTATATCTTAAACGAGGTCACCAGATATTATTTGGCAGCCGAGCGGGCGGCGCGCGACCGATACGCGCGACAAACGAACCTAACTTATTGGAGGTTTACTTTACCGCGAATTTGGTTCAACTACACAATTTAGAACCGTTCGGTTTTGAAGAAAGATTCTTTTGATATCAGTTTTCTTAAATAACATTTTAAACCGAGTTTTATACTACGATTGCTGTTTGTAGCTGTTCGGTAACAATTAATTACATACAAATTATACAGAGAATTCTAGTATGAAAACCATTTTTTTTTATTTTGACCTCCAAATCTATGTATTTAATAAAATAAATACAAAGTTCATATTTCATAAAACCGTCCAACCTTCTGCAAAAAAGAAGGGTATGTAATTGAATCGCTTACCGTTTGCTATGTAGTTTACCTTTACCCTTCCTTATACTTAACATTTTAAGACCAGCCGTGCACGCTATCCCTCATGCAATATTCCCCGAGCCGGCATCGGCAGCCCGCGCCCGCCGCGTCGCCCAGGGGTCGTAGCTACTGCCATAACGTTGAGCGCGTACAATGCGGAAACAACACTGCGTTGCCTATTGGCGACTCAGCTCACTGTACACGACTCAGCTCACTGTACACGACTCAGCTCACTGTACACGACTCAGCTCACTGTACACGACTCAGCTCACTGTACACGACTCAGCTCACTGTACACGGATAAACCAGATTGCTCTTTTAGGAGGCACTGCACACTGGGACAATGCGTACGTGACCTTCCTTAGGTAATTAATGATAACAGAAAAACCTGTTTGTTGAAAGGTTTTATTGTGACTACCACACTTAATGGGCTACACCTTTTATTTTTTTATTTAGATACTTCACTTGGCTTTCCCACTTGCTATTGGTTGCTGTGTGAGTTGCTCGACGAAATACCAATTCCTAACAGTGTGCGGCGCCGAGCTCGTCCACAGCGATTCGCATGCAGCCCGCCCGCAGGCGCTTCCTGCCACACCGACACGCACAGACCCATAAAGACTCCCGAATACAATATTGAGCAATCCTCCGCTGGTAGGAGTGACTGTTTACTTTCACACCTTGACTATTTTAATATTGCAACAGTTTCGTAGATGGACATCGCTGTATATAGAGATAGCAAAAATTGGTTTTAAAAGTAGGTAAAACCTTAATAACATTAGATCAAAGCATAATAATTACGGGAAGCTTGAGATAGGTAACTTTTATTTTTATTTTTGGCATACGATTTGGGAGACCAGGGTACAATAATACTATTATCGACTTGTGTTTTACAGAATTAAAGTAGTATTTTTTCTACAGAAATGTGCAAACTATGTTAATGGAAATCGGTACATGTTGAGTCTGTATGCCTGGCCACTATGGCACGGCGCAACACTAGCTTCAGCCCTGTGTGCGATGAACTAAATGAGTCGGCAAATGTGCGGAAACAACGCGAGCTGCAGCGGAGAAAGCTGGCGAGTGGATGCGATTGGTCGGAGTGCAGCGCCCGCCACTTATCCCGCGGCCCGTGTATAACTCGTGTATGGATAATGTATGAGTGCACTTCGAATGCGCTTACATCCAAGCGTTGGCACTTAACACATGCTTGTTAGATCGTATTGCTAGGATTTGCGTTGGCTTTGGTGTCGCCTGATGTGCTTAACTGCCTCTGCGGTTAAAACCACCGGCCTTAGACTTAGATGGCCCGGGTTCAATTCCCAGCGGGGTGTACATGTTTGGAATCGGTTTGGTTGGCTTGTCTTACGTCTGCCTGGCCTAATACCACCATCTTTTCTAAGTATGTCGTTATAAAATCAATGTTAGTAGCAATGTGTGTGTTTTGACAGATAATTAAGATAGTAAGGCCAGTTCCTCAGAAGTTAAAGGTTCCAGGTACAGGGCGCTTCTATCTTTGGCGTTGGCTTACCCGTAAGGAATAAAAAAAAGCTCTTATTGTTTTTGCTTTGGACAGTGTTGTTGATGTGTTACACTATTTCAATAGATCAGTGAGCGCGCCGCGGTCTCCCTCCCCCCCCCCCCCCCCCGCCCGCCCCGCAGCGCGCGGAGTCGGCTCATTTCTCATTTCCCTAATTAATGGAACTCCCGCGCGGTTACTTCGCGCCGTTTTTCTTAACTAATTACCAACTCGGACTCCTCAGACACTTGACATAAAGTTTCCATTAACCTAGAATCTTGGAAAAATTACATGGTTTATTAATTTTGGAAAATGGCGATTTTTAGATTTATTATGCACACTTAAATTATGTTTCTTGATTTTACTGTCATAATATATCTAGAGTCGAAATTATTATGGAGCTGACATAACTTAATGATTAAGATGATAGCCAATGATAGGATCACGACTATTTGAAATAGTGTTTATTTTACTATTTAATTCACATCCAAAATATTTTTATTAAGATAAAACAGGCATTTTAAATTAGTTAGTGAAAAAGTTGACGATCACTTGGTTTTGTACAAAACAAATGAACTGTACTCGTGTCGTCAGTTCATCTGTAACCCTTTGATTGTAATAAATGAGTTCGCAATGAGGTTGGCTGCGCGGAGGTCGCGCGCGCGTCGCCGGCACACAGTCACTCACCGGAGCTCACGCGTCTCACTCCGCGGGTAGAGTTGTCAGCGGCCGCGGATCGCGTTAATCCCGGCTCTGCATAAATTAATCCGCACGCGAAGCCCCGCCGCCGCCGCCCCGTTAGCCCTGGGGGCCCGCCGGCCGCCCCGCCGCCCCAGGGGACCGGGCCCGACTGGCACGAGCCGCGGCCCCGCTCGAGCCTTCCATAAAGTCATGACCTTATTGTCCCGCACCAAGGCTCTGACGGGATCCATAAGAATACCTTTTTTATCACGCTATACTTTGTACCCTGGATTAGATTGTAATTTGACGATTTTACTTATAAGATTTTCGGGATATGATATTTAATAAAAAAATGGTGTAGCTTTCACATCAGAAACACTACGGATGGAAATAGAAGAAGGCCTCCTGCATCTAAATGATTGCAACATTGTTTGTTTTAGAATGGAGTCCCGCGCGGCGCTCTGTGATCTGGGAACGACCCACGTCATTATTTTCCGTGATATTTGCTTGTTACAGCACCGCGGCCGTGTCGCCCGGAATTATTACATGCGCCCGGCGGCGGCGGCGGCGGCGGCGCTGGTGGGCGGGCACAGCGAACGCGGCTTACGTTTCGATACAAGGAATAATTATACATGACATGACATGATTGTGGCGAATGCACAGATGAATAAACTTCAATATGAAACAATTGCGTTTTATATTAGTGTCATACCGGTCGTGTATCCTGTTTGTATACTAGATATTTATGGTTTTCTCCTTCGCTCGTAATACTTGTCTGCCATAAAAATAATTGGATGATATACAAACTCTGCTAAGTGTACGAAAATTGTGAGAATATTTTAATATCAGCTTCTGGGATGTCCCCAATGAGGCTGCCATTAGTTTTAACGATGCCATTCTGATGATGTCTTTGTACGCGGATAATTGCGTTTGCGTTTGCCTTTTTAAACACGAACAATAATAGGTACAATAAAGTACCTATTGCTATATTTATGGCAGACAAATAATAATTTTCATTTTAAAAGCGTTTACGCCGCTCACTAGCGCCGCCAATGAAAAAAAAACATATCTAGTAATTAGAGATAGAAAATCAAATTATACTCAACAAACTATTTGAATGAAGTAATTTAACATTTTTACGTCACCTTATGAACATCTGACATGTTATGGTTTAGCTAAATACGGCGTTATAGTTAAAAATGGCCGTAACGTCTTATTTAACTAAACTATAACATGTGAGGTGTTCATTAGGTGACGTAAAAATGCTAAATTACTTCATTCAAATAGTTTGTTGAGCATAATTTGATTTTCTATCTCTAATTACTAGATATGTCTTTTTTTCATTAGTGGTGCTAGTGTGCGGCGTAAACGCTCTTAACAAGTTATCATATCGCTCGTTGAAAGTAAAATACACACTTCAAGGGCTAAGGTCGGGAGTGTCGCCGCGGTAAATGGCACTCTAGCGCAATTGAGAGGTAACGTAATTGAGAGGTAACGTAATTGAGAGGTAACGTAATTGAGAGGTAACGTAATTGAGAGGTAACGTAATTAAGTGGCGAAATGGTTTTACCGCCAAATGGGTTGTTTGCTGGAAGCGTCGCCACTACGGCGGTGGCGTTTCTTTCACTTTGTAATGTATCGGAGCGCGGCGAGGGAGGCGTTACCCGCGGAGCCGAGCGCCTCCAACGACCACACTCGCCGAACGAAGCTGACATAGCACCGGACAAACTATTCCCGATCCGATCCGAACCCCTCGGAGAATCTAGTAGGGCACGAGGACACGCACTAGTGCGTATCCATAATGAGACGCATCGCTAAACAATTAATCTAATACGGAGCGTTTGCGCCCCGTACCATAAGAAAAACTGTTTTTCTTTCTTTCCAAATAAAACTACAAATAAGTTTAAAAAAATTAACTAGCATATTGAAGTGTTTGTTAAGACTTAACTACTAAGAAAATTTTGATGCTTAAATTGGTCTGGTTAGCCTGTAAAATGCAAATCTATGTTTTAAAAGAGGTTACTTTGATATCTTTTCTCTGTTATAAAAGTTAACAAATCGTGTTTCTACAACTAGCAAAATGAAGTCAATTAGACGAAAAATAATGTCATCAAATATCACTTTTATATGTTTAGTAATTGTTGGGAAAAATCAAGATCCCCGCCACGTAAATTTCCAATGCGTCGCCTTAGCAGAACTTACTAACAAAAATCAGTCGTGGCTCAATGATTGTTTCCAATTCAATATTTAAATTTAAAAATGATACTGCTTTTTTAAGTTTACGCGAACACTACAGCGGACCGTGCAAAGGGAAACGTCAGAATATATTAAATTTACGTAAGTAAATCCGTAAACCGGCCCATCTCTCACCCCTCCCCCCTCCCAATTCCTACTCCCTCCTCAAGATCCAACTCCTTCCTCAAGGTCGGCAACGCATCTGTGACTACTTTGGTTTTGCGGGTGTCCATGGGCGGCGGTGATAACTTTCCAGCAGGCGGGTGCCTGCTCGTTTGCCTCATTTTAACATAAAAAATAAAAAACCTCGCCGGGCACCTCGCCGGGCACCTCGCCGGGCACCTCGCCGGGCACCTCGCCGGGCACCTCGCCGCCACACAGTGGGACGGATTTCGGATTTGCGGACGTAGGACTTTTTTGTTACATATCATTATTTTCATTATGCCAATCAATATCCCTAATTAAGGCGATTAGGTCTTATTATGGCAACTTTTTTGTAAACCTAATATTATACAAAAAAATTTAATATAAAAAAAAATTGTATGGGACGATATCTAACATGCTCTATAGGTACCAAGTCTTGGCAGATCCCAGCTTAATTTTTTGTAGGGTTAATCTATGGGTGTTTATATAGAGCGCCACATACATAGCATTGTCCCGGACTTCCCCGTTCTCCAGATATATGAAGCTGAACTTAGGTACTTTCAATAATATATCCTGTTTCAATATTAGAGTTTAATTTACGGTATATTTAAAAATAAATGAGGTTAACGCATGATTACTCAATACATTTCAATTTTATGAAAATTCGTGCCGATCGAGCTATTAATTTTATACAAAGTTATCATTGATTTTGTTCATACTGTATTGTTTCGTACATCTAGTTAACGTGTTATCTAGATGTACGTGTCATCATACTTTAAAAAATATTAGATACTTTTATTGTCTGACTATATAATGATGTCTGTTTAGTTTAACTTATACAGATTGTAACCAACCTGCAAGTTAATAGTCTAGTTGATAACTAATTAAATTAATATACAATTCATAATACTCACGTTGTTCAGTTTTTTAATAACTATTTGGAGTTTAGTACTTAAAATAATCCCTAAGAAAAATTAGAAAAAGTACCTAAGTTCAGTTTTATATATCTGGCAAACGGGGAAGTCCGGGACAATGCTATTTATGTGGCGCTATATATAAACACCCATATATATTTGTAGGGTTTATCTATATTAACCCTACAAAATATCAAGCTGGGATCTGCCAATACTTGGTAAGTACTTATAGAGCATGTTAGATATATTTTTTTTTATATTCAATTTTTCGCGTATAATATAATGTTTACAAAAAAGTTACCCAAATAAGACCTGATCGCCTTAATTAGAGTATTAGATTGGCATAATTAAAATAATGATAAGTAACAAAAAAGTCCTACGTCCGCAAATCCGAAATCCGTCCCACTGTGCGCCGCCGCCACAAATAAGGAATCCTAGAAGGTAAGCTTAATACATACCGCGTTCGATCAACGCACACACACACCCTCACGGACACGGAATCGTGGACCATCTCGAACCACCCCGAGCGCAGCTGCCGTGAGACTCCGTGTCCGTGAAAGGTTGTCTATGTGTGCGTCGCTCGAGCGCCTTTGTATGAAGCTTATACCTTCTGCAGTCTTATGAAGCGGGCGCGGCGCCATATTTGCGTATTATTCGGCCACGTGTACATTGCGATCTACAATATTGACGTTACAAATTGGCGAGTTACCCGATACAGTATACACAAACAGTTCCCTGCTATTGCAAAGTTTGCGTTTGTTTTGAATAGCTAATGACGATAATGTAATCGGCTGGTCAGCGGCGCGTGAGTTGTAGCCGTGGCGACGCGGGCAGTCATGACTATGACGAAACAGGTAGAGCATATAAGCTTAATTGTCGAATCTGTCATACAAAGTCAAAAAACCCTTTCGACATGCTATTGCAACGGAAATCATGCTACTCGTCGTTGTTACTACACCGCGTGCATTCAAACAAAACTTAGGTCTGCAGCAACAGCAGACTGAAATAAGTCTCTTTAGTAAATACATTTTCCATTTTTGTATATATCTACATAAGTATGTGCTTAGGTAAATATATCATTCATGAATGAAGAAACCAGTCGTTAGCCTTGGTAGCTGTAGCAGAGCAGCAGGTCGCGCTGGTTCGCAGGTGCGGGAAACACAGGGGCTGTCGTTCTTTAGTTTTAAGTTCAAGTTTTAGTCAGACTTTTAAAAGCTATTAGTTTTAAACATGCACATCTAGATACCAAAGAAAGCGGATCGATATGCTTTGCTCCGCTGTCATGAATGTTAGTGAAAAATATAACCGTCCTGAAAAAGTACATAACAAGAAGATAACAAGCGTTTTTAAACTTAGAAGACTAACTCGGAAAGCCTTTTAATGGAGATATTAATGACAAACACAAATCTAATGTAGAATGCCATAAATTCCACCTCGTTCAATTAAGAGCCCAAGCTGGAGCCCCGAGCCGGCGCTGGCTCGGCGTGTAGCCCGCGCCGCGGCCTTAGGCGGAGGCATTAAGTCGCCGCCGCCGGGAGCTCTCCGCTTGTGTGCCGGCAGATGCTTTCCTAAAGAAATTACCTGATTCTAGGTCGTTGAGATTTCTATATTATTATTAATTTATTAATTATTTATTTAAAATACACAAGAATACGAAAAGGTCATGAGATATATTATAAAGCCATAATATGATGCTGGGCTCTGTTTGTTTGTATTTTATTAGTGTGTGCCGGAGCCTAGCAGTCGGACTTATATAGTAATGAATGCCAATCACAAAGTTGTCATTGTTTTGAGGGTGCGCCGTCCATAAGTGACAAGTGTCATATGTTTTATTTGAAATGTCGTCGTCCATATTTAATTGATGCCGCGCGGCCATACTAATTTTGTATGGGGAATTTAAGGTGCTTAATAAAAAATAATTATTTAAATAACCACTTGATGAATCGAAAATGTAGTCTAGCAATTTGTAGTTTATCCCTTGATGATTGTTTAGACAAAATCAGAGGTACAATAATTTAGATAAACTATAAGAAATTTACTGACGTAAAGATAAGCTCCGTTACGAGAAATCATTAAAAATAATTAATTTGCCGTTTTTATAGAAAAAGTTACTTAATTGTGTTTATTGTGTCTTAAATAAGCTGTGGCAGTGTTTGCAGCAATATATATCAAGGAACCACTGATTAAATATATTTAACGTTATGTGGTGTCTATGAAGAAATTAAACATTCACTCATAATAAGAGACTATTAAAAAGTGAACAGTTACGACGGAAAACCTAAAACTACATTTAAAATCCAGTGGAACAATGCAAAAATCGTGAAATAAGGAAAAGTGTAACACCCTAAACCGTTATTACTTAGGTACCTTCAAACATTATAAACGAATCAGCTGACAGAAAGCAAGTGGTACTAAGCAAGCCAATATTGTACTCTAATTTCGATGGTTGTCGTTACATCTGCGTGGTGAAGCGGCTCTTGGTAGTAAAACGAATGATCTAACTCAAAGATACGGAGATCGAAAATCGACGTCGAAAACAATATTTTATGCTGATGTTGTTATTTTTTCTTTTTTCTTTTTTTGATTAAAAAGGAAAGGGAAAAATTTAAAGAATAATAGAGAAATTGTTTTTTTTTTTAAATGAGTTCTACACCTAAAGAAATATGCACAATATGCAACAAACTTCTTCGAAACAAACAATATTTAAAATGTTCTATATGTAGAAAGGTGCATGACATTGAATGTGGAAATGTTGATTTTAAGAGATTTAACATTATGACTAAAGAACACAAAGAAAAATGGAAGTGTGACAAATGTATACGCTTGAAATCTTTACCAACAACTATTTCCAAGAAACCAGTTAGCATCTGTGGTAATAAAACAACAAAAACTCATTCCCCATGCTATTCTGTTAAACAAAATGAAAACATTACTGTAAGAAAGAATAAGACCATGATAACAAATGATACATTCGAATCATCATTTTCATCTACAGGATCAGACAATTTGTGTAGGAGCTTGCCGGATATGTCGAATGTTAATATTGCAGTAGTCGATGACTTAAAAAAAGAGGTGCAAAGACTACAAGAAGTGCTGCAAATAGCTCACTCAGAAATAGACAATCTTATGCTGGAAAATAATTCATTACAAAAATTAAACATGAACAAAGACAAAACAATATCACAGCTCAAAGGAGTTTGTTATGAATCACCAAAACTCACAAGATCAACACAAAAAAAGAGGAACAAATCCATGTCTAAACAACACTTTGGGATAACTCCATTAGTCCCAAAAAACGTGTCTCCCATATGTCTGAAAACACTTGCAGAGATTGATAGTCTACCCTCAGTCGCAACAACAACACCAATAAAATGTTCAAAACATCACCATTTATCAAAGATTGAAGACTCCTTTAGTGATAAGCAAAACACTAGATCGATATCTATTATAGGAAGTCAGCAATGCATTGGTCTATCATCTCAACTAATAGAATCAAGACGTGATACAAAATTTGAAACTTACCAGATAAATTCTATCACAAAACCGTATGCAAGAACTGAAGAAATTTTAAGAGACTGCTCTAAAATAGAAGATTGTTCACGTAACTATATAATAATGTGTATAGGTGAGAATGATGTTAATGAAACTAAATGTTTAATAGAACTTGTTTAATAGAACCGCTTTAAAAATGTTCAGTCATCTGCATATTTTAGTATTAGGTATATTTCGTAATTCAATACTGAACACTTTGATTCTTAATAAAAAAATTGAGAACATATGTAATAACATCCCACATTGTTCATTTGTTCATTTAAAACTTGACAACAATTATATAACCAAAGACAAATATTTGCAATTACTGTGTATGAAAATAAATATTATTATAGATTCGTATAGCTATGCAAAACAGTTTTTATCTCGTGAAGCTTTGCGTTCCATTATAAAGTCTCGTTGTATTGGTGGACATAATAAAAAGAAAAACACTAAATTGAGCCCAGTCAAGGGTACAATTCCCTTTTATTTTCCCATTTTACGCAAACAACGCGATAACTAGAACTCCAATAACATCTCCAAACCCACTGTTAATAAAAGCACTATTCCCTATTATTTTCCTGTTTTAAAAAAGTCAGGAAATATTTTATGGCCGGCAGAGAATAACGAGAACAATCAGCTTTTTCGTTCCTCGTAAATCCTATGAAACTGTGTCTAAGAGTAATATAATATCAATATTTCACCAAAACATCGCCGGAATATTAAATAAAAGAGATATTTTTGAATTAACAATCTTAGGACTTTGTAAAGACATAGGTGAAGTTTCTGTTATATGTCTAACGGAAACTTTTATACAGCGCGGTTCGGAATGTAATTTATTCTTTTCTGATTATAAATTGGCATCACATTATTCAAGGAATAGCCAAAAACGCGGTGGTTCATGCATCTTAGTCAGAAAGGGGTTAGAATACAGGCATTTGCAAAACGTGACTCAGCATGCAAAACTTTATTCCTTTGAGTGTTGCGGAATAGAGATTATTGATTATAATCTCATAATTATATGCATATATCGTACTCCAAATTCGAATATAAACTGTTTCCTTTATGAATTAAACTGCATTTTGAGAATAATTACTCGAAACGATAAGAAACGCATAGTTATATGTGGTGATTGGAATATCAACGTTCTAAAAGAAAGTAGAGACAAGAAAGAGCTTATTTCTGTATTGAGTAACTATAACATATCTACACACATACATACACCGACAAGAAAACATACCTGCCTTGATCAAATGGCTACTAACATAGATAAGCTAAATGTGCAACATAAAGTACATAACTTGGCTTTGTCTGATCATGATACTGGGCAATTTTTGAGTTTACTTCTTGATAAAATACCGTCTAAAATTATTAAGGATAAACCGAAACCAAATTTCTGGTTTGAGGAGAAAAGAGACTTCAGTAAAGAAAATGTCAAAAAATACACGGAATGTTTATCGTCCTTAACGTTTAGTGAAGTTTTTGAAAAAAGTGACTGTGACGAATCGTTTGATGAGTTCCATGATCTGATGACTTTGTTTTTCAATTTATGTTTTCCCAAAAGCTTAGTAAAAATGCGCAACAAGCCAATAAAGAACAAATGGATTACTAAGGGCATTAAAAAGGCTTGTATTAAAAAGAGATTGTTGTACTACAGATATCAAAATGAAGCTGTAAGTAAAACTATAAATAAGAAACATTACAAAGTATACGCAAAAATGTTGAAAAAATGTATTCTAAAATCACAACAAATAAATAACAATAATTATATAATGAAATCACGTAATAAATGTAAATCGACATGGGACATTATAAAAAATAATCTTAATTTAAACAATGATAAACTTGACATTGATGAGTTGAAACTTAATAATAGAACTTATACTAAAACTAATGATATTTGCGAATTATTTAATGACTACTTTATTTCTTCAACACATCAAGTATATGATAAATTGTCTAATTTGTGTATTAAAACCATTGAAGAACAAATTAATAGCATATATTTGACACCGTTACATGAGGGTGATGTAAAAATGGTCATTAAATCATTAAGGGACACTAATAGTACTGGATATGACGAAATTAATACTAGAATGCTAAAAATGTGTGCTGTGTATATAGCTGCACTATTGTGTCATGTAATAAATCTTTCGTTTGAACAAGGTGTATTTCCCAAACGGCTAAAGCTATCTATTGTAAAACCATTGTTTAAAAAGGGAGAGATGACAGATATGGAAAATTACCGCCCGATTACATTAATACCAGTTTTGTCCAAAGTTTTCGAGAAAGCAATGAACGATAAAATTTTTAGTTTTTTAAATAAAAATAATATATTAGTAAAAAATCAATTTGGTTTTAGGAAAACTTCTTCAACATCACTCGCATGCTTCCATTTAGTAAAACAAATAGCTGAAGCTCTTGACGCTAAAATGTCAGTGATATCAATATTTTTGGACATGAGCAAAGCATTTGACTTTGTCTGCCATGAAAGATTGCTTCGCAAACTCCAAAGTTATGGCATTAGGGGTGTAGCTTACGATTGGATAAAGAGCTATTTATTTAATAGACAGCAAAGAACTGAAGTATCTAAAATAGTCGGTAATTTAAGAGTTACCTCCAAATCGTCATTGAAGTTTAATAAAGTCGGTGTTCCACAAGGGAGTGTTTTAGGGCCAATGCTATTTTTATTATATATCAACGATTTGCCTAAAGTATTGACTCATGACTACATCCTGTTTGCTGATGATACTACTCTTACAATAAAATGTCGCGATCAGTCTTTATTAGAGTCTGAAGTAAATAAGGAAATGAATCATATCTTGAAATGGTTGGAAGAGAATGACTTAAAAATTAATATAAATAAAACTAAGCTTATCAAATTTAAAACTTGTAACAGTGTACAAAAGGAAATTACTATCAAACATAATGATGATGTACAAGAAGAGTCTTCTGTTTTCCTTGGCTTTACATTAGATGCAATGCAAAAACGGGAAAAGAGCCTAAAAAATTAAAAATGCTGCCGAAAGTCACTATTCCACGCGGACGAAGTCGCGAGCACAGCTAGTTTATAATAAATTACCACAAGATATTAGGGTTATGAATTTGTGCAAGTTTAAACCTATCCTATTTAAGTGGTTACTAGACATGTGTTTCTATTCGATTAATGAGTATTTAAATATGACATGAATGTAATTATAATTATTATTATCAATTTATTAATGTATTATTATCAAAATGTTTACCTAATTTTATATTCTATTATTATTGATTGATGAATGGTTGTATTTTTTTTCTGTTTTTGATTGTGATTTTTATGTGTTACTAATGTTTTTATTTAATGTAAGTTTATAAACTACAATTTTAAAATTTCTACACCGTTTGAGAACGGTAGAATATGAGGCCTTCATAAGTGTTTAAGAGCTTATTTACCATTTTCTTAGAAATAAATGAATTTGAATTTGAATTTGAATTTGATTTACTAAACGCCGCCACTCGTTTTCATGATTTTTGCCCAACTTTAAATGATATTGTAGAAAAAACTATAGCGTGTTATGAATTTATGGTTCTGACAAATTGTAAACACGTTCCCTATGATACTAAATATATATTTTGTTCATTTAATACGATAGTATTTTCAATTATATCTACTTAACCGTAACTGCATTTTTGGCATTTTTTGGTTGGCGCACCCTTAATGTAAGAAAGGTAGTTAAGTGCCATGTTTGACGATTGCTTTATAATACAATATTCTGCCATTTTTTAAAAATGTTGCTAAAACTAGTTAAGTGTACCGAACTCCTTATCTTCAACATCATAATATAATATATTACATAATGATGTTGAAGATTATACAGTAAGTACTCATAATACTATGATAAAGAAACCAGTTGTAAAAGTTAATTAATAAAGAAGGCGGTCAGTCGCCTTACAAACGGAAGATTAATGTCGGCCGGATCACGCCGCCGCCGCCGCCGCCGCCGCCGGCCGCCGGGCTTGCTGCTGCCTTTGTCTAGGAGAAGCCTGATGGAACATTACAAGTCCTTTATTTATTCATTATAACGCATAACGGATTACAGTCAGTAACTACAATTCTAAGGAACAGTGTAAAGAAAACATGCTATAGTAAAAAACTATATTTAGCAACTTATATTCTAAATATATCGTCAAAATAACGAAAAGTTTTACGCATTAATCTCCCACATAATGGAAATCCATTCGTTTCCGGGATGAAAGCGTTCACATGCTCTGTATAAATAGTTATAATGTAGGTAATGTATTGTCATACAAATCCTTCCAACATTTTCCGCCCACACACGTGATGTGAGAAGAATGGGACAGTCAGTCTGTGTGTGGGTTCTATGGTGCTAACAAACAATAAAGGTTACCCTTGCACATCAAATCGTGTCCTTACGTTATCTAATATATTTTTCAACTATACATATCGTAAAGATACGATCCCGTTATTTTATAATATTTCTTAACCTTTTCATTCTTCCCGGAGCAAAAGAATTTAAATCCAGCCAATCAGCCTGTTGACCGACACACAAAGGTGACTGTCGGAATTATACACACACACAGACACATTTGATTATAAAATGATTTTGTTTTGTTTATATAATTTTTAACGCAAATTTTGTTGCGAACAAATTACAAAAATGCAAATGTTGAAAAAATGTCCACGAGCAGGATTTGAACCTGCATCCTTCTGACATACCGGGTCAGGTGCTCTCCCAATTGAGCTATCGTAGTTCTAGCCAGCCCGCCGCCAAATTATTCAACACTATTTACTTTTTTACTTTGAAAGCCAAAGGCGCCCATTTACACACTTTATTATGTTTCCAATCATTTTGGCATCAGAGTTTTTAAGAGTTATAATGACATCACACAAGGTATTTCGCAAGACAGTTCTATAAGAAAACAATGAAACAAGGCAAGGCAAGGCAAGGAAATAAATGGTCAATAGTGCCTGTCAACTCACTCTCACAATATCCGACGCAATACCCAATCGTTACCCAAGTAGCATTTTATTCTCTTTAAAAGGCCACATTTATTTCACTGGTGATCTCTTAGCATTTACAGTGGTCACACTTGGTTCATCGGCTGCAATAAAGTGAACATGTCCACCTATACCTGTGTAAGGCATGTATAGGGGTGTAAATGTGGCCTATTATGTAACTATTGGCGTTTTGTCAGGACAACATTACTCTTCTAGCCAGCTTTCATTTTCAAAGCTGAACAAGAGCGGTTTAAGAGAAGTAAAATTCGGCATAGGCTGTTCAGAGGTTCACATATACGGTGTTAGATTGCTGGCATTATAATATAACACATGTGAACATTATTGCAGCCCAAAGCTGTTATATATAACCTTTTATGAAGCGCTATTCAGTTGTTAGTGTTAGCAGGTCTAGTTTGTGATATATTAATCAGCTAATAAATTATTCTGTAAAAGAAGCGTTTAATGAGTTCACATGTACATGAAAGGTATTTACACGCACCACTATTGATATCTAGTAGCACTGATAGCAGTTTATTTGTTCACGAGGACCACACTGTTATCCTCTATTGGTACACATGTGAACCTTTCTAGAGCTGACGTCATTATAATGGTACACGCGTGAAACTTTAAAGAGGTCACAACACTAATTTTGAGTTATAATGGTTCACTGTAGATGGAGACAATGACCACCATTTTCATTTTTAATAACCTATAATATTTCTATATTAATTTATGATTTTGTCACTTAACACGGAGTTTTCGTTATTAATTTTATGGTTGATGTTTAAATACAAAACCATACAACGATTTAAATGCCAATAAAATAAAAATATGAAATATTGCTTTGTTTGTATCTGCTTATTTCGATATATTTATTTGATAAAAAGGCATATAGCCGAGGCGCGTGAAAGTTTTAACTATAAATATGTATGTACTTTACAATAAATTTACATTACCCCGTAATATTAACACAATATCATATATAAACACAGTGTACTTACCAGTAACAATAAATCACATCAAAATGGCTGTTAGACACGATTCGACGATGGCCATGGCAGTAAGCATCACAAATTAATATTTATTAAAAAATGTGGTACCAAAGTGATTATTTGAGGAAAAAGCGGCCTAATAGTTGGTTTTATTACACTTGTACTTGTACACTTGTGGTTTGGGTTTTGGATAATCGGCTGTATAATTGTTCACTTGTTACTTATTATTACTCACTTGTCTGTATGAATAACCACATGGAATCTAATATAGTGCCGTTCATCAGCTTTAAAACCATTTTTTGTCCCCACTGCTGGGGCATGAGCCTCCCCTATGGATGGATAGGGACAACGCCATAAACCACCACGCGGGCCCAGTGCTCCATTGGTAAATGTTAACGTCTGTTTATACAGCTGGGATCAACGGCTTTACGTGCCATCCGAATTACGAAAGAGCTCGAGATGATATGCGAATTTTTGGTAACCCATCCGATGACCGGCCTTTGCGAAAGTTGCTTAACCTTAGCAATCGCCGACCAGGCGCGTTCACTACTGCGTTATTGAGCTTCCGTTGGCCTCTCTCATTGCTCAGTATTCCCATTAGTAGCTAACAGCAGTTTAATAATTCAAGAATAGTTAAACTGCAATTTGATCTACAGGATCGCCCTTGTGCGGGCCGGGCGCGCTGCACTGCGGCACCGGCGCAGGTTCTGCCGCTGTGACGCGCGCGCCGTCTGATTGCGTCTTGCAATAAAAGGTGATGTGCTGTTGCTGCAGCCGGGAGCGGGGCGCTCGTGGCCGCGGGTTTGGCTTATATTACCTCAATGTGGTTAACAATGGATATACCTACTCGTAGTACTATGCAAAGATTTAATGGCAATAATGTACGTAGGAACTTCTAATTCAATTTAATAATTATCTTCAATATTATTAATATTATATATATATTATTATATTATATTTAATAGAGCGAAAGTTGTAAATTACATTAGCAGATCTAATGTAATGCAAATGTTCTAATTTAAGATGTTTGGCCGAAATAATGCATGCGTTTAATAAGATAAAGTTACATGCATTTATCAAATCGAAATCAAGTTCTAATAAAATTATACGATTTATAAGTGAGTGCAAACATACTATTATTTAAAGAAGTAAAAAATGATGATGCATTAGGATGTATGTATATGATGCTCAAGCTCAAGGGCAGGAATTTTGATTATAAAGAATAAAAGCAGCAAGCTGGCAAGGCCGGGCGCCACAGACAGTCATGTCGATGTCGTATCAAGCGTCGCATCTGATGACAACCATGTTTTCATCATGTCTAAAAGCGTTCGCGTTATAAACATCCAGGCTACGCTGTAATGAAGATAAAAAGCCAATGTTCACTTGTTTCCTGGCGGATATCAAAAGCATCCGCAGCACAACCGTTTACATCCCTCTCAGGTGAACATTAATAACCGTGAGGTGCGCCGAGGTGCGCGGAGGTGCGCCGGATGGCTCACAGGGGCTTACGCGAGATAACTCATGCTTTCACAACATTCTAGGGAAAACGCCGCAAGACTTTTAGCATATAACATTGAAAATGTCGAACGATTTTATCTTTCTCTTTTCTAATAAACTGGTAAAGCAAACAGCAGACATATTATGGACAATTATGAACTTAACGTGCCCAAAGTAAAAGTTTTGCAAAACTTTACGATAACAAACCAGTGACATTATAGAAGTGAGATTGAAGAAGTGAGCGCCGGGCTTCAAGTCTTTAAAAATATGCTACAACGCTTGCGGATAAAAAATTAAGGCTCGTTGAAAAGCTAAGCTCGTACGCGAGCTTAGAGCAATGCAAGGAGGTCGAGGGCTTCATGACGAGGTGTAAGCCCTCCGGCGCTCCGGCGGCCCTCGCATCGCTACACAGCGAGAAATCTTGCCCCGCGTACTTCGATGCGATGATAATTATTTTGTACTAATACTTGGCTTCCTTTTTTTTCTTATTACATAAAAGTAGGTCTATATAAAATTCTTGTGTTAGGTTACAAAAATATTATTGCTGGCTACCAAAAAATAAGTTTATAAACTACTAAAGTAATCAATGTAGAGTAAACATAGATTGTATCTTGATTTTATTTATGGTCTTTTTAGAGCTATTTGCAAAGTCATCAACGGAACCCTGATAGAATCACATTGTCGATATTGGAAGTTTTCAATTCATTTTGCATAGAAATTGCTTAGTTGTAAAGCTCCTGACTCAGCGCAGCGTATTCTTTTATTTTCAGGGAAAGCTGTTTTCGATGAAAGTACACAATCATCAAAAGCAACGTTTTTACCAACTTTTTCAATTTCAGTCACAAATTAAAATCAAATCAAATCAAATGATTTAATATTTCGTTATCGCTTACTTTATTTTTTTTACCTTACAACGACAGTTTATGAACTAACCGGCAAATCGAACAATTACATTGAATAAATAAATATTTGGTATACGTTATCGTGAAATTTCATAATGAAAATAAACACTATACAGATCTACTGTTCCACATATTAGTGCATTAAACCTTGTCAGAGCGCGCTCGTACCCGGAGGCTGCGAAGTCATGACGTCACCCGCGTGTCATAATCAAAATGTTTGATGGGTCCACGCGCGCGGCGGCATCGTCTATCAGTGCAGGCTTCACGCGGGAGACGAGTCGGCTCCTGTTCATAATGAATAAACACCTTAAATATCATGTTCCGCCGAACAGCAAATGAAAAATGATCGCGTCATCGATCACTTAGCCGCCTGCCGCCCGCCGAGTGTCGCCGCGCCGTTTGTCGTTTCATTGAGCATGTCGTGGCATTGTCAACAGTATTTTGTGTCTAACTCTCTGATTTATAGAAACTGGAGGCATGCTTTATGAAGTGTTAACTTTAATATAAAATGTGGGCACGGAAACACGCTTATTATGTTAGGTGGTTATAGTACATAGTGGGAGTTATATTTACTACCCGTATTAATAATGTTAACTCTTCTCGTGGGTGACCAGTAGGTGCTGCTTCAATGCCGTACTAATTTTCGTTTTCGTTACCGTTATCGAATGCCAAATGAAACTGACATAGGCACCCTGTAGGGCGCGGACCAGTCGGTCGCTCGCGATGCTGCTGGAGGGAAGACGTTCTGAAGGTTGATGTGGACAACTGGCAGGGAGCGGTCCAGAACTGAGAGCAGTGGCACCGACTAGTATCAGGAACAAAACTCACTTGGGGCTACAGCAGCGCCAGCAAAGCAGCGCAGGTGAGTAAGTGAGGAAACCCATCTCTTGAAACTCGCTACACAAATAAAAAGATTTAGATGAACAGGATTTAAGCAGATTGTCACAGAAAAAAGTATTTGTATGCCGACAACCATGAGAGCTAAGCCACTGGGTAAATAAATAAAGTTAGCAGTGCAATATGTAGCCTCAAGGACGGCGGGACAACGACAATAATAATGCAAATTATGAGGCAACTAGAAATTTGTTACAATCCCGGGCAGCGGGGCGCGGCCTCTCCAACAACATTTGTTACAATCCCGGGCAGCGGGGCGTGGCCTCTCCAACAACATTTGTTACAATCCCGGACAGCGGGGCGCGGCCTCACCAACAACATTTGTTACAATTCCGGACAGCGGTGCGCGGCCTCACCAACAACATATGTTACAATCCCGGACAGCGGGGCGCGGCCTCACCAACAACATTTGTTACAATCCCGGGCAGCGAGGCGTGGCCTCACCAACAACATTTGTTACAATCCCGGGCAGCGGGGCGCGGCCTCACCAACAACATTTGTTACAATCCCGGGCAGCGGGGCGCGGCCTCACCAACAACATTTGTTACAATCCCGGGCAGCGGGGCGCGGCCTCATCAACAACATTTGTTACAATCCCGGGCAGCGGGGCGCGGCCTCACCAACAACATTTGTTACAATCCGGGGCAGCGGGGCGCGGCCTCACCAACAACATTTGTTACAATCCCGAGCAGCGGGGCGCGGCCTCACCAACAACATTTTCCAGTTTTGAATAGTAATTTATTTGCTGCGTTAAATATAATAATCCTCTTATTTTAGGCGTGGAGTTATATAGTTAGGTGTTAATGGAGTGTTGGTGCAGCGGTCTGGAGTCTGGTTTTAGGCAATATTAGACAAAGAACATTGATGTCATCTGCTTCAATGAAAGACATTCTTTTAAAATCATAAAAAACATCTAAATATTGGCACTGTATTGACACACATAACTCACTGCGGTAGCAATGTAGATCATGTTTAGAAACTTTTGTGTTTAAATTACTTCTTACCCCTATGTTGTCTATATTGTTTTGAAGTGACTTGTATGAATGACTTCCCTAATAGTATTTGCGTTTGTAGGGTGTTCCCGGTTTTTAAACTTTTCTTTAGCTCATATACCGTGAAAACACACCGTGCAAACGTAGCGCATTCTAGAGACATCATTTTTTATATATGTTACCGGCAAGCACTTGGCCTTCACCTCACCTGATGTTAAGTGATGATAAGGCCGAAGGTGGAAGCGCACTTCACCCGGAAACCTCAACTACTGAGGCACTGGCTAGCTGCCGGAACACAACAATGCTACAAACATTTCATCATATTTATATAAGATGGTGGTAGCTAGCTAGGCGCGCAAACAAGTCCACCAACCAAACCGAGTACACAAACAGGTAGGTACCCCCCGCTAGGAATCGAACCCGGGACCGGTGGTCTTAAAAACTAGAACACAGACGCGATGAAAACTCTTATCTTACTTATTGCATATTGCTTACTGCGGTGGTGGCATGTGCGTCGGGTCGTTACATTCCCTAAAATATGGTTGAGTGAAGCGATGCTGATTCATGCCTATGTCATACTCGTGAACGGGTGCCGCCTGTGGAGGCTGGTCTGCTCTTGCGTACTTGTCTTATTTTTATTAACTATAGTTTAACTTTGTTTTTTCTTAGACAGGTTTTGACTTTTACTAGTACTGTATGACATTGTAAAAAATTAAACAGGTAAATAAAGTTTTTTGCAAACTTAAATATTTAATTTATTTATAGTTTCTTTTTTTGTGTTTTTTTTACGTATTGTGATTGTCCTTTATATTTTGTGTTTTTATTTGTGATGGAAAGTGTCCTGCTATGATAGGGCATTTTCCAATATTTATGACGCTGTAAGGGAGAAAAGAGCTGGGCACTTGCTGAGTTTCTTGCCGGTTCTCTTAGTACAAGATCTCCCGCAAGAGTAGATAGACTTACGAACAGATGGCATAATGACGTTCATAAGAGCTATTTGTAGCCTAAACTGAATAAATGATTTTGAATTATGAATTTTATATTGGCTTCTAAACGAAAATATTATGGTAATCTCTTGTAGAGTAAAAGTTTCCTGAAAAGTTATTAAATATTAAAGTAGTATTGAATTGGGAACGGAACAACTCGACGACGCCTCTCAAGTTTATGACATCGGCTCGGATTGACCGGGTGGTGAGAAGGTGGGAAAATCACCCAGGTATATTATCTGCACCTGGTTTAAAGCGCATGTGAAGCGGGTCTCCGAACTCTTGTGCTACGAGCACGATGTCTTGGGCCTATACTAGTGTGCATGTCTTGTGTGTCTGAGTATGTAATGGCATTTTGAGGGTCGGATGGAGCACTGGTCAAACGTCAGAGGAACGCAGACGTCCGACAATTTAACAAACGCTAGCTAGACCGGAGCACTTACACAAGCTTTGCCAGGAAAACAGCTGACGGGGTCCAGGCAGCTACGAAGACGAACGAATTTGTTTCATATTTTTTTACATAATTGCTAAATATGTGTCTGCTGCAGCTGTGCTCTCTATTCATAAGCGAATAAATAGCGGTTTCGGTACTAAATAACATTATTAAAAGGCCTTTCTCGAAAGAATGTCCAACCTTCGTACATATTGCGGGACCACACTGAATAAATTACACAACTTCGCAAGCCTGAGCTGCGCCATGAATTTTCATATACTTTTAAATAAGTGAGGACTAATAACGCCAATTTGTCCCTTATCCGAATATTAATAAGGTCGACGGCCCTCAGCCGGAATTAGCCCGTTTATTAATATTAATAGCTGCCTGATTCCGGCGCCAACATGTTTGTCAGTTCATCAAACTTTTAATATAAAACTTACGTAATAATAAGCAGTTATGAAGTTAGCAACTGCGGAAACAAAATCTTGGGAGATGAAGTCTCCATCCCGGGTGCGCGCGCATCGTGGTGGCAGCCATTACCACAGCCAGCCAGTTTATTAGTTTTGAGATTTGTGTATTCTCAAAAAAATTTATTTCATAACGGTAACACACTAAATATTATGTATGCCACTCTGGAAATCGAACTGGCTACTTGGGTTTTTAGACCACATTATGTTTAGATAGTAGAAACCAATAAATGTAAGTAAAGAGGAACGTACACAGGTTCTCTATATTGCTTTCATCATCATCATCATCAGCTCATTTTATGTCCCCACTGCTGGGACACGAGCCTTCCCTATGGATAGATAGGGAGAACGGGCCATAAACCACCACGCGGGCCCAGTGTAGGTTGGTGGTTGTTGACTGCTAATGCAGCTGGGACCAACGGCTTTACGTGCTTTCTGAAGCACGTAAAGCCGTTGGTCTGTTGGAGGAGCTGGAGATGATACATTTTTGGTCACCCATCCGATGACCGGCCTTTGCGAAAGTTGCTTAACCTCAGCATTCGCAAACCGGGCGCGTTAACCACTGCGCCATCGAGCTCCTCGAGCCCCTCGAGCTCCTTTCTCATCGACCATCGAGATATTGCTCAATACTTCACATTATGATTAATAAAGCAATGAAGTGGATAAGTAGTAACAGCGACAGGAAACTATTTTAGTACGGTAACTTCTACGGGCTTTACATTGCTACCATGCCCCAGCAGGTACAAACACAATGCAAAATATAATTGTGTACGTATAGCACTCAGTACTCTCACAAAAATGTATTCGCCCGTGTATATTCAGTCACTATACCACACCGACGAGGGTCGGTCGCAACATATTACTGTAACAACTACTTTACCAGTAACTAAAATCCAATACCTAAGTTAAATCGGTGCATGGTCACCGTTAAACAGATCGTTAATGTTAAGTGTTACAACCCATGTATTGGATTCCCGCGGCGGGCGTGCGCCGGCGCCCGCGGCGGGCGTGCGCCGGCGCCCGCGGCGCTACACGGCCACTCGCCACTCCCCGCTTGTTAATCGCTAAAAGGTTGCTGTTCCAAGAAAATACATTTTTAAAACTTTATAATATCTAAAAAATTATCCGCCAATCGTAAAGTATTTTAAGGCTAAGGAGTATTTTGTAATTTCCGGTGCTAAAGGATCGTTTAATAGATTTTTAATAAGGTTCAGACTCTACTGACAATTGGTTTGAAACTTCAGATGGTTGATGATGTTAGAATAGGTACGAAGAAAGCTTCAAGATGTACGTCAGTAAGGTATCAAATCCGATAGTGCTTTGTTTATAAACGGTCTGAATATTTTTGTCGTATACGTACCGAGCTAGCCTCCCGACTGCGGACGTATAGTTCAGTCACGCGCACATACCAAATGTTTTTGCAGGTCTGTGATCGTTGACGGAGACGGCTGTTTGGCCAGTTGCACGCGAGGGTGGTCACACTCCCCGCGACACTCAACCTTCTTTACACGCCTTAAAGTTTATATTGACCGCCCCTACTAACCCTTGAGTTACAAAAAGGTGACGACCTTGCGCAAGTAAACCAACGCACAAGGGACTATAACGTCAGATCAGGATTAGACTCTCCGCACCAGTTTGCAAGAGGCGTAGAGGCTACCCTTCCAAATCCGAAGGGGTTTAGCGTTCTGATGATGAGTGTCCTCGAGGACCACCGCGGCGGGCCGTGAAAGACTCTTCGAGTGCTGGGGGTCCATAGCAGCGGTTGACGGGTGTCGAACAGTTTAGTGGGTCGGCAACATCCTATCCTGTGATCAACCCCATACATCCCCCGGGTTCTAGCAACACGGCAGAGACGGCTCGTATACGAAATCTGCTCGTAATGGTCTGTCGTGCATATCCCTGGAGAAAAGGCAGCGCTGGTGATTCGAGCCCGTCACGCAGCTGTTTTTTGGTGTAGGATTCGTTAAAGGACTTGTGTTCTCATTGGAAACCAATAATTATAATTAAAAAATGTGAATCTAAAAGAATTAATTCTTGTTAAATAGCTTTGTACATTTTAGAATATGGATTTTGAAACGACAGACGATTAGTAATTGAAACGGCTAATGTAAACAATAATGTTTCTTTGAGAAAGTCTAAAGATAAAATTCTTCTTTAGGTCAAGCTGCGGCATAGATTATTTAAATAATTGTGGTCAGAAATATTAGTTATTGGCTCAAAACTGCCCGGGAAGGCATTGGATTCTAAAATAGTCTTTGAACTAGCAATACCTCCTATCTAAAATTGTACGCAATAGACTTAACATTAAATTTGGCCTAGATTAAATTTTCCTGTTACGTACGTGTTACGTAAAATGAAGTATTTTAAATATAATAGCTACGAACTTGAAAGGGAAATTTCTACGAACCTATTCATGAAAATATTCAGTTCAACGACGATAATCATTATTATGTTTTAATAAAAAAAAATATAAAAGTGTAGGTATCTTAGTGTAAAACTCATCGAAGACACTTTTTATTTTTATTTTTAAAAGACAGTGTATAGTTTACGACCGAGTTATTTTTGATACTGAGTAAGTAATGTAGCGCAAGAATGTAGCAAAGGTTCACATAACTGCACCATTCTAACTACAGGTACAATTGAAATGACAATGTGAACAGTGTTTGGACGAGTGATGGGAAACAACGGCCTGTGGGCCTAACAGCAAATTAGCTTCGCCAGCTGAATAGTGAGCGCAGCGTAATGAGTGTGCGGTGCATCAGCCGAGTGGGCAGACGCGGCCCACTATTGATACATAATTCAATGTTTGTGTCCAAAATTGTGTACCAGATCTGAGCAGAACATCGATAGCGAAATGTTGATGAGTAGTGTGCTGTTTAATTAGGCTTTACAGCAAAAGTCCTTTAGAAAATAGAAAACCTCCGCAGCAAACGAGTGACGGACATCGCTCTGTTACTAGGGTTGCCAACCATACTTTAAAATAACGTATCCTACGTTATTTTCCGTCCCCATACTTTATTCTTTTTAATTAAAATAAAGTATGGAAAATACTTTATTTCCGCTTATGCGTGCGTTTGAACGGAATATTCCTGTTGACTTAATTTCTGAACTACTGAATACTGAATTTCTGATACTGACTCAGGTGAAGTGAAACGAAACGCAACGCTTAAATAAATAAAGGAGGACGGGCATTATTGCCTAGAAACCAATAAAAACATGCGATATATCATTGGAAAGGATTTTTTATGTACTTTAATTATTGTTATGTCGGGAAGTACCAAATCACTGTGTGGCAAAAGTTATGGCACAGTAAAGCAGACTTAAACAAAAAATATTTTTTTCAGAATTTCATTATAAAATGGTTTAACAAGCATTACGTCATTTTAAGTAGGTACTAAAACTCAAGTAGTCTGTGCAGACAAATACTAGTCGAATAAGTTTTATCAATATTAGTGTAAAATTAAAAAATAATACATTATAGAAAACTAAAACCGATAAGTATTAATCGATCGTCAATAGATCGATTGAAGTTAATTAGTCGGCCATATTGAACAGAACTGTCACTTGTAAAAAAAAAGTGGTTATGCATGTTTTGCTAGTGGTAATAAATAAATAATACTTTGGCTTTGTTTATCGAACTGTGATTTTTGGTATATTATTATGTTTTCGACCTTTGGCTTTTTTTATCGGATTCTGTGATTTTTGCTATGTGTTATACTAGTAGCTAATGTTGTTTTACAAAAAAAATCAAGAAATTGATGCTAAACATAAAAATAAACACCTAATATATTTAAGGAAGAGTTTGTCTTTATTGCGTCTTAACTTTTTTTACACAGCAGCTTGAGACTTCCCACCATAACAATAATTAAAGTACATTAAAAAATCTTTCCAATGATATATCGCATGTTGTTATTGGTTCCTAGGTATGCTTCCATATATTTTTGCCCGTCCTCCTTTGGAAAATACTTTATTTTTTCTTCAAATCCTTTTTTGTATACCAGTTAGTGACAGATTTACTTAAAAACTCCTGAAATCCTTAATTAATTAAATTAATTAATCAATACCTTAATTTCCTGAAAAATTGTTGGCAACTCTATCTGTTACAGACAAAATACAATTTCAATACGAACTTGTCTTGACTTGTTAAAACTGTAAGATTGGCTCATGTGGCACAGAATGACTATCAGTTAGTAGTGGCAGCGCGTCACAGCTTTTACGATCGCAAGTCAAACTTAATGTAACCTCTTCAAGCCGGCGTTAGAGTGCTATATAAATACATTGTTACGGAAACCAAACTACGTCAACGTTGTAACGCTTTGCTTACCTTACAGCTACGACAATGGTATGAAATATATGCTTCGTTGCTTGGGATCAAACGATTTAATTATATGAATTAAATTGACCTTAAAACCTGGGTGCCGTTTAAATAACATATGAAGTTATTAAGGTAAAAACCGATAAAACAACCAGATAGTTATTTACAAAAAAAAAACAGGAAACATAATCACAACGATTAAGTGCTAGTTATAGTACGTTAATACCTAGTTTTCTGCCAATAGAGAAATCAAATCACTTCCCTTTCCCATTCATGGCTGTGTGGAAAATATTGGCCTCGATAAATTCCGGGCGCCGGCGCGGCCACAGTATAAGGCAACCCCAGATGGTAAGCTTAACACATGCCGCGCTCAAGCAACGCACACATAGACAACCTCACGGACACGTAATTTCGGACCATCTTAAACCAGTCCGAGCGCACCTGTTGCGAGATTTCGTGCCCGTGAGAAGGTCTGCGCGTGCGTAGCTGGGCACGTTTGTATGAAGCCAACCTTTTGCAGTCTCATCATTTCGCACGACGCGGATGCGGCGGCATTCCTTTGAAGCGGCTGAAAGCAATCTTTGTGATGGAAATGTCGGTCGCCCTGGACCAGGGGGACATTAGAAGGCGAGATCCAGCGGTTAGTACGGAATCCTAAATGAAACTCATTAATAAGTGATTTTTCCATGTTACATTGAAGTCTTATAAAAAAATTCTGATAGATTTATTCCGAATATCAATTTATATATACATATATATAGTTTCTACATACTATTCATAAGAAGAGTGCTAAAAGAAACAGCATCTATTTATTTGCTTAGCACACTGTCACAGATGTAATTCTCACTAATTTGGTAATGTAACATTTTATGAAGTCCTGCTTTAAGCAAAATGTAGCATAACCGTCTTTTTGGGGTCTAATTCTAAGAGCACCAAAAAAATTGTAATAGATTTGATAAAAAGTTGTGCTTTCATAAAAAGTGTTAAATATTTTTTTAACGACCGGGAGTCGAACCCGCATCTTGTGTTATACTGGATAAGGTGTATTAATAGGCATAATGACAATGTCCAACCCGTGCAAATTAATCAACACTATTACACAATATGCACAGTATTATAGCACAGTTTAATTTATAGTACCTGGATGGCCGAGCTTTGCTCGGTATTTTTTTTGGTAATTTTCTAAAAATTAAACCTAGCTAGATCGATTTATCGCCCCCGAAACCCCCTGCATACCAAATTTCTTAAACATCGTTGGAGCCGTTTCCGAGATTCAGATTATATGTTTTACATATATATAAGAATTGCTCGTTTAAAGGTCTAATACCTTGATATTAGATAAATAAGATAGATATATTTTTTAATTGCAATCTTGACATTTAATTTATGCCTAATAATTTATATTTTGGCATTAATACTCTAATCACTTGAACATCTTGTTGATTTATTTGTAAATTTAACATCTCATATTTTGTACTTAAATATAATTTTATTTTATTGATATTCCTGTGTTTGAACCTATTGTGTACCTTGTAAAAGGTGGAAATGTAGTGAGACATATATGAAATATTAACATCTGTTTATACATTTTGTAATACTAACCTACATTTTACAATAAAGTTTACTATTACTATGAATTGACCTGTTCCATGTTGGTGTGGGTCTCGTTGGACGCTTCAAACTGGATGGTTAGCCATTGTTTTATAAAAGTTTTGAGAAGACGAAGTTGAGAATGAGGGATTCATGTGCGAGGTATTTTCTTAGTGTGTGTCAGCAGTGGGGCGGCGGGCATTACCCGCGGGTCGTCGCGTTTAAAGATTAAACAAGTTCCGCGCGGTGCAGCGAACGGCGATGTGTTCCGCGCCGACGACAGACAAAACTTCTTATGAATTATGATGTGCTAAAGTTTAGCTATAGCGTTGCAACACAGTAGGCTTTCTTTAATACATGAGAATGTCTTCAAACCTAGTTTTAAGCTCATTTACCTACTGCCTGGTTGCATGTCCCGCCTACTATCCAATAGGTATCAAACTTGATTATTGGTAAGGTCTATATGTTATGTTATCATCATTTAGTGCCATCTTCATAATGAAGTTTGAAGATCAGTATACAAAACTTCATACGGTCCCATGTAGAAACCATGTATATATTACTGCACTTACACTTACTTGCACTGCGTATATATACTGCACACTCAAATGAACTCTATATTTATACTCTAAACTCTATATTTTAACTCTATATTTAAAAAAATATATATTTATAGCCTTTGTTACCCGCAAGGAATGTAGCATGCTATCAGTGAGAGAATGTTTGGAATTGGACCAGCAGCTCCAGAGATTAGCCCGACACACAAACAAACAGAGTCACAAACGTCACCTCTTTATTAATAGTATAGATTAATAATGTAATTTAAAGTAGCAACTCCACCCCGAAATCGGAAGTTTATATACTAGCTTACGTATGTTAATCCATCGCTTGGTATTTCACAGCACACGCTAAGCAGATAATAACTGAGTGGTACAAACGGGAGTAATAGCTGTCGCTGTGTTTCGCCAATCCTCGTCAGTAATGTGTCTCTCGCCGCACTCACGAACCGATAGTGTAGGATTAACCGATTAGAGCTGTATTTATAGCGAAAATGGAAATAAATTATTTTGAATTTGATTCAGTGGATACCAGAATATTTGATAATTCTGAGATCAAATTTTCCCACATGGACGAGAGCTCTTGAGAATTGTCACATAAATAAGACTATTCAAAATTTAAATTTATTTATTTGCTGTCCTTTGTTTCTTATATGCTTTATTGTTTCCTTACTAACTTTTTACTGTAGAAGCCGAGAGCTGACGAGCTGACAGTATCATGGCCGCTACATCACCCAGTAAACGGTGAGTCCCTGACACGTCGGGTGCGTGTATTCCCGCCGACGACGACGCGTCGACGACGCGCCGGCGACGGCTGCTGCGCGAATAAGTATGCAAGCGGCGAAGCCTCATCCCCTCGCTGGCCTACATCCGACAAAATAAGTTCAGACACTCGTCGGAATCAATAATGCATCATGAATATTACATTTGGCGTAATATTTCTACAAAGTATTGTGTGGAATGTACACTTTTTTCTGCGCCGATGTTCCTTTGAAAATAAAAAAAGGTTTCATTTCATAAAGTGCGTTGGGAACTTTCATGAATATTTAGTACTACGTGATGTGCCGTAGCTGAAATCAAACTTCCATGCTTATAGTGAATACCCGGTTAAGCTGAATTGACAGGGTTTTGTTAAACTCGTAAAGACTTCTTTAAATATTACAAATAATTTGCTTGCATATTATCTACCCTTCCAGAAAGTAAATACGTTTGATTTAAGAATGGGTTCACGACAAAAGTGACGGAGCTATGGAGATTGACTTACGATTCAACCCGAGCGTCAATTCGTTCCGCTATCGACAATGCTTGAATAAAGCATAAAGATATGAATAATTGATACAAAGCTTTTGTCTTTTATATCAAAGAAAACTTGGATGAAGTACTTATACAAAAATCTGTTTGTCGGTAGATTTTGGAACCTCGTGTCTCTAAAATACATTATTGATAAGCGCCAAAGCGATGCTAGCGGGTTACAAACAAGCTGAAAATAAATGGCGATGTATCGCACACACGAGCGGCGCGCGGCTGACGCTGCAAACTCCGCGAATTAATACAGAGCGAATGTGTATTTGAAATGTTACAAACAAAATATGTTTCTATGAAAAAGGGGATGAAACCCGTAACACTTGTGTTACGTTTCGCTTTGGTGTGATCACCTACAGCTTTGTTTTCTAAAGTTTACGTGAACTGAACACTACACACACACACACACACACACACACACACACACACACACAAATTAATGTCTAAAACAAACGCAAGTAGATCCTTCAAAGTAGTTCACTTATAACTTTGTTGTGTACTAATTGGTCTTTTCAAGTTATACATTGTTAAAAAATGTAAATGTAGTTAAGGTAACAATAAGTTGACTGGTAATGTACCCAAGAGACTGTATGGCAATGCTTAGCCTCTGGCCAAGGTAAAAGCCAGCCTTTGGGTCATGGGAAGTAACAACCAGCCGTTTGGAGATGTCATTAAACAAAACATGAGCACTCGGACCCCACGGCCCGAGGGTTTCAAGCCCAAACGGCTCGAAAATATAATTGCCGATAAGGTTAAATTATATTCAAACACTTTTGTCAACTTTATAGCATTTGAAGTCTCTATAGAAGAACGGTCATTACAACCCTTCATTAGGTGTATATAATATGAAAAAGGCTCAACGGAATAATAATGTATCGCATCAAATGATGTCACACGGGTTATGGTTCCAGGCGTAATAAAATCTATTAGGTGTACTATCCGTCGCAGAACTTTTATCCCTCAGAGACGTCGTCCATTAAAACTCACTTATCCCGTCCGGGAGCAGCACAGAGAAGCATAAACGTGATAAAAGGGTACCCGCGAGGCGAGCCCGAGCCGGACTCGTGTTATTATGAGCGCCATATTTGCGGACAACCGGCAAAGAACACAAACTCTTGCGGCGTAAAGATATAAATCGCGCGCCGGCGGGGCGGTGGCGGCGGCGGGCGGCTAGTCGTTACGGGGAATGCGTCCGGCGTCCGGCGTCCGGCGGGTCCGGTCACGTATCTATGCAACTTGTCCTAGGGCACTATCAGATTAAGCTCGATTGGCGCATAAGACCGCTTTTATCACCTTCCTTATCTAACGATTTCAGATCCTAATCTACTTCACGACGTGAATATTGTTACTCTCACAGTAAAAAGATAACGCCAGCTTCGGTTCGCCATTTACAGTTTGATGATGGTAATGAAAACGTGATGTTGTAGGTGCTGATTCAGAGTATTACGTAACAGCCACGCAAATTTTACGAGAGTTCTTGTGTTGGCGATAGCTAAGAGCCCTGAGGAGATGCGGGTATATTTTTGTTGTATAGGTTCCGGTTGAGTGCTCTTCAGCTCATGTCCCGTTGTCAAGGGGGGAGGCTCCATTACGGACGCTCACCTCTTGACCTTTTTACTTGGCTCCTCAATCTGAATTTGTATCAACATGCAACTTGTACAGTTTATGGCAAAGAAAAAAATATGAAAATCTTTCAATAGTGAGATGACAGATGTGCATGGTTTGTCCACGTGTGGGTTTAACTGTACCAACTATAAAGGGTCCCCCGAGATAGACTCTTCTTGTTTACATAATAAAACAGATAAGGTTTGTTCATCACTGCGACTTGTGCATCGAGTGATAAACGCCAACGCCTATTTACTCCAACTACTTTGCATTTAAACCTTCTTGTTAATTTGGAAAACAATTCCTATTCTTACTTTAATTGAGTTTGAAGACGCGAGCTGTTCCCGTTTCTAAAGAAATTTAATTAAAATAGTTGATCTTACCTAAATTACAAAATTGGAACGGCTCAATCAGTAACCAATTAAGAAACTGAAAACACAATGAGACCACGAGTTTGGAACCTACTGAACTAATCACAAACCATCTTCACGAACATAATTCAACAACTGGAACGAAATATCAGATTCTGTCGTAAGACAAAAGTTAGTAATTGTAATATTGTACTGTAGATAAACTAATATTATATTTTTAATTGCTATAATAATAGGTTAAGGAAAAAGTTTCTTCGCATTTTTTTAAGAAAATTCAAAACATTTTTTAATATAGTTTATTTACATTTAACTAAAGTATGTAGGTGCCATTTTGTTCGATAACTTTTTGCCATCTTGTAGGTAGGGACATGATCCCATGGCTATAGAAATTTTGGGGCTTTTGATCAAAATACCTCGACAAGTGATGTTAACCTGACACTGCCTAAAGAATTTTGAAGAGACCGAAACAGGTGGAAATCTAAAGATGCGAGTGTGAGGTGGTCAGGACTATTATACGGCGGATGCATTAACATCTCCCAGCCAAACTCTCTTAATTTTTGCTGAGTGGCTAAAGAAAGTTATCTGTTATCATGATGAAAAATCACACCCCTTCTGTTGATTAATTCTGGCCGTTTTCTCTCAACATCTTGCTTTAAATTCATCAGTTGTTCTCAGTAGAGTTCAGAATCGATGGTCCTGCCTGGTGGTAACAGCTCATAATGAATAACGCCCTTCCTATCCCACCACACACACAGCATCACCTTGTTGCGAGTTAACCCGGGTTTCGCCGCAGTCTGTCAAGCCTGACCGGCCTTTGACCACGACCTTTTTTGCACGTTCTTGTCATACGTGATCCACTTTTCATCACCAGTTATCAGCTTCTTCAAAAATGGTTCGGTTTCATTACGTCGTAATAAAGAATCACATACCAATCTTGCAGTAAGTTCTTTTTCTAGATTAGTAAAAAGTTAAATGAATGGCCTGTATGTAGTTGGTGCTAAGACTCAGTACGTGGCTCAGGCAAATACATTTTTTATTAAAAAAAACCATAGAATTGGTTAACTTGTTTGGCAAAACAGTTTTTAAAATAAAAAATCACATCGCACTAATCACACTAATATTATAAATGCGAAAGTTTGTGTGTATGTATTTGTGTATATTTGTTGCTTCTTCACGCTGCAACGGATGGATGGATTTGGATGAAATTTAGTATACAGATTGTTTATAACCGGGATTAAAACAGAATACTTTTTATCCCGATATTCCCACGGAAACGAGAACCACGCGGGTGAAACCGCGAGCGGCCGCTAGTTGACAATAAATAAACAATACTGTTTGAAATTTTCAATAAAAAGTATTCTTATAAAGAGTCTTATAAAGAGTCTTAGAATAGAATAATCATTGATTCAAAACAAAACACCATGAAAAATGAAAAATGAAAAATATTTATTTATCACAACAAATCATTTCTAACAATTACAGAGGTTGATTCTCTCCTTTGGAGTGTAAGAACACTTGTGACAGATGAGAATCGCTCTCATTTAACATAATAATACTTAACAATTTGTTGAGTAGCCGCAATACCATACAATCGTCATCTCATCATCTCAGCCAAAAGACGTCCACTGCTGGACAAAGGCCTCCCCCAAGGATCGTAATCAGTTGAAGCGAATTTGCCATAATCGCCACTCTTGGCAGGCGGGTTAGCGATTGCAGTATGGTGAGCATAATCACAGAGAGAAGCAGCTGGCCATCCTGTGGAATATTCCCTTGGTCGCCTTATACGACGCCCACGGGTCACGGGAAGAGATGGATTAGTGCTATTCTTTATCCCCGGCACCACACGGGTTCAACCATACAATACATTTGCAATACTATTTAAGGACTTCCACTAGCTACTACTCGTATAAATCAATTTTATTAAATGAAGCTAAAACACATTCACTGCTATAAAGAAGGTTAGTAAAATATCATGTAAAATACCTACATTTTCATTTGACACCTTTACACAATTCCATAGAAATAACTTCAAAAAGTCTCCTCTCAATTTATTATTTGGTTGTGGACAATGGGAATGCATGTCGGGGTGGCGGAAGCTGCAGCGGAGCTGTAGCGGGAGCGGGAGCGGGGGCGGGAGCGGGCGCGGGGGCGGGCGCGGGGGCGGGAGCGGGCGCGGGGGCGGGGGCGCTGGCCCGCGGCCAGCAGCGCCGGGCTATGCTCAGTAGTTAGTTCGTAAATAAATGGAGGTCAGATGTCTTTTCATACAAACTATAAAAAGTTAAATTATGGAATATGGGGTATAGCGTTATTTAATAACAAACAGCAAATGTGTAAAAGATGAATCCAAAACCATTACACGTTTCCTTATGGCTGTTTGTAACCATCATGCTATGCTTATGCTTAGGCTTAGGACCGAAACACAAACACGACACGACCGACGTCGCGTCGTACCACGATGCGGCGTCTGTCTAGTATTTGACAGGCAATAAGGTTTATACTAGCCTGGCGCAACGCTTATTTTTGCGGTACGACGTCGTATCGTGTTTATGTGTTTCGGCCCTTAGTCACTTTCACTATCGCGTTCCTATAGAATCATAAGAATATACTCTTCATGTCGGTATGCTAGAGATTGTCTAAGATTATCAGCTTTACTTTGATGGAACAAATGAGCTCGCTTGTTTAATATAGCGCGTTCACAGTTGCTTATATGTTTTGTGTAACATTTTGCCTTTACCAGTAAGTAAATCTTGCTTAAGACTTGTCACATAATGTGTCTTGCAGGAAGGCTATGCGCTCTCGTGAATTGGGTAGCGTATGAACCGTGCCGAGATAACTGGAGGTGCGTTCTACAACAAGCGCTGCTTTAATGCCAAACACATTCTCGTTTTTGTTTATGTGGCAAATACAACCAGGTACCATTTTAGCGTTTCGTTTAGTCGCACTGGCCAGTGACCAGTGACCAGAAAACTTTGTCAATTAAATGTTCCTGTTTAATACACATAAGCTTTCATGCAAGCACACAAAATCATAACTAGTAGTCATAACTATTTGTGTGGTTTATATTATAATACGGTTACGTATCATTTTAACTAAAATTGTATCGACTATGGTCGAAATAACTACGGTTGATTGGCATACGTTCATAACGCATATTGGACGAATGAACTACTGCTTAACTCACCTAAATTCGATTAAACTAAAGTTAGTTGCACTAATGAACGATTAATCTAACATTATATTGAGGTAATGGTTGTTTGAACTATGTTATCAATAATATAAGGTACGGTTTCCGTAATACGTAAGTTGAGAAAATTATTGAGGATACCAGCTGCCCTACTCCTGTAGGTAACGTGATAGTTAGAAATTTAGAAAGAAAGAAAAAATTACCAGAAAGAGTTTCTTTTTGGTAATTTTTTCTTTCTGCTGTCTAATAAAAAAAAATAACCTCGAAATTCAAGACTAACAAACAAACAAAAAAACAACAAACTTTAGTTAAAATGATACGTAACCTATAATACAGCAGCCATCGCTCAACCCGTCTATGAAACTGTGAAACTATATCAATTGGCAGCGCTCCAAAGTTGCGAGTAGTGATCCTCGCGTCGTTCACTACACCACCTCGTCATAAGTTCCCATTGTAGGTCTCCGCGAACTATGTTGCGAACAATCAACCGGAACACCGCTTGCAGAACACATTTATTATGTATGAGCCACTGCCGTGTACCTAACATGCATTATTCAAAGAATATTATGACAAGAAATAGAAACGCAAAGTAGTTAAGCGTTCTTTAGGAGTTTCAGGGTGTATTCATAGTATCGTAAAACAATAGAGGGGTAAAAACCGGCATTATCTATTCGACTTATATACATATATATAGAAATCTAAAGCGTAGTTTTCATAGTATGTACCTTCTGTACAGATTTGCAATTAGATTCGTTTATAATGTAAACTTAGTTAATTTTTCGCAATAAATAAACTTAAATAAAATTCATTATTTTGAGGCATAGCTTTCTATTATATTTTACATTATTAATATTTTGAGGCATAGCTTTCTATTATATTTTACATTATTAATATTTTGAGGCATAGCTTTCTATTATATTTTACATTATTAATATTTTGAGGCATAGCTTTCTATTATATTTTACATTATTAATATTTTGAGGCATAGCTTTCTATTATATTTTACATTATTAATATTTCCATTAGGATTTTTTTATGATGACGGGCGTTGTCGATAGGGCAATCAATTTTCTTTTAACATACACAAATATAGTTGTCCCTTTTTAAAGGCTGTACGTGGCATATCCCTTTGACTCGCATTATGAGAAAAGCATCGCGGGCTTTACTGTCAAAAGGATTTAGAAAATTTAATCGATCTGGGAGGACTAAAGATCGCCGTTTGAGTCGAAATTTTTACGCCGCAGTTAAATTAGTACCTATAATTGATTAGAAATTATTAATTATTATTATTCTAAAACCCTTTAAATTGCATAAGGAGATTTTTACATAATTAAATTACCCTGCAATCAGCATTTTAAAGATAAATATTATAAAAATTACAAATTCTATGACCTTGCTTTAGATAAAGTATTACATTTCGAAAGTAAATGGCCTCCCGTAGGGTTTATACATTATTTAAATAGCCTTTACCCTATCTTTTTACTACTACACTTCAGGGTACTTGGACGGAGCCACAGTCTCCGCCAAACCACTGAAGCTGGACCTGGAGGAACAAGGAACGAGCTTGTTGCTGTACAGAAGGAACTAGGCTGACGAAATAACGCAGTCCGGACTCTTCAGCGACAGATTCCTTACCTTTCGACCCAGACCCGTTAGAAGTATTCTGTACGAGCTAACATTAAGGACCCACTACTAACATTACAGATATTTCACTTACTAACCAACCATTTTTATTTACCCCTCATTTTATTATTGTTTTTTGTTTTTCTTTATCAAGTAGTTACTTTTGTCGACCAAACTGACCTTAGGACTCCTGGAACCTTTATTGTCTTAGCAATAGTGTTGTTTAGTAATAGATTATTCACTAGAACTGTAAGTCCACACTTATTGTATTATTTTGTTATGTTTGAGACAGACAGACAGACAGGAGAAGTAGAAGATCCACATTACAACATACACGTACTTACAATAATAACATCCTATCCATCATACCGACAGGCTTGTAATTCCAGCTTCAAGAATATGTGACAATATAAAACAGAGACATATTATGATAACAACTTGTCCACAATTCGTAACAAAACGCTCGAGACGGTGCAGTTTAACTTCACTGTAAGTAGCATGAATAAAAACAAACGATTCTCAGCCCGAGTACGTTAAGTAAGTAAGGCCGGCAAGTTATGCGCTGACACTAGCACTCGCTAACAGCTTCAGCTTATATATACAGTGCTAACAGTCTGAGACGCGGCGGCGAAGTGTCCGCGAGTGCGCCGAGTGGTCACGAGGAAGAGTAAGAACTTTAAGGCCGCGGCCTCCACGCCTGCGGTGAGCGGGGCGGGAGCTCGGAGGCGCGGAGAGCGCAAACACCTGACCTCGACGGCAGCGGGCGGGCACATCATCATCATCATCACCTTATTTTATGTCCCCACTGCTGGGGTACAAGCTTTCTCTATTGATGGATAGGAAGATCAGGCCATAAATCACCACGTAAGCCCAGTGCATTGGTGGTTCTCCGTTAGCACGGAGAAGCTCGAGATGATACATTTTTGGTCACTCATCCGATGACTGGCCTTTGCGAAAGTTGCCTAACCTCAGCACTCATAGACCGGGCGCATTAACTACTGCGCCGTCGAGCTCCTCAGAGGGGCACATCGCTTGGAATGACCGTATCTTCAAAAAAGAATCGAAACATTCCACATTCGGCGGCCGCACATGTACCGCACATGTACCGCTCTCTCACCGCACCACTTTCGCTGCTGTCTAGGACGGTCTATTGTGAAAATATGCACAGCACAGAGCGTCACCACTCCCGCCCCGCTTACGCCCCGCGCACCGCAGACGTAGAGGACGCTCTGCCTAGCCGGTGCAGCGGGCGGCGGGCGGCGGGCGGCGGGCGAGGGTAATCAGCTTAGCCACGAGTCGGGAGTCGCTGCACCCGCAAAAACTTCTACTAAGTAGCCGTTAGCGAGCTCGTCATGCGACCAAACCACCTGAACAAAGCTTTAAACACAAGTTATCTTAACACTACACGCACACGCCGCAAACGCAAGTGCTCCGCTCCACCTGACGTTAAGCAAAAGCGGAGTCAGCAAGTGGAGTAGGATCTGGGGCAGGAGTCACGGTATGCTCAAACACAGGCATATTAGTTATTTGCTCATTTAGTTTTGCAGCAGATGACAATGTAGACAAACATATATATCACAGCTAATGTAATTTGGTATCGTTAATAAATCAGTCTAGGAATAAATAAACTATTTCGAATGAAGTAAGTACAGACAAAAATACAAATAATCACATATGATCTAAGTGACCAATCTAATAATAACAAAGAGAGACAAATCAAATAATATTGAGGCAAACATAAATAATAGTAACCGTCTGGCGCCCGCGCCGCGCCCACCGCGTCGCCCACGCGCGCCTTTTCCAAATGTTGGTTATTCCATAAATTCGACGCCGGAGCGTCTTTTATTCTGGCAACAAACAGTATGTAACGGTAAATATTGTATCTTAATAATAAAGACCTACAGTCACAGATTACTTAATAGTTGATCACTCCCTACAAAGATTCGTATACCTACCACGTTAATAGCCTACTTCATTTCGTCGCGACGCGTCGGCGACCGCTGCGTGCTAAATTGTGCCTCATAGGCTCGACTATAGAGTTGTTGTTATCGATTCAAACCGCGCGGCCTCACTGCCATCACAGTTTAGCAAGCATACAGTTGCGCATCGAAGGTTCTTTCGCAGAGCAAGGGAGGGGAACCCGCGGGGAAGCGGGCGCTGCGGCGAGTGTCCCACAAACAAGCGCAGTTTGTGGGAGCTACCGTGAAGGGCAGCCACGTGCGCGTACTGCGTATTTTAAATGTTTTTTGAATTTACGTTCAGTGATTCCTATTGAATATAATGGTGCAAACACGTTGTTCTGTATATGGTTGTAAGTCGACGTCGGAACACAAAAAGAATTTAAAATTTCATAGATTTAGATGACTAAAAAGTATATTTTCTTTTTATTTTATTTATTTTGCCAACTTCTCATTGATAATGAACATTTTTACAACACATACCTATTAACTAATACAATTGCAAATATCAAATTCTAATTCATCACAAACACTACAATTTTCACTTGTTTTTATTTCGTATATCTACAACAGCCTCCATATATTTTATTAGTTATTTATATCCTCAATTATCAATTGAATCGAATTTTTGTTAACGAGACCATCTATCTTGTTCTAGTTCTTGTTTCGCCTTGGCGTTTATTGGGCATTCTGTTATTATATGTAAGATGGTATCGTTAGCATCTGTATCACAGTTGCACAACGGGCTCTCCTTACTAAATAGTTACTTCGTAACTCTAACTCCAACCTAACGGGTTTTTCTAGTGTAGGTAGGTATATGTATTCTTTACAGCGCAAGCTCTTGCGCAAAGTGTAATCATTATGTTTACAATTTATTGTTGTTGGAGTAGTTGGAACGTCGGACACAGAAGGAGTAGGTATTTGTCTAATATCCAACTGTTATGATTTATTTAACAGGTTCACTGTCCAAAACTTATAACAATGGTTAAATCAATTGTTACAGACCACGTGTGGTCTGCGGGACAGTGAACCTGTTAAACCAACAGAAAAAGAGGAGGAGGAATCCGAATGCGAATTCAATATATTATTTTAATATTAGTAAATTGAAATCTAAAAATAAACCTTCACGTTAATTTAGCAGTGCAACGTTTGTAAATATGTATATAGTTTATTCTTGATAATAAATTATTATTTTATAAAAATATTAACCATTATTTGATTTCGAAGTTTGCCCTTGCATATCGGCGGAGAAAATGACTTTCATATCATAAGTCGTATGTCGAAACTTTTTTATTCAGAAACAGACCTATGGCAAATCTGACCTCAACAGAGTCGTACTTAATCGTATTCTGGCCTAAAACTCAACTGATTTAATACGAATTTGTCCTGGCTCGCCTAAAGGCAACGATCGTGTAGATACCTACGCGGGCGGCGGCATCGCCCCACATCAAAGGCGATGCCCTACTGTATGAAATAGTTATACTGTGCTGCCATCGTAGTAATGCCAGGGCTGCTGCTACGATAAAAATATTGTTCACACTACACACAATAACTTGTACTTAAATTAACGATTAAGTAATCTGTGCCTAAATGGCTTGTTTAAGATTTGTAATGTACAAAAACACAAATGTTGAAAAAAATTCCACGAGCAGGATTTGAATTTGATTTGGATTTGTTCGCAACAAAATTTGCGTTAAAAATTATATAATCATTTTACTTTAGTTTGACTGGGCTGTGTCCGCACTTAGCCATTCGATTTGGCCATTGTACGTATACCTTCCACCTACTCCAGCCAACCCAGACTATCCCAGAAGGCTTGCAGCCTTTTCAGGCTACCGCAGGCTTCCGCGAGCGTCCTAGGTGCTTGGAGAAACCGTGCCCGTTCAACTGCCACACTCATGCATTCCATAAGCACGTGTTGTGGCGTTTCTTCCGCCTCCATGCATCCTCTGCATAGAGGGCTGTCGGTCACACCTATTGTAAATAAGTGCTTGTTTAGGGGACAATGGCCAGTAATGATACCAATGATTTTACGGATTTTGCCCCTGTTTAATCTGAGGAGGTTGCGGGCAAGCTTTTTTGATGGTACCGGAACTGCATTCTTGGTTTGCCTGCAACCTACACTGTTTCTCCACTCTATTAGATGCTTTTCTTCGGTTAATTCCCGCAGCCATGTTTTTATCTGGGCCTGAAGTATGGGCAGCATTGGTTCCGGTCCATACACTGTTGCCATCGATCCTCTTTTGGCCAGTTCATCAGCTGCGTCATTACCTTGTGAGTTGCTGTGTCCTTTAATCCATTGCAAAGTCACTCTATTTGCATTTGCTATGGATTGGAGAGTGTTGTGACATTCCAGTACCAGGACAGAAGTTATGGTGTTGTTTTTTAAAGCTTGAAGAACGGATGCGCTGTCGGAGACAATTTTTATATTTAGGTCTCTGACAGCTCTGGCTGCAACCGCCTGTGCCGCCTTGGTGATGCCAATACATTCTGCTTGAAAGATTGTATTTAACTTGTCTAAAGTAGTTGATATTTTTATGTTTAAGTCATTCGAGAAGACACCCGCTCCAGTACCGTGTGCGGTTTTGGATCCGTCTGTGTATATCCTAACTTCGTTGATGCCAGAGCTGTCAACTCGTTCTGCAGTAAGTTGGATATTGTATCTTCTATCGAAGACGTGGTGGCATGGTATTCTGTCCATAGGCGCCTCAAGAAGTGGTACTTCCTTCAGGCTTGCCTGCAGAATTTTTGAGTGTGTGGTTATGTTTTGTTTCCATAGCCCGTTTGACCTTAGTCTTAAGGCTGCACCCTTGGCTTCCTCTTGTATGACCAGATCTAGAGGCCTTAAGTTCAATATATACTCAAGCGCGGCTGATGCAGTTGTTCTCATGCATCCCGTGGCTGCAACGCTTGCTAGGCGTTGCAGACTCTGGAGTTTTGCTTTCACCGTGACCAGTTGGGTTCTGGGCCACCAGACAACTGATCCGTAGGTTAGGGAAGGTCTGATAACTGATGTGTGTAACCAAAGTGTGATTTTTGGATTTAGACCCCATTTTTTACCAACAAGTCTTCTACACTGCCCAAAAGCTATGCAGGCCTTCTTTATTTTTGCATCGATGTGCCTCCCCCAATTCAATTTACTATCCAGGATGACTCCCCATTCATCCATTTCTCCCATTTCACTTGAGTTGATAGGGAGAGTTTGGTGTTAAAAAGTTCTGGTAGTTGGAGTTCTGGTAACTTCCTTTTGTTGGTGAAAAGGATAAGTTCTGTTTTTTTCGGATTTACTGACAATTCGTGTTCGTCACACCAGTCTTCCACAATCTGAAGAGCTGAACGCATCACTTTACATAGCACGTTTTCAGCGCTCCCGTTTATCAGTATTGCTAGGTCGTCCGCGTAACCAATAGTAGTGTACCCTCTGTCATTGAGTTTTTTAATGAGGCTGTCTACTAATCATTTTACTTGTAATGTAAATTAAAATAAATGATAAATTGAAAAGCTCAATTGCTTATGATCATTACGATAACATGGAACTCGGATTATAATGTTACCTATAAAATATATATTAAATTAATTACTTAAAGTTATAAATCTTCATCATAATTAGTCCATAATATCCTACTGCTGGAATATAGATTTTCTTTCGTGTGAAGGAGTTAAGGCCATAGTCCACCACGTTGGCCCAATGTGGATTGGGGATTTCGGATGCCTTTGAATTAATTATTTCTCAGGCATGCATGTTTCCTCACGATGTTTTCCTTCACAGTTCCAGAGCAATCGGATTAATTTAAGATGTAATTAAGAAAAACTTATTGGTACATGGTCAGTCTAGGTCTCGAACCCGGGTCTCCCGATTTAAAATCACACAGTTACTATTTACAATAATCTAAACCACACAAATGTCAATCAACATATTGAACTTATTCACTATTTACAGTATATTTATTTAACGTAATATTTATAGTATTAATTGAACTGATTTACTTGATTTACTATTTACAGTATTTAATAATAACTACAGAATACAAATAATCGATGTTTTACGATGCAACGTGCTCAGCGAACGAGCGTGCGATAACGAGCGCTTGCGATTGCGACAGCCCACAGACTTTTTGATCGCCGCCGATCGACCGCTCGGTAGGTAATTAACGCGCGCAAGTAGATGGAGTGACGGAGGCCTGCTACAGTGCCAAATCATATATACAACCTTATTTTTAGTTTATACGAAAACCGAAACACGGGTCAAATATTTTCATTTAAAGAATCCGTACAAAAAAATTAAAATATGATCTTGAAAACTCACGAAGTTACAAGCTTTTTGTGCTGCCCCGTTGTGTGTTTTTAGTAGGGAATAATTTATTTGAGATTTTGTAAATATTATTTGGTCAAAATGTAACATGGTATAAAAAATATTGAAATCGATTCTATTACTGATTCTGAACAAACAGTTTTCAGGTTTCGTATAAACTAAAAATAACATTGTATAACAAAGAACAGGAAATGGCCTCGCAAAATCTAAAATATTCGGTTTCTCGTGAAAATAAGGTATTGGAGTTACAACCGTGTCAGCTACAGTTCTTACAAGTATGAAAGAATTTCTGAACAAAACTAATGGTAGATACATTAAACAGAAAATTTATGTGGTAGACTTTTTAATAGACTGTTATTATTTTTTAAACGTATTGCTCTGTTATTATGTACTTAGTGAACCTATACGTCTATTTATAAACATTTTGTGTAAACTAGTTTTTAAACACGAGTTTTGTTTCTAAAAAGTAGGTAAACAAATAAAAAGATAAAAAAAATCGTTGATTGCCTATACGAATAGATGTATTCTATTATATTCGAACTGACATTATACTTCGTATCTCTTCAAAGATGATTACCAGTTAACATGCAGCAGTACGTAGTCTGATGCAGTCCTTGTCACATATTTTAAAGCTACTAAAGAAAAAAAAAATATCTCTGTCTCACTCTCTGCCGCCCTACACAGCCGGTCGCCAGATGGCCGCCATTACGTTTTTTTGTGCGGTCTAAGTCACACGTTCGTGTTGTTAATAGTTAGTAATACTTCAATCGCGATCATTAGTGCTACTATGAGTGGAAAAAAGCGGTCGAGAGACGACGATTATGTTCATTAGAACAAAATAATAAATCACGGCGTTATCGTCATGTGCATCGTAGAAAATATTAACCTCCAAAAGTGAATCTTTAAAACGAGTCATCTCATTAAAAACGGTTAAGGAACACACTGTAAGTAGGATTCCTTTGTTTGCTAAAAGATTTTCTAATAAGCCAATGCACACGCTCGGCGACACCAACAGTGCATAGGCGCCGCGCCGGCCGGCGCCATCATGTCGCGACGGCTTTTGTTTTAAGCGTATTCAAATTCTGCTCGATGCTAGGTATATTATTGCGTTGGCTTTTGTACCAGTGAACAGTATTCTAGGTCCTAGATCCTAGAATCTAGGATACAATAAATTATATAAATTTAAAACGACTACTTAAAACTACTTAGTTGTTGTTCATAAACCAGACACAATAGAAATTCAATTGTTCTTTGGCACTGTGGTTACATTGGGCGTCCAAGTATCTAATTATGGTATAAAATAACATAATTATTTAAAAGAGTTTATCGTACCTACTTCCTTTTTTATTTACACTGACCAAATATCATGAGCTCCATGTATTGTATTTGAGCATCAATAGAATTCTATATAGATTGATAAATTTAAAATAATAACATAACAGTGTAATCATAGTCATAAGTATTTATTGCATTATGTATCCTTCTTTACGAATGGAAATATTTAACGAATTTTATATTAGAGTTGTTTTGGGTATAAGTAATTTTATATGTAGTTGTATCCTGAATTGACTAAGTTATTTCAAAAATATTGGGCGATAACTCTAGTGCTATAATCTGCACCATTTAGTGACAACTTGTACAAACATGTTTCCACTTGTAGGTAATATATTTTATTATATGATTTATCGAAGAAAATAGTCACAGTTGTTAAAAACGTCCATAACTTTAGAAAACTGTCCCAGTGTGAGTGAGCATATACTTAATCTAGAAATTATAGTGGCTTTCACAAAAATGAATCAAAAGAAAGATGTGTGTTCTCAGACAAAACAAACAATTACCCACTTGTTATTCGGGTTTTAATTGAATGAAATAAAAAAAAAAAAAAAAAAATAAAAAAAAAAAAAATAAAACAAAATAAAATAAAATAAAAAAAATAAAATAAAAAAATAAATAAAATAAAATTATATGTAATTAAATTATATGAAATTAAATTAAATTAAATCAAATCAAATCAAATCAAATCAAATTAAATCAAATCAAATTAAATCAAATTAAATTAAATTAAATTAAATTAATTAAAATGAATTGAAATGAAATTGAATGAATACACAGATCTCCACGCAAGTCGTGTTGAGGGTTGTTTGCTAAACTCCACGTAAATTGTGTTGAGGATTGTCTGCTAAACTCCACGTAAATCGTGTTGAGGATTGTCTGCAGAACTCCACGTTAATCGTGTTGAGGATTGTCTGCAAAACTCCACGTTAATCGTGTTGAGGATTATCTGCAGATCTCCACGTAAGTCGTGTTGAGAAATGTCTGCTAAACTCCACGTAAATCGTGATGAGGATTGTCTGCTAAGCTCCACTTAAAACGTGTTGAGGATTGTCTGCTAAGCTCCACTTAAAACGTGTTGAGGATTGTCTGCAGATCTCCACGTAAGTATTGTTGAGGATTGTCTGCTAAACTCCACGTAAACCGTGTTGAGGATAATTTTGTATTAACTTCACGTATATCGTTTTGTGAACGACACAGACACTATAATGCTATGTATGTTTAATTGCCTTTTATTTAATTTTTTTGTTTCAACACTAGAATAGATGCATAATTGTTAAGTTCCGATTTTACGGAACATTTAAAGTCATCTACTCGGCTCGACTCTAAACGTAAGGGGGGCGCCGCAAGCATCAGCCACCGAGTCACGAGCGTGCCCCATACCGAGAAGGAGCAGGCGGCTCCAGCTTTGGCGTTTTGCAACCGAAACAACTACAGCTCGAAGACCACGCAACGAAATCGTGGGAGGAGAACTTTACTTCAGAGGTACCTAGTTCCTAAATGTTAGTTAGTTAGTAACGACCCTATAATTTTATCTTGGGTCAATGGCAACAAAAATTCTTTAATAGATATCCAATAGAATACAACCTACTACAAAACAAGATCTGTACACTAAAAGAGGCCGAAATTATTGACGGTTGTATTTCTAATCTTACTAAGTCTAGTTTTACTTCAACTTGCAGTCCGTGCGCAAAACTAATATATTTCAGCAATTTTTACTGTTTCTAAACTGAACGGCAAACACAGCTTATATTAAATCTAAAAGGTTAATCATGAACACTTTAAAATTGAAGATTTTCAATGAGTTTTATGAGCCATGAGCAATGAGTGATGAGCAAGACCGTACGGTTTTGAAACTCATGAATCAAAATGACTAACATGGCAACAATAGAACAATATACTTACTTTTTAGCATGTATGATTATTGAAGATCGTTCTTTACACAAATTAATCTTACTACTTTTTTTGTATTTAACTTGTTTTGTGTACTGCACCATTTTGTTTACACGAAACTTCTAACACATGAGTAAATATCCTATATCTATTCTGTGCTTCTAAGGTATTGTGTCAGATAGTGCCTAGCATATTGTGCATTTTTTTATTGAATACAACAACCATGACAAAATCTTTAACAGATAAAATTAATCTTGAATAAAGGATAAGGTAATTAAGTTGCTCAATACCAACAAATTTACTTTATGATAACTTTTAGAATTTATTGAACTTCTGACCTTACCACGCCCAGCAGTTCGTTATGGCTGGGTTTACACAAAATTGTTGAATTGGGAAAAATATTTAGTTTTTAGTATTCCAATAATAACAAGTAGAAAGTAGTTTCTTTCTGATTTGAAAAAACAAATATGATATGGTCAACTTGAATTAAAAGCTGATATCCATGCATTAGAAACATTTACTTCTCATATTTATATCTAATATACTTATTCGGATTGATCGTGTCGATCGTGCGTCACGTCAGTTAAATGTTGATACCGAATGGCAACTTGCTGGATATGCGCTTATACTAATCATAAGAACATTTCGCTAGCCGAACTTTGACCTTTTACCAGCTTATAAAAAGACAAATGCTAGAAATGCGCTTCATGGAAGCTTCATCCTCAATCCGAATTAATGATTTTACCAGTACAGTTACAGGAAAAGAGTAAGCGAGGCCAGTGCATTGCTTACTTTTTTCGCATTCCTACCGTGTCACTTCATTACCAAAAAAATATTCAAAAATTAAATTGGAAGCGGAAGGCATTGTTGTCGTGCCACACTGGGGGGTAACCACGAGCTCTTATAGCAGTATTATTACAGTTGCGAAAACGAGACGCGTGTAGCGGCGAATATACTCGCGTCTCTTTTCCACAACTGCAATAATACTGCTATAAGAGCTCGTGGTTACCCCCCTGGTCATTTCAGAAGTGGCACCTTAAGTATCAAAAAAGGTTTGTTTCTCACGAAATTATATTTAAGCCAAATACGTCATTGCTATATCCTCCTTTTTAATATGGCTTCTTTTTCTGAAACCACGTTGAATCAATTTAACTCATCTTTAAAGACTTGGCGGGAGTTTTGCCAAGCTAATTATTACAATTATTGTGATAAGTATATTTATATATATTTTACACAACATTTAATATCAAGAGCTAGTGGATACGGCAAGATCAACTATAGTTTAAACACTTCAGTATCCTCACATGGTATGATTACTAGACTGTTAAAGGGCGTTTCCGAGTAAAGATCTCCTAAGCCAAAATATCATGATACATGGAACCCAAATCTTATGTCCTATTAAAGTGATGTTTACCCATTTGATAATTTAAGTTTTTGTAATTTATCACTTAAAATAATTACATTACTTGCAATTGCATCTGCTCAGCGAATGCAAAGTTTAATGAAAAATTAAAACATATGTCTTGTTAAAAAGTATTACATATCAATAAAAATCATTGATCTAATTAAAATATACAGACCCAGCGCCTACCAACCACTTGTCGACTTCCTTCAATTAAAGAAAATCCTAATATATGTCCAGCACAGGCTTTACAGTCAAAACAAACAAAACTTTAAATATTAGAATGATGAGAGGTGAGAAAAAGTACAATTAGCATAAAAGTGGAATATATATGGTATAACAGGTCTGTTTAGTGCACGCAGCACACGCGGCCACCTCGGCCGCGCGCCACTTTTGGATTAACCATGGGTCTTAAGACTGCGGGCAAGATTTCCCGTAAATATTATAATCGAGATATCAGTACATCTGTAAACAATAACAAATTAGCAAATCTTTTTCTTTTCTTTAATACATAAAACATAAATTTGTGTACATTTTTACAATAATAATACTAGAAAAGTTAGATGGGTATCGTTTTCTTTAAATAATGTATAAATCACTTTTTGTTATCTGCTTAAAATGTTGTTGTTAAAATGAGTGTTTTCCTATGTATTATAGGCAGCCTGCAAAGATTTCATAAGAACTCTTCATGTAACAAATCAAATTTTTCTTTTGAAGCTCTAAACATCTGCATGTTAACTGGTAATCATCTTCGAAGAGATACGAAGTATAATTAATAATTAAACGAACTTACCTTGTGAAGTTCGATTATAATTATACGAGTATCACGAAGAAGATGATTACCATACTCCCACCCAACCCAACTTCGAATACATTCTCCTTCCTTACCCCTTTGAAAAATTTGATTTCAGTTACCTCTAAAATTAATGGCGGCCACCTGGCGACCGGCTGTGTAGGGCGGCAGGGAGTGAGACAGAGATATTTTTTTTTTCTTTAGTAGCTTTAAAATATGTGACAAGGACTGCATCAGACTACGTACTGCTGCATGTTAACTGGTAATCATCTTCTTCGTGATACTCGTATAATTATAATCGAACTTCACAAGGTAAGTTCGTTTAATTATTAATTATCTTGAACTGTCGACCTTGTCTAGCCGCATTTCGCTATATGGGTTTACCCTTTAATCTGTATGGTTAACAAGGTTTTTTGATTAAAACAGTCACTGGACTAGTAGTGTAGTGTAGTAGTGAGATGGCGGGCATTAAGAACCTATTTTAAAGTCAGACAATTTATTACTACCGTCAGCTGAATCAGAGACCCATTGAAGCCACTCCAACGGGCTGTGCAGAATATAGAGTAAATACAACGCCAAAAGCGAACACAACATTTGCTACGCGCCTCTGTGCTACGAACACTTGCTACGGAGAGCACTCGTGCTACGGTATTGTCCGCTACGATCCACACGTTGCGAGCGACTGTCTTTTACTACGAATACGTGCTTATGTCTCCTCTTTGTGAAACGGGATAAGTTTCTTCTCGCCTGCTAAGTCAATACGAACGGATCAATGAAATACACGCGAGGAACGTTTCGCTTGTTCCAAAGTTTATATTATTTATTACGTAGTCGGAGAAAAACAAAAAATGTCTTTGCCGTTTTTTCTTCAGGTTCTTCAGTGTGTAAATATAAGGACGCCATACAAAACATCAATGGGTACACTGAATGTAAAGATATTGGAAAAGTTGTGGTCGGTAACGAACGAGCCCTTTGAAAGAGCTCAAAGTTTAGCCGAAATTAAGGCGGAACCCCCTCTGGGCGGCACTCGCGTTTGAAGAACTTACAGTCTTTCAATTTGTCGAGAAAGTTGTTGTTATTCGTGTGGCAACAAATAACGTGCTTGGAAGTTGGCGGTAAAAGCGAAGCGAGCGAGGCGCGCGAACATGCGACGACCGCCGGCCACCGACCGCCACCGGCCTCTCGCCGCCCGCCGCCGCCGGCCGACCGCTCGATGATTGTCAGTTATACTTTTTAACAACGTCAGTTTTGTATGCTTATCATAAGTTTTGAGATGTGAAAACTTGAGAAAAGAACTGAATTTAATAATAATATTAACACTCAACTCGATATATGTTATTCTGGATGAACGGAATTTTCAATTAGTTTCAAAACAGGTTTTTTATTTTTTTTATACGCAGCACGGCAAATGACTCCATTTCACCGGATGTTAAGTGAATATGGAATCCAGATGCGACGACAACTGGTGCAGCGTGAAAACAACGCAGCATTAGTTACGCTCACTTTGCCGGCCCACAAGGTGCCTCTTCACGCCTCGTTTGAATGACCCCATATCATAGGAAGGAGGGAAAACGTGTGCTGGCAAACTATTCCATGTTTTGGAGGTGCGACAAAGAAACGAGTCACCAAATTTCTTTGTGCGCGATAGGATATATATTTTTTTTTGCCTTATGAGACAGCTCTTGACCAAGGTAAAACAAACATTGAAATTTAACGAGGTTTCTATATTATGACAAAATGCTAAATTATACACATGTTTTATAAAATACTACTGATTACTATTAGGCTTACAAGATTTAAAGTTACTTAACTACCCAGTCCAGACATATTAATTAATTAAATTCAAATACGAAATAATAAGAGATAATTTACAAGTAGCAACAAAGTGCAAAATTATAACAAAAACTAGAGTTTGTTTAAAGATTTGATTTAAAAAAAATCTTGGTTGAAACTACAAAATCACTATAATAAACACATTTTGATGTCCAAACAACGTTCCCGTATCGTTGAGTCAATGCTTAACAAAACGCCAAATGCCATGAGTCCTGGATGGAGGCACAGCCCCGGCCATCACGCCGACCTTTCCAGGCTCCGGCAGATAATCAGCTCGTTCCGCCGCCCGGGCATGCCCGCTCCCCTCCACCGAGCAATTTACGCAAAACTTCACGCAAAAGGCGCTTCACACAAACTTATGAGAGAATAAAAAAGCTTCGCACTGAATACGCAAGTTTTTCTATCCGAACTACTATACTTCGTATTTACCGTTTTATGGAAACATGACTGTTTCAGTTCGCACAGTCTATGTATTTCGGTAGAGCTTTTTGTTTTCTATTTGTAAAATTTATTATTATGAATTGTATTGTTTGATATAAATAAAACTGGGAAAGGACTCTGTCGCTAATGTTACTTTCGAGTTTTCGCCCGCCCGCGAGCTGGCCGAGTGTTTTTCCAGTTGAGTTAACGAGGCTACTTGGTTATTTAAATAAAAGCAATTTTACATTTAGCGGTTGCAAATAAAAAGAAAATTGTTTTTCTGCTCTACTATACATGTCTTTGTAGTCGGCCCTTTGATTTGACTATATATTCAACCTTAATTCATAGTCACTTATGTTAGGACCTTTATTTACTTTTGTCTATTTCTATATAATATATTTATTTATTTATTTATTCATCAGATGCACAAAAATAATAAACATACATGCAATTAAAACTTAAAGGCTAGATTGAAACCCTTAATATGTACATACTACTAAACATATTACGAACAGAAAATAAAATAAAAAATGTCTTAACAATAAGTTGAATTTTTAACGCAAATTTTGTTGCGAACAAATTACAAAAGCACAAATGTTAAAAAAAAATCCAGGAGCAGGATTTGAACCCGCACCCTTCTGACATACCGCCTGGTCAGGTGCTCTTCCAATTGAGCTATCGTGGTTCTAACCAGCCCGCCAAAATTATTCAACACTATTTACTTTTTACTTTGAAAGCCAAAGGCGCCCATTCAATGACAACAACTACCGTCATTAACATCTGATCAAAATACTTTTACAAATACTAAAGATCAGTTAAGAAGTAGGCAAGCTATTTATAAAATGTGAACAAATTACAAAAACACATTACATTACATGTTACACACGTTAATGACGGTAGTTGTTGACATTGAATGGGCGCCTTTGGCTTTCAAAGTAAAAAGTAAATAGTGTTGAATAATTTTGGCGGGCTGGTTAGAGCCAAAACAAACCAGAAACAAATTGCAGGATAATAGTTAGCGCTTTTCCCTATTGTACCAATTTGACCTGGGAACAAAATAAGCGCATTTATGAATTAAATTTATTATTGTTTAATTTGATTTGTCGTCATAGTGACACTATTTTATATTTTGATATAAATAAATTTATTAATAGCTTTAGTTTGACGTCAGATACTATGTATCTTTCTACGAAATGTAGGACCCAAATAGCTAAATTGTTAGCTTATAATATACAGGATACAGTTATAAATGGTATAACTAAGTCTTTACGTCATAACAACGTAACCATTAGTAGCTCTACTAATGCAACATCTACAACTAGTAATAAGGTAACAACAACCTCATGTTTAAACTGAGGTCTAAGACAAAAGCCAAGTCCTCATTAATTACTATTATACATCAAAATATTCAAGGTTTGGCTGGCAAAGACTTAGAGTTAGAATTATTTGCAAAAAGTCAGGCAATTCATATATTTTGTTTAACTGAGCATTGGCTAAGAAGTCATGACACATCATTCTATGTAAATAATTTCCAATTAGCAAGCGCGTACGTGCGAAGCTCAGCTATTCACGGTGGTTCTTTAATACTAGTAAGAAGTAATATAAAATATAAAGATCGCAACGATATTGTAGACTTATCAGTGGAGCGTAATATTGAGCTATCATGTGTGGAGTTTAATAGCTTTGTAATAGTGTGTGTATACCGACCCCCATCGGGCAATTTCGGTATTTTCGAATCTGTAATGGAAGACGTACTAAGAAAATTAAAATTAAAAAATAAATTTGTTTTTGTATGTGGCGATTTTAATATAAATATTCTAGAAAGCACTTCAATGAGTGTTCGTCTTGTTGCCTTGTTTAAATGTTTTAATCTCATTAATCTATTTCTCGAACCCACTAGAATAACTTCACATTCAGCCACTTGTCTTGATAATGTTTTTACAGACTATGACCCTGTTTCTAAGTCAGTCATTAGTAAGCTTACGTCTGACCATTGCGGTTTAAAGGTGACCTATGATTTTAATGTTAAGGATGAGCCAAAAATAGTGAACTGTAAACCAGTTACAAAGGAGCGAGTAGAGCGTTTTAAAAATAATATATCGAGTAAAATTAATGCATTGCCATTTGGACAAGATGATCCAGATGTATTATATACTAATCTTTTTAACTTCATAAAGACTGAATATGACCAAGTGTTTACACAAAGAACAATCAAAATAACTCATAAACTTAAGTTCTGTGACTGGGCCACGACTGGTATATATAAAAGTAGAAATAAATTGTATGATTTATATAGTCTAAAACAATATAACCAAAATTCTAATTTTACGGAATATGTAAAGAATTATTCGAAAATATTTAAGAAAATATGTATAGTAGCAAAATCTAATTATATTAAAGAAAAAATTAAAAAGTCCAACAATAAAATTAAAGCCACTTGGGACATTATAAACCGTGAAACAGGTAAATTTAAACCACGGGATAATACTTTCACTTTAAAAGTAAACGACAACTTAGTCAATTCAGATTCACATATTGCTAATATTATTGATGATTTTTTTGTAAATATACCTGTGCTGACAACCTCAAATTTGGATTCATCACCAGAAGCTGCACAAGCATTACTACAAAAATATGTACCAAAATGTAATGTTTCTTTTCAATTTAAATATATTGATTCAATGGATATTATAAAAACATTTAAATCACTGAAAATGAAAAACACAAGTGATTTGTGGGGCATCTCTATAAAAGTAATTAAGAATATTATACATTCTATTGCACCATATCTTGCTGAAATTTTTAATAACTGTGTGAATAAAGGTATCTTTCCCGATCTTATGAAGTTTAGTAAGGTCATACCTTTGTTCAAATCGGGAAACAAAGAAGACCCCAGTAACTATCGACCCATTTCAATACTACCAACTCTAAGCAAAATTTATGAAAAAGTTATATTGGAACAGTTGATGTCGTATTTTAACATAAACAACCTTTTACATAATAAACAATATGGATTTACAAAGGGTCGTTCTACTACTGATGCAGGTGTTGCTCTATTAAAACATATATTTGATGCCTGGGAGAAGTCTCAAAACGCCCTTGGAGTGTTTTGCGACTTGTCCAAGGCTTTCGATTGCGTTGAGCACAAAACTCTGGTGATGAAGCTAAATTACTACGGTCTCAAAGATTTCGCACTAAATTTAATTCAGTCGTATCTTAGCTCTCGAACACAAACTGTCGATATTAATGGAACTAAATCATCTGGTTCTCATGTAAAAATGGGAGTTCCACAAGGGTCCATTCTTGGTCCTTTTCTGTTTTTGATTTATATTAATGACTTGCCATTCTTTGTAGAGAACTTCTGTGAAATCGTATTATTTGCAGATGATACTTCACTCATTTTTAATGTAAGTAGGTGTAAGAAAAATTACGACGATGTAAACAAAGCACTCTCTGATGTACTCAGTTGGTTTACTATTAATAATTTGCAGCTTAATGCTAAAAAAACAAAATGTATTAATTTTAAATTACCAAATGTCAAAAATGAACCAACTGATATAAGAATAAACGGTGATCGATTAGATTTGGTAGACTCAACAGTTTTCTTAGGTATAACCCTTGACTCAAAACTTCAATGGAATCCTCACATTTCGAAACTGGCCGGCAAACTCAGTTCTGCTGCTTATGCCATTAGAAAAATAAGGCAGTTAACAGACGTTGAAACTGCTAGAACAGTTTACTTTAGTTATTTTCATAGTGTCATGTCGTATGGCCTCTTACTGTGGGGAACAGCGGCTGATATTGAAACTATATTCATTTTACAGAAACGAGCAGTAAGAGCAATCTATAGACTAGGTTCACGAACTTCTTTAAGAAATCTTTTTAAAGAAATTGATGTCTTGACAGTGGCGTCTCAATTTATTTATAATTGTATAGTTCTTGTACGTTGTAATATCAATTCATTTGCTAAACTCAGTGATGTACACAATTTTAATACTAGAATAAAGTCAAAACTTGCAATGCCACTGTTCAGGTTACAGAAGGTGCTTGGTTCTTTCTTGGGGCAAGGTATACACTATTACAATAAAATACCAAATACTGTACTAGATTTACCTTTAGATAAGTTTAAAAAACATGTAAAGTCTTCTTTATTAAAAAAAGGTTATTATACAGTCAAAGAATATTTAGAAGATAAAACAGCCTGGCTATAATAAAAAACATATACATAATACTACTTATAAATAGTGTCCTGCAGATAACAAAATAGCGTTGCATTGAACATTACAATTAGTTTTATTTTTATTATTATTAACTATAGTTTTTTTTGACTTTTACTAGTACTGTATGATATTGTAAAAAATTAAACTGGTAAATTATGTTTTTGCTGACTTAAATATTTTATTTAGTTATTTTTTATTTTTTGTGTTTTTTTTACATGTTGTGATTGTCCTTTACATTTTGTGTTTTTATTTGTGATGGAAAGTGTCCTTTATGATAGGGCTTTTTCCAATATTTATGACGCTGTAAGGGAGAAAAGAGCTGGACACTTGCTGAGTTTCTTGCCGGTTCTTCTCAGTACAAGATCTCCCGCCCAGAGTAGATAGACTTACGAACCGATGGCTTAAAATGACGTTCATAAGAGCTATTTGTAGCCTAAACTGAATAAATGATTTTGAATTTTGAATTTTGAATTTTGAACCACGATAGCTCAATTGGAAGAGTACCTGACCCGGTATGTCAGAAGGGTGCGGGTTCAAATCCTGCTCGTGGATTTTTTTTAAACGTTTGTGTTTTTTTTTTAAATAAGTTGAATTAAATTTTAAATTCATACATTTTACAGTTTATAAATTAAAAATAATAACAATTTATTAAATTTTAACTACATAAAATTAAAACTACTCACTAATATATTTTTTTTTTAATTTTAATTTTATTTTATTGTAGGTTCACAAAACTGGTCGTTGCTTATACAAGTTAGTGGAAACAATACAAAGAAGCATGGCAATGCACGACCTTCTAGAAGTGAACACTGCATGCAAAAACATTTATGCAGGCCGCCATAAATTCAAAATTCAAAATTCAAAATTCAAAATTCAAAATCATTTATTCAGTTTACGCTACAAATAGCTCTTATGAACGTCATTATGCCAGCAGTTCGTAAGTCTACTCTGGGCGGGAGATCTTGTACTGAGAAGAACCGGCAAGAAACTCAGCAAGTGTCCAGCTCTTTTCTCCCTTACAGCGTCAAAAATATTGGAAAATGCCCTATCATAAAAGGACACTTTCCATCACAAATAAAAACACAAAATATAAAGGACAATCACACATATAAAAAAAAACAAAAGAGAAAATATAATAATATCTACATTTGCAAAACATCAGTTACCAGTTAAAATTTTCACAATGTCATACAGCACTAATAAAGGTCAAAAATTGTCTTAGAAAGAAAAAAAAACAAAATTAAACTATAGTTAATAATAATAAAAATAATAGTATGCAAGATCAGACCAGCCTCCACAGGCGGCACCCGTTCACGAGTATGACATATGAATCAGCCATCGCTTCACTCAACCATATCTTATCATAGTGTGAGCGTTCGGCATAGCGTGGTAGCGCTGTGATGAACGCTTTCACTTCTTGGGCTTCACTGGCTGCTTTACATGAGGCCATTTTGGCGTGCCACAACCAAAAAAAAAATTAAATAAATATCCAAATACATACACTACTTACCTAATACTAATAACGAAAATTACAAATGTTTTTTGATACTTTATAATGAAATTAATACGTAAAAAAATAGCAATAATAATAATCTATTGTAGGATATCGCCACAGTTTATTTTCACTTTAAATACTCTCTCACTTTTCCCTTGAATCTTAACATAATATATTTAAAAATATCAACATCATCAGCACAGCCACCAACGAGTTCATTATACTGACGGCACATCCGGTAACAGGGTTGAAGTAGGAAGTATTATTGAGATAAACCTTAAGGGTAAACAGTTTCGGTTTACGAACACGAAAATGGGTATTGAAGTTTAATTGAGACAACAGTATGGTGAATCTATCTAGTAATGAATTATTTTATAAAGGAACATTAGGTCTAGTTGTTTTCTGCGAGTAGTCAATGAGACCATTCGGAATTTAGTTAGCCTGTCTTCATAGGAATGCAGAGCGCGACGAAGCCCCATTCTAAAACTGAGCAGCCTAAGAAAACGCTTTTGAATTTGCTCTAATCTGATGATGATGAACCTGATAATGTGGTGACCAAATTGCTGTATTATATTCCAACAAGCTGCGAACTAATGCGAAATAAAGAGTTAAGTATGATGAAATATTTTTAAAATCCTTTGTCACTCTGTAAATAAATCCCAGCATACGCAACGACCTATCAACAATGTGGTCATAGTGATGGCGAAATGACAACTCGCTGTCGAATATGACTCCCAAGTCTCTGATTTCGAACTTCCGAAGTAGGTTGTGATTGTTTAAATAATAATTGAAATGGATAGCATTAGTTTTTTTCGTAAATGTTATAACGAAACATTTATTAACGTTAAGGGTTATGCTATTTGATAGACACCAGTCTGACACCGAATCCAGGTCTTTTTGGAGCTTCATGGCATCATTAACGCAGGAGATAGTGTTGTATATTTTTAAGTCATCGGCATATAACAGGTAAGGGCATGATAGGTGATCCACGATATATAAAATGGAGTGACTTTTTTAATAACAAAAGTATTCGTCGGAAATCTGTACTCGATAATGAAATATTTAAGTCAAAGCAATGTCTGAAACTATAATCTTTGTAAGCGACAAGCGATACAAAGAAATATTCCAATTCTAAAGAAGGCGCCGCTAGTTAATATTTGCCAGGTTGCCACTAGAGCTTCTGTTAGTACTCAAGTTGAGTAGATAGTAAGCTATTTATTATCTGCCTATGTTCTCTGCTATATACAATTGAACATTTTTAGCTTTTTAGAAATTAATACTTTTCATAAAAATAATTTGAGAGCTCTTTATTGAAATTGCCATGTCCGTAAATGTCAACTATGTTTTATGTCCCCTATAAAGTGTTAACAGCTTTGTACGCACTTGGCTAGCAATAAAGATTTGATTTGATTTGATTTGATTTGTACTGATTAATACGAGTGATAACTTCAACAAAGTCTTATAAATAACGAAATCATGGTTTGCCTCAAACAGAAAATAACAGTGCCTTAAAGTTTAAAACTACAAAATTGTTTAGCTTTGGCGGAAGCCATAGCTGACAAGCGTCGTGGGTATTACAACCTCCAGCCAAAATATGATAGCAGAGCTATATTCCGGCTGGAATTGGCCCATCAGTAATATCAACGACACGTTTTGGCGTTCTGCCAGAAGCAGACAAAAGTGCAGCTGCGTCGGAGCTATTGATAGAATTGCGAGCAGTTTGGAAGTCGTGCTAGCGTGTTTGAGTCATTCTAAGTTAGTGTGTACCAAATGCAACAGCTAGTGTAGTAGTCAATCGTAAACAGCAGTCGTGGACAGTGTAGCAGTGACACACTTATTATTCGAGCGAATATTTCTAAATTAATATGAATACAATAACACATAAAACAAAAATATACTTTGGAGGTTCATAAAGTGCGTCCACTGTGCAAATATCCGTTATTCTCCTATATTTATTTTCTACTGAGAGAGTCAATATAGGGCAGCAATAAATATTTTCCAGTCGTATGTAAGCGGGCTGATATGGGTGTCATAAAGTTGCCCGGTTTGTAATATGGGACACGTCGTTCTACAAAGCTGTACCGACGTCAATAGCGCTCTCATCAAATGCCAAGCATCGGTATTTATTGAGATGATTGTCTCAAACACTGCTACGAACGCACGCTCCACCGACCGTTGATTTTTGCTTTCCTTCAGTTAGCGATAAGGTCCATCAAGCCTGACGTGGTGTTTTACTCTAACTTCTCATTTGTGGTATATAAAACCTTAGGGTATGTGCTCAGAGTGTCGTTTACAACGCAGTTAGCAACCAGCCAGCTTCACCTCATCCGCGCGTACCGGCTGACGCATCTGCCAAACATGATGTATCGCTTGTGAAGAGCGCTGGCTCTCGGCGCAGTGCGATATGACTAGGTACGTTATTCGTCTCCTGTCGCCGCGGAGAATACCTGTCAGCGAAATGAATTATCGAGTCGTGTGTCGACCATTGTCACCTTTTTTATATTTAGGACACAACTGTGGGAGAACGTGACACAGCGCCACAGTACTTTCCACAAATGAAAAAAGAAAATGTTTCATATCAGCGAGCACAGTTTTTCGCATTTTACACCTTTTTCTGTTGCTGCTGTAGCTGTTATTGGTGGAACTGCACTTGTTGTAGCTGCGCGTACTATGCGAGATTATACTCAATATTCTAACAAACTTCTTATTATACTAGATTTTTACCCAAAAGATTTGAAGTTTCCGAGCATTCCCTCATAGTGTGTAATCCGAGCGGGAGCGTCCACGGGCGGCGAGCAGTCATTTATAACTCGGCATCAGGCATTGTGCCCGTAATTTGTACCCAGACAGCGTGTAATATGGAAAAAAAGATTTATGGACCGTATTAGTTACGTAATATCCGGACATTCTATTTTAAAAATACAAAGAACCACTTGGGCTGCACGTTTAGCTAAATAGGGGCAGTTAGCCAGCCAGCTTCTAGAAGTAGCTCCTCTATTTATTTATTTATTTTGGATAATAACAGCTTACAATACATGGTTTACATAGGTACACAATAAAAAAAACCAATTCAAATTATCCACAATTTACATTGAATGGCTTTGTCTAGTAAATCACGACATGCTTATCGAATAATGACAATTACGAAATAGATAATAAGATAAATACATTAGATAAATAATTCAACATGTAAGTAAGCTATTTATGGGTATTTTTCTATAATAGTTAAGTACCTTTTGAAATTTCAAATAAAACAGTGTCACCGTAAGTTTAGTATAGTTTAGTATAGCCCCGCGCGCAGTTGGCTCCAGTCGCGGCTGCATTCCATTTGCGTACGATCTGGTGTACAATCTATACTAATATATAAAGCTGAAGAGTTTGTTTGTTTGTTTGTTTGTTTGAACGCGCTAATCTCAGGAACTACTGGTTCGAATTGAATAATTCTTTTTGTGTTGGATAGTCCATTTATCGAGGAAGGCTTTAGGCTATATAAAATCACGCTGCGACCAATAGGAGCGAAGCATCAGTGAAAAATGTTGCAAAAACGGGAAAAGAGCCTAAAAAATTAAAAATGCTGCCGAAAGTCACTATTCCACGCGGACGAAGTCGCGAGCACAGCTAGTATTACCATAAACAAACTTTAACTTCCTTACTGAAAATTGTATACCTCACTACTGACTTTTTCTTTATCCCTGTTTCTACCTATTGGATATATATATTATTTTAGGCAAATTTTGTTGCGAACAAGGTATTGTTACTATCCCAATACTTTTCGTTCTAACACAATTTTTGACTTAACCACTAATATCGTAAGCTTCTAGTAATTTTATAAACCTTATTTCGAAAAAGTCTAGTGTGGCGACCGCACGTACCTATGGTTAAAGAGTTTGTAAACGCATTCCTAATTGCGTGTAGATCTGATAAAGATAAGTCACGGCATCCTCCCTCCAACATCTACATAGTTTATATTGTATAAATAGTCTTGTAAAGTTTAGATAATAAGTCAGTCACAATGTAGTCACTGTAAATATACAACATCACATAAAGAGACGTAGTCGTTATTTACCATCGCCATGGAACCCCCCATCATCACAACACGTTGACCACGGGAACATCTAGCATTATGATAATCTTGATTATTCAAGAGAAAATAGCCTGTGTTAATGTTGTGATGTAAGCCATTATAATTCATTACAACACCTGCTGGTGCGTTGGGGGCTAAAATACAAATAATATTTAAAATAATATAATTAATCAGTGTATTATCCTCTATGAACAGGTCGGGCGGGTATCTCAATGGATCCACTCAGTAAATAAATCTGTTAAAGTAATCCAATCACCATCCTCGTTGGATGTCCGGAGCCAAGGGTGGCCGAGGGCTCTGCTGGTGCACTTGCCTCTCGACGTGCCGGACCAATTTCCATTACAATAAGCTTTCATTGACAAAATTTATTTTAATGCTTTTTATAAGCTGCGTACTGAATAAGAATTTTTAATTTACATTTCGCTTTAAGTATAGAAAGGCAACGATAATTGTAGAGATTTTATTAAATATATTTTTTATAGATAACTCGGCAAATGACTCCATCCCTTTCCATCACATTCACACTTAACATCAGGTTTAAGTGGAAATGGAGTCCAGTCGCGAAGACAACTGGTGCAGCGTGAAAACAAACGTAGCATCAGTTAACCTCACTCTGCCGGCCCACTAGGTACTTCTTCACGCCTCTTGTGCAACAAAGAAACGAGTCACCAAATTTCTTTGTGCGCGATAGGATATATATTGTTTTTATACTTTATAAGACAGCTCTTGACCTCGATCTCGCCTGATGGTGAGCGTAGATGAGGTCTACGGTGGAGCGAGCTGCCCCAGAAGATGCCTATTAACTCTCGCTTTGAAGGCGTTCAGATTATAAGTTTTTGGGAACACAGACGATGGCAGAGAATTTCACTCCTTGCCAGTGCGCAGTAAAATTGATGATATGAAGCGCTTAGTGCGACATAGTGGAGCTTCTACTAGGTGGGGATGATATCCCGCAGTATGTCTAGAGGTTCGGTGGTATGAGTTCGAAAAGCTCCCCGGCACACTCTTCGTATTAAAGTCGGTAAAAGACACACAGGCAGGCGACACGACGCCTGTGTGCGAGGCTGGTAAGCTTGGCCTCGACAAGCGCGTTGCCTTATAGCTCTGCGTTCTAGCGCGTCGAGTGCGGGTAACTGGTATTTGGCAGATCCATCCCAAAGGTGACTGCAGTATTCCATGCACGATCGGACTTGAGCCTTGTACAGGCTATGGATCTGCTCTGGTGTGAAATACTGCCGCATCTTGTTCAGGATGCCTAACTTTTTTGCTGCAGTCTGAGCTTTTGACTCGATGGTTGAGCCGAAGTTGAGAGTTGCAGTCAACTCTGAGGTACGTCCATCCCAATCAAGGGTGCCCTTGATTGGGACGGACGTACCTCGGAAAGTAAGAGTCAGATGAAATGGACTCCTTTTGGCGGAAAATTGACACGCTTGTGTATTGGAGGCGTTGAAAGGGACCAGGTTGTCGTCGCCCCAATTGGAGACGAGGTTTAAGGACGCGTCTGCTCGCTCAACCATGACCCATCTTAGAGAGTGATTGTTTCCGTCCCTGGCTCCCGCAGCCGAAATGTATCTTTCTGCAACAGTACTATCGTCTGCGTACCCAACTATCCCTGGCTGAAGCAGGTCGTTGTTGTGAAGCAGGAAGAGAGTTGCCGAAAGAACAGACCCTTGAAGAACTCCGGCGGCCTTAGCCATGAAGTCAGAGGAGCAGCCATCAATGATTACTCTGATCGACCGCTCACTCAAAAAGTCTGTGATCCAATTGCAAAAGCCAGTAGGGATGCCGTACGCGGGAAGCTTGCTTAACAGACTTTTATGCCAAACCCTATCAAAAGCCTTCGAGATGTCTAAGGACATGGCAAGGGCTTCGCCGTGTTTCTCGATGGCTTTGCCCCAACAGTGTGTGACGTACACTAGGTGGTAGGGACCTCCTAGTAGTAGGGAGTAGACCGTCCCTGGCGGGAGCCGTACTGACGATTGCTGAGGAGATCGTTGTGCTCTAGGTACGTCTGCAGTTTGTGGCTTAGGACCTTTTCCATAACTTTGCAGATAATGAAGGTTATGGCGATTGGTCTGTAGTTTGCAGGGTCGGCACGACTACCCTTCTTGGGAACAGGCTGTACATTATTTGAGTCAGAGAGAAGAACTGCTCGTGTACTCCTAGGCAGGAAGAGTGGGATGAGGTCAAAGTGCTCTTCAGAGCACTCGCCATGGTATAAGCGGTAACACGCTGGGTGACGCACCATCTCTACGCAATTGCAAATATTCGTGAGTATTTGCGACTTCTGCATTGCCGATAATGCGTACAGCGCGACGTTGCAATCTGTCCGAGGCATCGAGAAGGTACTTTGCGGAACCGTCTCAGATGTGCGAGCAATACTCCACGTAAGACCTTACCTGTGTCTTGTACAAAAGGCACAACTGGTCAGGCGTAAAGAATCGCCGCACTCTGTTCAGAATACCGAGTTTTCGTGAGGCTGTTTTGACCACGGCTTCGATGTAGCCCCTCTGGTTCAGATCGCAGCGAATCGTCATACCGAGCATGTTGATACTGCTCTGCAGTCTTAGAGGCTTTTATGCCGTTAACGCTCATAACTGTGTTTTCTTGGCATTGAACTTCAATTAGATATGAGGTTAAAAACCCGAATAAGCTCAATGACAAGATTCACTCAATTCACTTCGGTTTCGATCCGCCCTGCCGCAGGGTGACCGTTATATCCTCCATACACCGTGCTATCATCTGCTATCATATTATTATCTTTATTTTTAACGTAGTATCTTTAAAGTTATTTACTCATACATATCGTAAAATTACTATTACTTACATTTAGAAATACTTTGCTGACACAGTGGTTATTTAAAACTGCGCATGTTTAGGCAGCAATAGGACATGTGATGTACAAACGATATATCGGATTTTGCTACAGACAGCGCGAAAACCAATAAGATAAAAAATCATGCAAAAGTATAGCCGTTTAGTCTAAGAAATACTAGGTCCCATTGGAAGTTCGTCTAGACAACATCTGTGACAGAACAATAGCATTATTGGATTACTCGTCGCTACTCGCAGACTCGCAGGGAATCGTATAGTGACACGTGCCAATTGTTTTTTTATCCCCTACCTACACAAATCGGGGAAGTTATTCGGTTGGAGCCTTCAACATAAATATATAGTTTCAAACAAATTTTAATGCGGTTTCGTTTGTCCCTATCGTGTAAGCTAGTCATTCAATCGGCATCTCATGGGGTGCTTGTTCAAATCTTACTCGTGGGTTTTTTCGACACTTTGTCTTTAAAAACAAAAAAAAAAGTAAAAACATTGACCGGGTTAGCTAATTAGCTGATTTTATTCCCATGTTTAAAAAAACTCAAAGAACTTGTCAGTAAAAAGTACTACATGTCAAGAGTTTCATTTTTACGCCAATTGATGTATCCGCTACGACTTTGCTATTTAAAAGAGTAAGGCGTTTTAATATAATTATTTTATGTAGGTTTTGAAATGCTTGGTTATTTACTTTAGAAAACTAAAAAGTTTGAAATAAACCAGTTTATTACAATAAAACAAAAAACCCGATAGCTAAAACAACCATACTTATAAAAAATAACTGCAAAGAGAAAAAACTGAAAAAAGAAAAGCTCTAAGATCCAGAATCCAGTTTGAGCAATGTTGAATGCAACGTAAAATATTTCTAAATATATTGAATATTGATAGTTGTCGCAGGCGGGGACAATCACCAACCAAAGAGAGTGCGGATTTAATTGAGCCAGTCACGGCCGCTTGGTTGTCGGATGATTGTCCCCGTTAATATATCACGTTGCATTCAACATTGCCCAAATTGAATTCTGGGATCTTAGAGCTTATTTTTTTATTCAGTTTTTTCTCTTTGCAGTTATTTTTGATAATTATGGTATGTGTTTTAGCAGTCGGGTTTTTTGTATTATTTTAATATTTTTTTCAAATTGTAATTTGTTTACAACAAAATTTCCGTAAACTAATATATAACCATAATCCAAATGTCATTGTGTAAAATTAACGCGAGTAGATCCTTTTGGATCTATGTTGTTTTATTTAAATATGACATGTCACATTTTTTATTTATTTCGTACATCTCACCTGTCTACACAGTAACACCTATCAATTCTAATTAAACATATAATAATAATTTAAGTTTTACCATATAAATTACACTTTTGGTCTATTAACCCGCAGTTGCTTTAATGCTGATAACAAATGGACGAACTTGTATCGTTTGTGTCACACTGCCGATGCCGTCGGCTTGTCTCAATATTGATATTGAGTACGCCAACAAGCCTGCGCTGCGCCCCGCTGTTTAATTCACGCGTTATAGCAAACTAACTATTTGTTACTACATAAAGTTTGTGTGTTTATCTCTACTTACGTGGAACTAAGTTAGCGAATTTACTATCTTTTTCAAGATATATAACTTTGGAAGGTTAATTTTCTGTAATCGGCAAAGAAATAATATCACTTTGAGAGAGTGGTGCTATAAAGGCCAACATTCAAAAAATTAAAAAAAATAATTCAAAAATTCAAAATCATTTATTCAGTTTAGGCTACAAATAGCTCTTATGAACGTCATTTATGCCATCGGTCGTTGGGCCATCGCCAACATTATCACCATTCTTTGCAACTACGCTGGACCAATTGTTAGGACTGATCCAATAAGATGTCAATTTAATTACCTAGAACTTAATGAGATATTATCGTCAACTTTATAAAAGTTTGTTACGACCTACCTTACGCTCAAGTAGGTTTATTAGTTTAGTAGGTGAGCTATAATGAACTTCTTTTGTTATAGACGTTGACTATGGCCAGCTTTGGGTAGTCAGCTCAGGACAATAACTAAGTAGTCAGAGTATTTATATTTTATAGAAATCGTCATGTGAATTGGAAATATTCCATTTGCCTAGTAATATTTTATTTTTTAAATAAAAAATAAAATAAATTAATATTCATCAGTGTTATGATCAATCATTGTAAAATGATCGACGTGAAAATGTTTGCAAGTGAGGTTTTGTTTTAGTTTGAAACTGAAAATAGTCACTAGGGACCAGACCTGCCCAGACAAGATAGATGGTTAATTTTGAAATGATACAGTTCAAATGTAAATGATATCGCGTATAAAACTACTAATTTTAAGTTGTGCTTCAGTTTCATACATTTATTTTATTACTTATGGAGGTCTTTGCTCAGCACTTTAGCAGTGAGACAGTTTAGGCTATTTACTTTGGTGTACTTTTTCAGTTAATAAATGTGTCATGTTTCTGTAACAAATCTGTAACCAAAACTCAGATAAACAAATTTAAACGGGGATTAACGCAAACTAATTAGTAAGTTGTAATTAATAAGTTAAACTAATTAATTAGTAGTTTGCGTTAATCCCCGTTTAAATTAGTTTAACTATGGAACGCGAAAGTTTAAAAGTGTATACAAAACTCAGATCTTTCGATGTCTGTATTCTTTCTTCCAATTTGTTATTTTTGACGTGCTATCAAACACACGCGCACACACCTTCACACGCGCACACACACACAGACACAGCGTGGCGTCAATCACACTGTGACAGCGCGTCGCGTCGTCGGCCGCGTTTCGCCGCCTCCGCCCGCGAGCTCATGCAGGCGCAGGCTCGGCGCAGATCAAGACAAGTGATATCGTTTGATTTCATTGGCCGCTTTCATTGCTCCGACCCTTTTCGATAGCGGAGCGTCGTATTAATTTGAAGTCGTTCCTTTCAGCGGTTCTATGAATAATCTGACCTCCTCGTTGCAAAAGGATTTATTATACATTTCCTTGTGAAGCTTTATAGAGTTTAAATTACTTTTATCTTGCGTTTGACTTTAGTGTTAGAGATGAATTGTATAAATAGTTAAATCGGATGGTATATCGGTATTATGAACAGACATAAATTTGTTATTTAACCCACTTAGTCCGACAGGGTGTTATAACACCTCTAAAGGTATTATATAGATGTACCTTACTATTATACTTTTAAAGTTTTTTTACAACAACACACAAACGCTTGGTCGGTCTAAATAGGGTAATTAAAGTTACCGCATTTCATAATAAAACAGTGCCAGTGTGCACAGCGTGTGGAGTCGCGGGCAGAGCTAGTTGTAAAAAGCTGCACCTCTACCCATAGCGTTTGCTAGAAAATTCTTTAATTTTGTAACTTATCCTAAACTCCTACATGCTTGTGCGTTGTGTTAGCGAACTTTTGCTTTGCCGAGTCACAAATGGATGGGTGGAAATATCAATAGGTGGGAGCCCAGCAGACATCTCAACATGTCAACATCATTATCAACAAAACATTATTTATTTGTAATTGTAAAAATATTTAGCTAGACACTAATTACCTACTACTGTATTAATTTTGTAATGTCATGTCATGTGATCCCTGTGTGGTGCCGGGGATAAAGAATTGCACCACCCCATCTCATCCCGTGGGTGTCGTAAAAGCCGACTAAGGGACCATTCCAGAGGATGGGTAGCAGCATCACTCTGAGGTTACCCTCAACCTACTGCGATCGCCAACCCGCCTGCCAAGCGTGGCGATTACGGCAAATACCCCTCATATCTTTGAGGGAGGCCTTTGTCCAGCAGTGGACGTCTTTTGGCTGGGATGATGTCATGTGATCCTTATAATAAATAAATAAATAAATACACTCACAATTGATTAACGACATAATAATAAAGGTTATACAAAAAGTACACAATTATAACTTTTAAACAAGTGTTACCTTTCTTCAATTATAATCAAATAAAATCTCAGAAACAATTTAAATACAAATGTCTTTCAAATCTATTACTTTGTTAGAGCAAAGGAAATTAATTGAAAATTCCATGATTGTATTAATTTGGGGCCTGGGCGGAGGCTAAGGCTTGCGAACGCTAGCCCTCAGAGAAATTGTTTGATTTATCACTCTTGAGTTAGTGTTATTGACAGGGACTTTAAAGTTGAGAAATTGATTGATAAATGTATTATCATCACTTCATACTAGAGAGTGGTTTCTAGTTGAATATCAGAGGAAATAAATAATTACCTTACAACGTCGTTTCTTCGAAAGTTTTTAGCATAACTAAACATTCCAAAGCATCTAATTGTATTGGTAGTAAGTAGTAGGTATCCAATATTTTTAATACAACAAAGTAATACTAGCAATATTTGTTCCCAATAATTATTCTTGTAATTTGTCATTCCGGTCGAAGTTTTAGGTGTCGTGTTATAAAAGTTGCGATGCGGAGGGCTTCATCAAGGTGGAGAAGAAGAAGAAAAAGAAGCGAGCCTCTCGCAACCTGTGTGGCACCGCACCGACGGGGCCGAGACACCTGCTGCGTCCAGCGACACCGACGACGATGCTGTACGTGTCCGGACTTCATTACTCAACGAAGGCTGAAGAGCTCGTAGAGTACATACGAGTGAAGTCCAACGCCACTCTGAGGATCGAGCGGTTGGAGTCCCGCCACAATGTGAATTTTGATACATTTGTGGTGAGAGTACCGATCAACCATCTGTCGACCTTCATGAAAGAGGACTATTGGCCGAAAGGTGTCATATTCTGGCGGTTCTGAGGCCGGCTACCGGACACCACGCTGCGTTGCACGACACCATCTTTACGTGTAGCATAGTATTTTAATTTAACAAAAAATGTTTTATATTGTATGTATGTTAGTCTGTAAGGTATTTATTATATGGGCCCCTTTGTGTTTTTACCATCTTGTACATTGTGTGTTGCCTGAAATAAATGATTTATTATTATTATCATTATTAAAAAGTAAAGTTAATACTCGTTCAACATGTATAGGTCGACCGTAGTTGTTTTCACCAGACGTGGTTATTCTCCGTTACTACAGCAACATACGCTGCCCGATCCGCGTTTGCAGGGACAGCCCGCATTATCGCGTACTCCTTTCCCGTGCTTTTTTCTGTGTGCTAATGTAGGTGAACTTCGAGCTTGTGTGCGTGCGTTTCGGAGCGCTTGTATGAAGTTGCCGCACTCTCGTTCACTCTACTACTATAGTGCTGCGTCGCTACATGTAGGTACAGTTACAGTGGCTCGCTAGCGTTTAGTATAGATTTGGTGAAACAATTGGGATTCTGCGAATGAACAACTTTTAACCAGGGTTGTGATTTAGCACATTCGATGTTCTTATTTTTTAATTAAATTCTTACTGGTAACTTGGTCTCCATCTTACTTGATGTTAAATGATGATAAGGCCGAAGTTGGAAGCACATTCAACTTTTACTCCTCCTCACTCAACCTCTAAGGAACTGGCTATTTTCTCTCTAACCATCGGAACACAGCAGCAATGCTACAAACATTGCTGTTATTGCCACATATTTTGCACGGCGCACTCAAAACAAGCCCTACCAACAACCAAACCGAGTATAATCACGTACACACCGCTGGGAATCGAACCCTGGACCTTGGTATCTGAAACCGGTGGTGTTAACCACTAGACCACTGAAGCAGTTAAAATCTCAGAACTATTACTATTTTTTTTTTCTTTTAGTTGATGGCTTCGTGCGATTAGCACATTTAGCCAGTGTCAAAGTAATTTTTCTTACACGTAATACATAAATAAACAATATTTCCTTCTGTATGATGATGATGATAAATGATAATAGAAAAGAGAATTGAGAAATGATATACCCCCAAACCCCTAGAGTATCTCAAAAGATGTGGGGCTTTACTAAGTCCTCGGGCGTACTTCTTGAGAGAATTTGAAAAGTGACGTTGCACTGTTTTGCATCGATATATATGTTACACTAGATATGGCGTTCCGAACACTCATTGTGTTCGACTCAGGTGTACTGCAGTCCATACACCTTAAGTTAGTGTGACTTTGACATTCATGGTGCGTGGGTGCAAACGGAGCGGCGCTAATAAATCGAAAAGTCGATAAATCAAAGTGAATTATGAAGAGAAAATAATAATTTTAGTCAAGTAAGTAAAACTACTTATTATTCAAGTGAATAAATAGGTAATAATATCGTAATTCCACAATAGAAATAGTATTTATTAATTTAAATGCGACGCCACTGACGCCTTCTACAATCATAGACTAAAAAATGCAGATGTTCAAATCGGTTGTAGGGAAAATGTAACTGAACACAGACTTGACTTGTGTTTTGATTTGTTTAATTGTTTTATAACCAGTTTGACATTTTAAATAGTATTTTTATGGTCTTTCTTTTTAGTACAGTAAAGTTCAAAAAATATGACGACGTGCGTATTTCGACACTGTAAAATTACATTTGATTGATTTTCTTTTCAACTTTATATTTTTTTATTTATATCATCATCTGCTTCCTCTATATATTCATTAATACATTTTGAAATAGAGTATGAATTCTAATGAAGTTTTGTAGGTACAATAGCCGTGTCACTTCTGTGATGTAAAATCTATAGGACCGACTCTTGTTACTTTACGTTGAACGAAACGCGTAAGCGCTTTGAAATTCACGGCGCTTACAACGTTTTGGTCGCGAGAAAACTATACTCTATTAGCAATCTAGCGCTGTATGTTTTTAGTTTGGCAAAACGACATGATAAAATGTTTTAGCGCTGCAGCGAACTTTAGTTCTAATTCCCAGTATTTGAACAAACAGTTTACAAGAACGTTCTTGTCTATTCAAATATAAGTCAATGCTGTTTTGTTTCATTTGCCAACACTCATGCACACCCAAGAACACTTACACACTTAACGGTTAATAATCCACCATTATTTCACATTAATATTCGACTTAACACAAATTTTAGAAAATAAAACAAAACCGCAGACATGACTTTTCACTTTCCCGCCAAGAAAAAAAAAACCGAACTTTATCTATTATATTAGCTTTAGTTATTATTCTGAGGTTAAAATATTCTCTAAGATGGCCGCCCCTGACACCCGCCAAACACGGCACGGAGGTCGTTTTACAGACGCTTTATATAAGTTTTATTTGTATTGTACCTACAGCCTAAGCGTACTGCCAATCAAAATACGTTTAATGAATGGGTCGGCATTCGTACTGGCAGAAATTCAATCAAAATATTTTAAAGGTCCAGACTTGTTGTTTGTTTCTTTATATAAGTTATTTGATTACCTTTTTTCCTAAGAATTGATCCGTTTCCTTGCCTGGGAGCGACACCAGTCTCCGGCCAGTTACTTATAATTTTGCATAATTCCGCAGCCAACGAGGCCGTTTACAATCAATCACGGGCAAACTTCTCAATGCCTAATTCTAGGATGAAAAGATTTAATTTCCATTTCCCAAATGCTTCTATTCAAATTTTATACCTACTACGAAGCAAGCGTGCGACTGCTATGCAATGAGGTCTCAATATTAAACTTTTGCGTTATCGGTAATTCAAAGAAGTCAAATCAATGTCTAACTAGTAAAGAAAACACTCGATTTTCTGTTGAGTATATACACGAATTTTCTGTACTTTTATAACAAAATTCCAAGTAGAAAATAAAGTTTAATCTGCTGTCGTAAATAAAAGTTTTCCAGTGGATTGCGCGCCGGCAGCATTTGGGATTAACGCCTCAAAGTAAAAGAAGTAAAATCCCCGATAGGTTTAAGAGTGCTTCTGAGAGCTGCTGTAGGTACGAAACACAGGTGGGATTGGTTATAACTATCTGAAGCTTATTATCGTTAACGTTAGCTTTAACAAAAATGTAAAATTAAAGAAATAAATAAATACAGTTGCAGCTTTAGAGGAGTATTCCAGGAATATTGTCACTCGGCCACCGACGCGTTCAAACAAACAAGTGAATATACTTATTAATTTATATAGTCATACAATTCCATAACATTTTCATAAAAGTATGCAAAAGTTGATAACATCCTCATGTTGTTTACCTTTAAGTATTTGCAACATTATGTTACTTAGTTTGTAAGAATATATAAGAATATTTATGTTAGGTAAGTAAGCCTATAGTAAAAAAAAAAAAAAAAAAAAATAACAGATTACAGCAATCAATTTAGAAAAAAAGCATCTTTCAGTTTTTTATCAGCTTCATATTTCGACGCATAAATTAATGAGGTCACCTTATAATCGCGATCGCAGTGAACCGACGCGAAACATCGCCGAGCTGCAGTCACACCCACGCACCATTACTAACATCTTTAATAGACTCATAAATCAGGCTTACGTATAATTATGTCAGAAAATCTGTAGGTTTATATACCAACATATAATATATATTCCCTGCAAAGCTTAACAATATATTTCTAGAACATTTCTATTCTACAAACGACTGACTCAAATACGATTAATTCACTTCTATTTATTAGGTACAAATAAAGGCATTGTAATTCACAAATTAAGGAACAATAAAATGTGCTAACAAGTCTTCATTGTTGTATCGCAGCGAGGAGGGAACGCAATTAACGCCAAGCAAATAGCCTGTGTTGACATTCTGCGGCGCGCCCGCCGGCGGCGTTGAGCCCGCGCCACCGGCAGCGTCGAGGGCCGGCCAAGCGCGGTCAGCACCACACACAGGGCCAGGAATGTTGCACTTAGGGTATTTTTTTTTTTTTTGAGCACAAAGTAATAATAATAATGCATTTATTTCTCATCACAAACTTACACAGCATAATTACACACATTAAACATTTATACGAGTTAAGTTTGTGTGAGACTGATGCCTGAGAAGGTATGAAAATACCTGTGATTTCAGGTCATCAGGCTCCCACTACCTCGAACCGCTTAGGCACAAAAAGATGGTGATGAGTGAGTGACATTATACAATTCAACAACATTCAAATAACAAAAAAAACAAAATTAATCTTATGGTAGGTGTTAAGTGTGTGTGTGTGTATGAGGGTGTGTGTGAGGGTGTGTGTATGAAGGTGGGTGTATGTGTGTGAAGGTGTGTGTGTGTGTGTGAAGGTGTGTGTGTGTGTGTGTGTGTGTGTGTGTGTGTGTGTGTGTGTGTGTGTGTGTGTGTGTGTGTGTGTGTGTTATACCGTAGCTACCAGTAGGTTCTCTGTATCATCATAGGTCAAATGTAATAGCCATGCGGTCAGTTTTCTTTTGCATTCCTTTTTAGTCAGTGAGTACAGAGAAAGGGTAGAATTCATTTTATTATAAAGGTAGGTACCCATGAAGCAGAAAATCAAAAGTCAAAAGTTATTCGCTAAAGAAATTTATTGTTTACCTTTGAATTACAGACCATTTTAAAATTACTTTTTAAATATAATGATGTTTCGTAGTGTGCAATAAATTAGCAAGTCTATGAACTTCCTTTGCAAAAAGATTTGTTTCTTTCCTGGGACCGTATATATACAATAAGTTAAATAAAGTACTTCAAATCTATCTTAAGAACATCTTTAACTGTATACATACTGTCACTACTTGGCTGCTAAAGCACTCGTATGATGATACTGAGGATATAATAAGAGTAACCTCCTATAGCAATAATACATACTAACTTTCAGACACGCACAGACATACACACACGCACAGAGCACATTTCTCATATAAACTGTAATTTCACACTTTCAGACACACATTCATTCTTCACATAATAATTCACTAGATAATAATTTAAGATAAATAGATAATAAGATATTGGTCGGTAAATACATACAAAATCAAAGATGATTATTTTGCCGTCTGGCACCAGTTATTTGCATTTGGTTAGAATATATTATTAATATTAAGTTCTCTTTTGTTAAATTTTGGTATCTTTAAATATATTTATATATCAGCATATTTTTATATAAGTCGTATGGCAAATCAAGTTGCCTTACGTTCCATTTAAGTGGATTAACATGATCTGTAGGCTTCATTTGTTATCCGAGGTGGGGGCACCTGTCACCGAATAACAGGTTTTTCCTAGTTTGGTTGAAGGTAGTCTCAATTTTTGTAAATCAGCGTTGCCATAATACCTAATTTAACTAATGTCATGAAAATATGTAAACAAACTTCGCTGTATACTTGATACAAATAAATGATTATTATTATATTATAATATAGCTGTGCTTGCGACAGTGCGACTTCGTCCGCGTGGAATAGTGACTTTCGGCAGCTTTTTTATTTTTTAGGCTCTTGTTCCCGTTTTTACAACATTTTTCACTGATGCTTCGCTCCTATTGGTCGCAGCGTAATGTTATATAGCCTAAAGCCTTCCTTGATAAATGAACTATCCAATACAAAAATATTTTTTTAATTCGAACCAGCAGTTCCTGAGATTATCGCGTTCAAACAAACAAACTCTTCAGCTTTATAATATTAAATATAGATATAGATTATTAAGCCTATGTCAATAAAGTTTATTTTTTTATACGTAGCACGGGAACTGAATGACTTCATTTCACCTGAATGTTACGAGAATATGGAGTCCAGTTGCGACGACGACTGGTGATTGCATGTTTTGGAGATGCGACAAAGAAACGAGTCACCATATATCTTAGTGCGCGATGGAGACAGTGAGCGGGACTCCGGAGATCAGCTTTTGTACTCGTATAAATGAAGGGAAAAGGTGGGATGAGGTCAAAGAGCTCTTCAGAGCATTCGCCATGGTATATACGGTAAAAAAGAGAGTGAGTGACGCAATATTTCTATTAAAATTAAAGATATTAAAGAGAGATTTAAAAGCGTTACAATGAAAGTTAAGCATTTTAGTTGAAACATAATTCTGAAATAAGTAGAAATGAGATCGTATATCATATCCCTAATATAGACTATATTAACATTACAATTAGGTAAACTATTTGATTTTGATAGTTAGTAAGTTTTTTTACTTTTTCTTTTCAAGTGCTAATTGCTGCACTAAAGCTAAATTAAATATTTATAAAATACAGTGAAAAAATTAAACACCTACCCGACCCGAGTTAGTAAGTGTTCAGGATGGGAACAAGAAAGAAAAATTAGTCTTCCAATTAAAAATTTACTTGCTAAAAGAATACAACAAATATTATTATAATAGTTAAATCGTCCAGAGGGGTCTGAGTCTTCGTTGGGATTAAACCGTTTGGGGCTGGCTGCACAAGTAAAAAAGTAAGTGCAAAATTCTAAATGAATCTCTAGTCTGGTAGTTGGATTTAGCCCAGAATAAATGAACGGGGCATAGAACCTTATGAATAAAACTCAGAGTCAGGAAATAGGCGGGTCGTATACTCGTTTGCCGGCTTCATAAAATGAACCAGCATCGATAACCGTAGAATTCAATTTAAAATATCATTGTTATTAATGATAGTTCTTGAAAAACAGACTTAACACAGGTTTTTTATTCTGTTATCAAAATAAAAACTTTCAAAGAATGTCACACGACATGCCGTAGCACAGTATAGAACAAAAGCGTTTCCGCTACGACTGCTACGAGCTACGACTGCTACGGGCTACGACTGCTACGACTGCTACGGGCTACGACTGCTACGGGCTACGACTCGTGCATCCGACAGCCCGGCTGCAAACACTACACTGATTCAATTGTTTCACTAGGTTAGCTCATTATACAATAATAATAATTGCATAATTATTGCTTGTATAATTTCGTATACCTCCTTTCTAGCGGCACAAATTACATAGCTCAGCAACCATGGTTGACGTCAAAATATAATTCTGACGAATATTTGTAAAGGTTTGTAACTACTTCCTATAAAATATATAACCTAGGGTTAATGTATTCAGCGGAGATTAAATAAAAATATATATAGGGACCCACCCATTGAAGCCTGTGTATTTTGGGAGCTACATATTATAAAATACAAAAAACCTCTTTGAAAGTGGAACATGTGGCCATATCAGCCCGCGCCGCTCGGTTGGCATTTTAATTTCGCTGCGTGTATCATCCCAAAATCGCGTGCCATCCACCCGTGGCTGATTAAAAAGTGCTACTGCTTTGAAGGTATCATATTTGAAGCTGTTTCTGAGATGAAGATCTTATAAATCGGTTGTGGATGTCGCGACTTCCCCAAATGTGTAGTTACGTGATACGAGGCCCCACAGTTACTTGTTAAATGTTAGTCGTTTTGATGTATGTACGAATACGAATATATCGTCTGCGATGCTACCCCTCATACCCTTGGGGGAGGCCTTTGTCCAGCAGTGGACGTTTTTTGGCTGAGATGATGATGATGATGATGATGCTGTCATTGTATTGCACCAGTCACGCACAACGGTCATTTCAATTGCTATCAAACAGCTCACGTTTCAAATGAATTTTGGATATTGCTTTTAAAGTCAAAAATTTCTGTGCCTCCTGTGAAAAGTGATACATGTTGACTTAAATCGAATTTCATATTATGATTGCACCCGAATCAGAAAAAAAACTGAATTTTTCTGTCTGATCGACATTTTGATACGACTAATAATTTATGAGATCGTATGGTACGTCTATGGCAAAATATCGTGTTTTGATAAATATTTTTGTGTAAACAAATACGATTTTACATATAATATTTCATTTGTAATTTATAGATTTGTGTCTAAAAATGTATCTTAAGTCATACCATTATTCACACATATTAATTTCCTCTACAAAATGTGTCATCTGATTTATGTTTAGTCGTATTTATTTACACAAAGTAAATGTATAGACTGTACAGGTACTACTAAAGTTGTATTATTTCTTACAAAGATAGAAAATTAAAACATTGTGTGTACAATGATTCAAATGCAATTATTTATAACAAAAAATCTCGTACGATTTTTGTTCAAAATATGTGCATAGTGATACATTTTCGGAACGCGGGGGTTACGCGGGGTGGCGGGGACTTTGCCGCGGGGTCTGCGGGCTCTGCGCGGGGCCAGTGCCGCATGAACCGTTGGATGAGGTGTAGGCGCGAGCCGACGCTGCTCTTCGACATGGCTCACAACGTACGTATTAGAAGTATCACTTTACACCAAGTTAAAATTTTGTTTTTGTTTTTTTAAACCAAGAACTTATATCATTTCATACAAAATACTTAGTCGAGTTATATCAAAATACACAAAACTTTTTAATATTATGAGTTTAATAATACTATAGCATAGTTTGGAAAGGAATACATGTTTAGAGATGTTAAGAGAGTGGAGAGTGCCAAGGAAGATGTCATGGTCAACAGGTTGAAGGCTTTGCTAAAGTCAAGTAGAATAATAATCGTAAACAAGCGATTATATCCATTGCATGTCAAATATCGTCTGTGACTTTTAGCAAGGTGGTTACCGTGCTATGGCCAGAATAAAAACCGGATTGAAACTGACTTATCAAATTATTATGAGAAACATTTATGCGGACAGTTGTTTTTGAACAGCACCTTCAAGGACCTTGGATAGGAATGGAAGGATTGAGATGGGACGGTAATAAAACAAATGGGTAGGGGAAGCGTTCTTTGGGATGGGAATTACATCAGCCAATATCCAATCATTAGGGAAGACGTTGGTTGCCAGCGAAGAGTTAAAAATGTGAGTAATGACGGGCACAACGTCATCAAGGATAGGTATTAGCATGTCACGGCAAATGCCATCTTTGCCCATCGCCTCGGAAGTTATGGATAGGATACTCTTCTTAACCTCCCCCTCATTGACTTCGCGAAATGAAAAAGGCTTACAGTCGGGGCGGGTAACAGTGCCTAGAAAGGCAAGCGTGGATGCCTTGGTAGCATCATCAATAGAGACTGGTGAGTTTGCAAAATGCTCGTTAGGCAGATTAAGGTCAGGTAAGTCACAAGTAACGTTGCGGTCTCTACCCACACCAATAGTATTTAGAAACTTCCAGACCTTGCCTGGAGGTAGGTCGTGAATTGAGGAATGGATGTTCGTCTCTTAGCGTCCCGACAGAATCTGTTACAAAAATTACACAGCCTCTTGTAGGAGTGCAGACAGTCGTCAATAGGCCACCTCTTACGAACGGATTTGCCTTTATGCCTACGTCGCATAACTTTCTTAATCATTGGCGTAAGCCAAGGTGCAGGAAGGTGTTTTACTCGCACTGCTCTGAGAGAGGCATGATAATTGATTAGCTGTATTATTTGTTCGTTAAAAATTCTAACCTTCTCATTTACAGTGCAAGCCGCCGACAAGGAAGACCAGGCAATCGCAGTAAAATCTTCCCTCAAGCGATCTATACAAATGCTACCAAAACTACGCCGGAAAATGACTTAGTTAAATACCATCTGGCTGCTTTGGACTCGATTGAAAAACGAGCTAAGAGACTCATTGGTGACCCTGCCCTGATAGACGCCAAGCTGCAAAATCTAGAACATCGGCGTAGGGTGGCTCGTCTGTCGGTCTTCTACAGGATTCATTTCGGGGAGTGCGCGAAGGAGTTGCACGACCTAATCCCACCATCCACTTTCCGCTATCGGAGCGCGAGGCGCGAGTTCCATCCCTATGTTGTAGATATGCCACCTTGTCGCACGAGCCGATTCGGTTCAACTTTCTTAGTGCGTACAGCTAGGGAATGGAACGCGCTGCCTGCGAATGTGTTCCCTGAAAGGTATAATCTGGACCTCTTCAAGGCTAGAGTGAATAGGCTATTTCTAGGCAGGCATGTTCCATCCTCGACCGCACCGTCACTTAACATCAGGTGAGGTGTAGTCAAATGCCTGCCTATAACCAATAAAAAAAAAAAAAAAGTTTTTAATTTGGGTTTGCGGACACGATAGGACAGATATATGAAGTCATGGTATGAGAATGGAGCAGTAGTTTGCCCATGTAAAAGGACAATTTGGTTTAGAAACTATCTGTACGTCTAAGAGAGATGGCTAACAATTAGGAGAATGATGGGTGGCAGTGAGAGGGAGCAAAACAAAGTTGACAGAAGTTACAATTGAATTTAGGCGGGAAGACCTGAGCTGCGGTTCAGCAACTGATTTTTGAGCATTATGACTGTTTGTTTACGTATTTTTTATAAAGAACTATTTTATTAAATTGGTATGCTATTGATTCATATCTTTAATTGATTTTTGATTATGTTCAGGATTACTTTTGTATAAACTTTTAAAAATAAAGTAATTAGATAGATGAGAAATAATATTATTTTTTATGTTTGTACCTACATTATTACCTTTAAATATCACATTACACACATTTGAGTTGAGATATAAGTCGAATTATATTAATAAACTGTGTTCGCGCCTAAATACGCACGGGGCGAGGGGCGCGCGGGAGCAGCATCGCCGCGACAGCGCCGAGGACGCCCGATCGGGCTGCTCGGCGGTCATCGGTTTCCTTATATTTTTCACTTGCACACACGCCTCCGGCAAGGACGGTTTTTAATGTTAATAATATTCTACTTGACCAGACATTGTAAGAAGAGCGGAAGTAAAACTATATTTCACATTATCAAAGGTGCATTTATTTCTTGTCCCGCCTATACAAGAAAAGTGGTGCCGTGACCAGGATCGGAAAATTGAGTTGGGTGGAAGAGAAAGCCACGCCACGAAGGCAATTGGTGAGCCCGTTCCTTTTTTCTTCCCTTTCAGCACATCCTACCTATCCCAAATCTATTGGGACAAATAACGTTGCAAGTTAGTTTCTGAGTTTGACGATTTTTTCACGTGTAATTTGAATTAGCATAGTCATTATCTTGTAACACAAAATGGCGTCCTAGGGTCCCGAATAATTTTGACGTCATTTTAGCATATTTCCCTTCTTTGTATTCAGTAAATTTCATAAATCCGAAACTAATTTTTAATATTTACAGGTTTAATTAAATTTCATGGTAAATAAATAAGTACCTATAGAATAGACGACTGCCTGCCTCTCATAGTCGTACCAAACATAAAGTGCAAGCACGCTATCGTTTTGGAAGGTGTACGAAATCGTGCTTCCTAACGTCGGACGTATGGTCAAACAATGAAACAATAATTGTATTTCCATACATCTAAATCTATCACGTATCAAATGTATTGCTCAACAAAAATAAAGTTACACACACCTTATATGTATCAACACAAAAATCTCTATACCGCCTTTCAGTGCTGTTACAAGTAACGCCATCTAGCGGCGCGTATTAGTAACATTATACATTTTCGCCCACCAAGGACAATATGCAGTTTGTCCTTCCCCAAAGTAATAATAAAAAAAAAAAAAAAAAAACCATTAAAACCTTAAATCTAATACATTTTATCTATAACCTATCAAATTAAATTCTCACTCCGCTTTCGGAAGAAGACAAATCTTTGAAATTGGTCGCTTAACGGTCCCGTTTTTTGTTTTCAAAGTAACTACACGTATCAGATTGTCGCTACCAGGATGTGTAGCGATCACTTTGCCATATAACCAACGACAAGCTGGAAGATTGTCTTCTCTAACTACCACAACATCGCCCACCGTGGGTTGCGTTTGCAATGTGGACCATTTGTATCGTTGAAAGAATTTCATTAGATACTGCTGAGACCATCGACGCCAGAAGTCTTGCATCATCCTTTGGGTATGTTGCCATCTCCGTAAAGACCCTACGTTACAGGACTCATAGTTTTGGTCAGGAAGAGTTATAAGAGCCTCGCCTATAAGAAAATGCCCTGGAGTCAAAACAGTTACATCGTCCGAGCCATTCATTATAGCAGACAGTGGCCTTGAATTCAAACAGGCCTCTACTTGTGCGAGAACTGTCGACATTTCTTCGAAAGTTAAGGTTGATGAACCAATTATTCTTTTAAGGTGGTACTTAACAGACCGCACGCCGGCCTCCCACAGACCTCCGAAGTTCGGTGCTTGAGCGGGAATGAAATGCCAGTTGCAATTGTTTGTTACTAGGTTTTCAGCTACTTCTTGCAATATTGAACCTTGCTCCTTTGAATATAATCTTTTTATTTCGCTTGCGGCCCCAGTAAAATTGGTTGCATTATCGCTCCATAGGTCAGTACAAGGACCCCTTCTTGCTACGAATCGCTTAAAAGCTTGTAGAAATCCTTCTGTTGTGAGATCTGACACTACTTCTAAATGCATAGCTCTTGTAGCCATACAAACAAATAGGCATATGTAGCCTTTATGCGATTTATTACCGCGTCCTTTTGTTGTACGTATCTGTATCGGACCAGCAAAGTCTACTCCACTACTCTTAAAGGGACGTGTAGGAATCACTCTAGCAGACGGAAGTTGTCCCATCAACTGCGAACAAGGAGCAGCAGCGGTTTTTACGCATGTCGCACATTTTCTGAAGTAAGATCTTACTAGTTGCTTTCCGCCTAATATCCAATACTTGGATTGAATATAACAGACCATAAGTTGCGGCCCACCGTGAAGTGTCTGTTTGTGTGCATCCGATATTATCAAATTTGTTAAATGACCCTTCCTGGGAATTAAAATGGGATGTTTCTGAGCTTCGGTCAGCTCAGAATGATTCAATCTGCCACCTACTCTTAATATCTGGGCTACATCAAGAAATGGATTCAGTGCCCGAAGTCTACTATTTTTGGGTAAGTCTCCTTTTGCTTTTATTATTTCTATTTCCTTCTGAAAATATAAAGCTTGATGTTTCTTTATGCACAGATTCAATGTATCATTTAGTTCTTGCGTGGATAGATAGCCAACTCTCTTCTGACTTTTCCTTGAATTTTCAATAAAACGTCTTACATATGTGACAACCCGTACCATTCTGGTAAGAGAGGAAAATCGATCCCAAATGGTTTCTTCTAAAACTGCACAGTGAACCTTAACTGTTTCCAAATTAGTAGTTATATCTTTAGGTTTTGTGTAAATGATTTCCTTCTCTCGCATAAAGTGCGGGCCGTGGAACCACATAGTGTCGGTGATGAATTCCGATGGATGCACTCCCCTAGATGCCGCATCCGCTGGGTTCTCCTTTGTCGTTACGTGCGACCAGTGATGGGCGTCCAAATTCATCAAAATCTCTGACACTCTGTTTGCCACGAACACCTTCCACCTACACGGGTGACTATTAATCCATGCCAAAACAACTGTCGAATCTGCCCACGCATGTATGTTTTCCCTTTTAATTTTTAAAACTTTAGATATTTCCATTATCAATTTCGTTAACAAAACCGCTCCACAGAGTTCTAACCTTGGAATAGATACTTGTTTTATCGGCGCTACTTTCGTTTTTGCAGATAAAAGTGATACATGGATTCCTCCCTTAGAGTCAACCACCCGAATATACACCACGGCTGCGTATGCCATCTTGGACGCATCCGAGAAACCGTGCAATTCAACAACAGCATCATCGACCTTGGTGTGAACCCATCTTGGTATGTTGACTCAGTCAAATGCTTCAATCCTTCACGATAAGTGAGCCATTCCTTTAGTAGATGTGCGGGAACCTCTTCATCCCAATCTATGCCTGTTAACCATAGCTTTTGAATGATAATTTCAGATATTATTATACTGGGTCCCGCCCATCCTAAAGGATCATAAAATCGAGAAATATCTGAAATAACACTTCTTTTTGTTACAGGTTGGTCGAGCTGCGGAACTTTCACAGTATAGCGGAAGGAGTCGTCGTTTCGGTTCCAGGTAAGTCCAACAATTTTTATTATTTCATCAGTTTTTATTTTTAACCCTTCTTGGACATCACCAGTATCACCCCTTTCCTTTTTCATTTCTTGAATAAGATCATTACAATTACTTGTCCACTTCATTAATTCAAACCCGCCTTTGTCCATTAACCCGTTCATTTCCCTGAATAACCTTAATCCTTCTTCCTTTGTTCCACATCCTGTCAACAAGTCATCCATATAAAAATCAGTTAATATCTTTTCAGCTGCTAATGGATACTGATCGCTTTCATCTAAAGCTAATTGCTGCAACGCTTTGACTGCAAGGTAAGGCGCTGCAGCTGTCCCAAATGTAACTCTTAATAACCTGTAATGTTTTATTTCAGATGCAGTACATTCTCTCCACAAAATCCTTTGGTAGTCTACATCCAAATCATTTACCTTCACTTGCCTATACATTTTGGCTATATCAGCGTTTAGGCAAATCTCTGGAACTCTCCAGCGCATCAGCAGGTGCCTCAACTCTGGCTGTAAGGTAGGACCTACTAAAAGATTATCATTTAATGACACATTGTTTTTTCCTTTACAGGAAGCATCAAAAACTACTCTCACTGGAGTTGTGTCCTTATCATTGCGTACCACCGCATGATGGGGTAAGTAAATTGAAACCTTATTTTTTTCTTCCTCAGGTACCAACTCCATGTGATTAAGTGAAATATATTCGTTTATAACGTTTGTGTATTTTTCTTTTAACTGTGGATTTTTACCCAACTTATTTTCCAACGAATGAAATCTTTTTTGTGCTATTTCCAAAGAATTTAATACTAGTGGTGAGTCTACCTTTAATGGAAGACGAACGACATATCTGCCTTCACTATCCCTTTCCGTAGTATTATTAAAGATTTCTTCACACCGTTTTTCCTCTTCAGTAAACAATTTCTTCTTGATCGGTTCAGGCTCAGCTTCCAATTCCCAGAACTTCTTAAGAAGCTCGTTATCGTTTACTCTACAATGTAATACGTTAATATTCCTTGGGAGTTGGAGAGGCCTATCCACGTTTCCCGACAAGACCCATCCTAATCGTGTCGCCTGCGCCAAAGGTGTTCCTTCTGGACCCCGTTTTAATCCTTCCAAAAGTATCTTACTGTATATTCCTACACCCAATAATAAATCAATTCGATTTGGGGTATGATACTCTGGATCAGCTAATACTAGATCGTTTAATTTCATAAAATTTTCTGAATCTATTTTACTAGCTGGTAAAGGAGCCGTTATAGATTTTAACACGTATGCTTCAATCTTCAACACAAAATTTGGCTCCACTCTAGATTGTATTTCTAGACTGACAATACCCTTAGATGTGGACTCGTGTCCACCTAATCCAGAAATGTGACCTAAGACTGGAGACCTTTTTAAACCCATAAGTTGCACTATTGACTCAGTAATGAATGAACACTGCGAACCCTGGTCCAACAGCGCTCGGACCGTATAACTACCTTTTTTCGTCGTGACTTTGACTAGCGCAGTTGCCAGCAAAGCCTGATTATAAACCCTTCCTGACGAAAAGTATGATGTTATTGGGTTCCCTTTTTCCTCACCAGATGGAGCTGCTTCAATATTTGATACTTCGTTTTCCCCATTGACATCGATAGCCTCAGATGGTTTACCCTGAGGGTGCAAAAGTGAATGATGTTTCCTTTTGCAAACACGACACCTTACGTTAGTACGGCAAAATTTGGCAGAGTGATTACTACCCAAACAATTAAAACAAATATTATTCGTTTCCACAAAACCACGTCGCGAATCTACGGGTTCCTTTGCGAATTTTTTACAAAAAGCAAGTTTGTGCCCATCTTCCAAACAGAATGAACATTGAATTTGAGCTACATGCATTGACTTATGCTTATTAGCAGGAGCATTATAATGAAATTGGCCTTTCTTACCTAAGCTAGCCCCCGTATCCAAGAATTCTATGGCTCTATAACGATTTGTGAGAAATTCTTTAAATTGTTGATAAGTGGGTAAATCTGTGGAGTTATTGCTACTAACGTTAAATTCCCACTGCCTTCTAGATTCAGGGTCCAACATAAGAGTAAGGATATGAATAATAATTACATCCCAACTGGTTACATTTATACCTAAATTAGATAAACAAGCTATACAATCATTAGTTGTATCTATCAACTCTTTTAAGCTGCTGGATGATTCATTTACAATATTTTTCTGACTGAACAATCTATTGAGTGTATGATGACAAATATATTTTTTGTTGTTATAGCGTTCCTCCAATAATTTCCAGCAGCGGTCGTAATTATCTTCCGCAATAGGGATATGCCTTAAAAACTGTTCGGCCTCTCCTGCCAAATAACCTTTTAAATAATGTAATTTTTGAACTTTATTAAGAGTTTTATTTGAATGAATTAATGCACAAAACAAATCATGAAATGTTGCCCATTCGGAATATTTTCCGGTAAAAGTGGGAATATTTATTTTAGGCAATTTTATTTCAGGAGACTTATTATTACTAGATACACCTGATGAATTAGTAGAGGTAGATGAATGATCAGTAAGTGACCCTAAAGTAGTTCTAAGTTCACATTTATAATCGGCATAATTTTCCTCTGTCTGATCATTTAATATATTAAGTCTTTAATATATTCCGAAGATTTCAATTCCACAGGATCAACAGTGCGCATAATTTCTTTATGACCAGCCAAATATTCGAACCATAATTGCTCCAATATTTCTAACCTGCCTTCTACATATTCCTTACAAATGCGCTCTTTAGGACTCTTTTTAAAATTCTTTCTTGCTTTTAAAATACGTTTATCCAAATCAATTTGAAAATTTATTATTGAAGCCATAATTGTATGATATTAAAATTTAAAAGTTTTGAAACAGAAAACAATCAAGTTATATTATTAAAGTTTTACAAGCTAGGACAATATAATTATGTTATAAATTTTACAAGTCAGAAAAGTGGCAAAATTTTCTAAGTGTTTTACAATTTGTATGAAAATTGGGCATAGGTTCCCCGGACCTACGTTTTTAATTAAACTATTCTTAGTCCTAAAATTAACATGTAAATTATAAATTAATACTAATTTTTCTAAGTTTCAAATCCAATTCTTGAATTATTCCAAGTCCAAATTATAAGATAATGTATTCTTGATAATAAAGTTCAAAGTTGCTTGTACTCACAGTTCACTTTTTCATATAAACGCACCACTGTACGTACACCGCTGCTATCGCCTGTACCTCCGTATTTGCTTGGCGGTCAGTTCACCGCTCCGCACCGTAGTTGCGCCGACCTGACGCACACCGCTACCGGCACCGTCCGAAGTCCTCAAATCAGGACTCCTGCTAAATGGCTCCAACTGCGTTTGCACCAGCGATCCACTACCCGCAATGGACTGTATTTTTTTGACTGGATATATCCGGCTCGAAGGACCATGTACGAAATCGTGCTTCCTAACCTCGGAAACTATCGTATGGTCAAACAATGAAACAATAATTGTATGGAAGTATCAAATGTATTGCTCAACAAAAATAAAGTTACACACACCTTATATGTATCAACACAAAAATCTCTATACCGCCTTTCAGTACTGTTACAAGTAACGCCATCTAGCGGCGCGTATTAGTAACATTATACAGAAGGTAAAAAGGTAAACCTGGTGAGGAGTGAAGGGATCCTACTTGGAAACAACCTGAGGTATTTATTTAACTTTCTAATTTTTTTGTTTTGGCTGAATTTCGTTCTTGATTCCCACATCACTATGGCCGTTACCGCAGAGAAAGCCGTTACCGTAATTCCTGAAAAAGATAAACTCATTAAAAGACGTAGTTGTGTGAAAGGTCAATTAACTATGTATAAAAATTATTTAGAAAATATTCAGAAAATTGAAGTAAATAAGTTGTCATCTCAGCAACTGTCTGAATTAAGATTAAGACTAACAAAATTAGAGAGGAACTTAGCGACCTTTGATAATCTACAAACTGAGATAGAAACAATGTCCGATAATTCCAGTGATCAAGTAGCAGAAAGAGAGATTATAGAAAGTACATTTTTTAATTTAATGTCTAGCACTCAGTCTATCATTGAAGAAGCCAGTGTTATTGTGAATCGCCGACAGAGTTTAGCAAATAACGTTGCAAATCAGTCGTGTAGTTTTGATAATCCTTTAATTAGTAATAACATATCATTACCCACTATCAAGTTACCCATGTTCGATGGATGTTACAATAAGTGGTTAGAGTATAGGGATACATACCTTTCATTAATTCACAATAATAACAGCATAAACTCAATTAATAAGTTTCATTACTTACGGTCTTCGCTGGAAGGTGGCTGCATTGGTCATTAAATCTATAGAGTTTTCCGCAGATAACTATACAGCTGCATGGAACCTTTTATGCGATAGGTATAATAACAAAAGATTATTGATCAACAACCACATAAAAGCATTATTTAGTATTGATATTATGATAAGAGAATCAGACACTTCTCTTCGTTTCATTATAGACCACATAACTAAAAATTTAGGTGCTTTAAAGAATTTAGGTCAACCCGTTGATCACTGGGACTCATTAATTATTTATTTAATCGCTACAAAATTAGATAATTTTACAAATAGAAAATGGGAAGAATTTAGAGGATCACTAGATGACATTCCCACTTTGCAGGAGTTCATTAGTTTTTTACGTAACAGAGCAGATTTTTTAGAAACAGTAAAAAATAACAAAAATCCAAAAAATGAAAGGGTATCTAATTTCGTATCGTCTGGTCAAACGTCAAGTAACTATAGTAACAGATTACAATGTATAGTGTGTAAGCAATCTCACCGTTTGCATGAATGTCCTAGATTTATTTCTATGACCTTGGAGGATCGAAATAATTTGGTATCTAAAAATAAGTTATGCGTAAATTGTTTAAATACAGGACATTATGCAAACACCTGTAGATATAGTCCGTGTAAAACATGTAGATATAAACATAATACACTATTGCATAGGCCAAAGTTGCAAAATAACAACAACGGCGTGAATAATAATAATTCGCAATCACTCGTCGTGTCACAAGTGCAGAGCGGCGATCAGCTGTGCGCCGCCGGCGGCAGCGCTCCCGAACCGGTTTCCTTATCTACTATTGAGGCGACGACGGTAGCGATCCCCGCACAGCTGATTCTTTTGTCTACGGCGCTCGTTCAAGTTGTAAACAACTCAGGTAAAGTGTTTGTAGTGCGCGCTTTGCTTGATAGCGGAAGTCAAATAACTTTAGTAACTGACTGTCTACGCGCTAAGTTAGGGTTGTGTAGTGTAAAGAACGAGCAGCCTTTGTATGTTTCAGGTATAGGAAATACTAAGTTATGTATATCAGAAAGGTGTAAATTTGTAATAAGGTCGATGAAAGGTAATTTCTCGTCCGAAGTAAATTGCATGGTAGTGCCGCGTATAACTAGTGTGTTACCAAATGTAGATGTAACCACACAAACTTTGAATATTCCTAAAAATATTTTGGAAAATTTAGCAGATCCACAGTTTTATAAACCCGCTGAGGTAGATATATTAATTGGAGCGGATTTATATTGGGAAATAATTTATGGTAATCAAGTAAGACTAGGGAAAGGTAAACCCACTTTGCAGAGTTCAAGGTTAGGTTGGTTAATTTCTGGTCCATTGAGTGAACAAGGATCCGGTAATAATGCGGTAAGCTGCCAACTTAACTTAGATTTGAATAATATAGTGAAAAATTTTTGGACAATTGAAGAATTACCCTCCTCGAAAATAGTAAAAAATAGTGAAGAGGAATTTTGTGAAAATCATTTTGTAGAAAATACGTATAGGTTGCAAGACGGTAGGTTTTGTGTAAAAATTCCGTTTCACACTTCACCTGGCACATTGGGTGACTCACTGCAAATGGCGAAACGGTGTTTTTATAATTTGGAAAAAAGATTTCATAAACAGCCGCTTTTGAAAGAATCGTATTATCGTATATTCACGTAAAATCGACACCGCGTATTATTTACCGCACCACCCGGTTTTAAGAGAAAAAAGTGAAACAACGAAACTCCGTGTCGTGTTCGACGCGTCCGCGAAAACCACTACCGGGCGGTCGTTAAATGATATGCAGGGTGTCGGCGCGGTTGTACAAGATGATTTGTTTAGTATATTATTGAGATTTAGGCAGCATAGTTTTGTAACCACAGCAGACATAGAGAAAATGTACAGACAAATAATTGTCAATGAAGATCAACGGCAGTGGCAGATGATTGTATGGAGAGAAAATCCCAACGAGTCTTTACAATATTTTAAGCTGAACACAGTGACATACGGCACTGCGTCAGCGCCCTTTTTAAGTACTCGCTGTTTATTTCAGTTAGCCCAGGAGTGTAGTGATGAAAATGCAAAAACTGTCTTGGAACATAGCTTTTATGTTGATGACGTATTATTCGGGTTTGATAATGAGATAGAATTGGAAAAAACATTAAAAACAGTAGTGAAAATTCTAGATTCAGCTGGATTTAAATTGAGAAAATTTCGTACAAATTCTAATGTTAAAATTCAAGAAAGCAATTCAAATGAAGATCAAATATTTTCCGATTTAAAGGCAACAACGAGTACACTGGGGCTAATTTGGTCACCGTTGTCAGATAATTTCATGTTTCCGGTAAATATAAATACAGGTATTACAAAAAGAACATTGTTATCTATTATCGCGAAAATATTTGATCCTTTAGGTTTGTTGAGTATTTTTATTATTAAAGCTAAATTAATAATGCAAAGTTTATGGAAATGTAGCTTAGATTGGGACGATAAGGTTCCTGAGAACATTATGGTAATGTGGTTAACCTTTGTAAAAACTATTAATTCACTGTCGTGTGTAAATGTTCCAAGACATGTTTCGTGTAAGGGTCCCGTAAACATTGAAATACATGTGTTTTCAGACGCCTCTCAGGCGGCCTATGGCGCTTGCGCTTATGTTCGCTCAGTGGATCAGAAAGGAAAGGTATTTGTCAAGCTTCTATGTGCTAAGTCGAGAATTGCTCCGATCAAGCCTGTAACGATCCCTCGACTCGAGCTGTGTGGGGCTCTGCTAGCCGCTGAGGTGAGCGCGAAGGTCAGGCGGGCCTTGCGTTGTGAAGTAGCGAAATGTGTACATTGGACGGATTCCATGGTTGTAATTGGGTGGATACATACCTCGTCATGTAAAAAATTAGACGTATTTGTAGCAAATCGAGTAAACCAAATTAAAAAACTTACTGAAAATTATGAATGGAGGTATGTACCAACGGGTGACAACCCTGCTGACCTCGTATCACGTGGTGTAGAAAATTTCGATGTTCGAGTGTCTAATTTTTGGTGGTGAGGTCCCGAGTTTTTAACTCACGATGAGTCGCAATGGCCTACTAAAAGGTACAATTCACAAAGATTGAACAATGAGAATAAAGTAAATGTATTGCATAATGTGGTAGATAAATATGGTAAAAATGAGGTAATAGACTTTTCTCGTTATTCAAGACTTACTGTATTAAAACGTATAATGGGCTATGTTCTTAGATTTATAAGTAACTGTAAAAATTCAATAAATAAAAATGTATCTTTAACGTTAACTGTAGAGGAATTAAAGAATAGTATAGTGGCATTAGCAAAATTATCTCAATTTGAGTCATTTAATAGTGAACTACAGTCTCTTAAGGATAATCAGTTAATATCGAAAACATCTAGAATCTTATCACTCAACCCGTTTTTAGATAAATTAGGAGTAATTAGGGTTGGCGGCAGAATTGATAATTCAAAATTTACTTATGATAAAAAACATCCTATACTTCTTGACTCAAAACATCGTTTATCTATTCTTATTTTTGAAAATGAACATAAACTTCTTATGGATGCGGGTCCGCAGTTGCTGTTAGCTTCTGTGAGGGAGCAGTTTTGGATAGTTAATGCTAGAATTCTTGCTAGAAGTATACCGAATAAAGCAGCATCGCCGCGACAGCGCCGAGGACGCCCGATCGGGCTGCTCGGCGGTCATCGGTTTCCTTATATTTTTCACTTGCACACACGCCTCCGGCAAGGACGGTTTTTAATGTTAATAATATTCTACTTGACCAGACATTGTAAGAAGAGCGGAAGTAAAACTATATTTCACATTATCAAAGGTGCATTTATTTCTTGTCCCGCCTATACAAACTGTTTGTAAAGGTCTCATGCAAATTGATATAATTAAGAGCGTTTACGCCGCACACTAGCGCCACTAATAAAAAAAAACATATCTAGTAATTAGAGATAGAAAATCAAATTATGCTCAACAAACTATTTGAATGAAGTACTTAATTTAGCATTTTTACATCACCTAATGAACACCTCACATGTTATGGTTTAGTTAAATAAGACGTTACGGCCACTTATAACTATAACGAAATCAGACGTGAGTGAATTTTATGTATAAAGTAGTTAAGTTAATTTAAGTAGCATCTAGCAAGCTGAAGTGGCAGTGGGCCGGCCTATCTGGCGAAGAACCGACAACCGCTGGGGTAAACGTATTCTTGAGTGGAGACCACGACTCGGTAAGCGTAGTGTAGGACGCCCTCCGGCCAGGTGGGATGACGACCTGCGGAAGACTGCAGGCAGATGCTGGATGCGTCAAGCTGGGGACAGGGCGCTATAGCGCTCATTATGGGAGGCCTATGTCCAGCAGTGGACTAAGATAGGCCGATGATGATGATGATTTTTATTCAAATAAACTTACGAAAAGTGCTTTTGAATCGTCCATACATTTTTACCTACTCAGAAAAGATTTAAAAAAAGTTTTTCAATGACAATGTTGTTTTGTGAATATTGGAGATTGGAGATATGTAAAGTATATTGTGTTTATGTGTACACGATGTACAGTATAGAATTTAGTTTTCATAAAAAGTTATTACTTTTAAATTACAGTAAGAGATAAATACTGTTGCAAATAAATGAATCTGAATCTGAATCTGTTTGATTTATTAAGTTTACAAATAAGTTTTGCAATTTTCTCACGAATTTATTATTCTTCACATAGCTCACACAAATTGCTATGAATAGCCGAAGCCTGAAGTTTAAATATAACTTTGTAGCTTACTCAGAAAAACAATAAGTAAGTTGTTCTAATAAGTCTCGGGGCGGCGGCGCTTCTATGGAGCGTCTGCGGTGCCGCCGGCGGCGGTCAATTTTCATAATTTATCGTTTAATTAATTAGTTTCATTCAAAAGAAATAGTCGGCAGGAAAAAAATATATTACTTACTGAGAATAATGTTTATATACTTAATTATTACTGTTGTCGTCGACATTATTCGCTTTGATGGAAACATTCACCGAAGCTGATTCCACACACCGTGTCCGTTGTATTGACATAAAGCGGTTCAATAAATTTTGCAGGCGAACATCCTGCTACACTCGACTTTAAAGTTTATACTGACACCCCCCACCAACCTTACGGTTAGGTATAAAGTTATGGTGTCAGACATCCTTGCGCAAGCACCAGGGACCGTCTACGTCAGGTCGTAACGCCAGATCAAGACGCGCCGAAGCGCATTCTTCATCCGGTACTTTAAAGACTAGTGTCTCGAGCTAGTTGCCCCGTGGACACGTATAGTCCACTATCTAATATTCAGGTTACTGGAGCTGTAAGCTCGCTCACTTCTCGTTGCACTAAGAGTTCAACTCGCAGATTGCAGGCGAACAGTAACCATTCCATATCAGATGATGAATATGCAAACAACATTGAAAATACATACATACATACTCTCACGTCTTTCTTCTAAAAGGAGTAAGCAGAGAAAGAAATCACTAATTTTGAGAATACTCGCCATTAGTGACCCGACGCCGACGCCACATTTACCATAAATAAAATAGGGTTCCGAGGTGGAATATCCCACCCATCAGTGATGGGTCGCAAGCCGATCGCATAATGTGCGAGTATCTTGTAACCTGTGGCGGCCTGCGGTCGCCACATAATTTCTTATCTTCACGTATGGTTAAAGAGTTTGTAAACGCATTCCTAATCGCGTGTAGATCTGATTAAGATAACACCCTCCTCCCTCCAACATCTACACAGTTTATATTGTATAAATAGTCTTGTAAGGTTTAGATAATAAGTCAGTCACAATGTAGTCACTGTAATATACAACATCACTTATAGAGACGCAGTCGTTATTTACCATCGCCATGGACCACTCCATCATCATCACCAACAATAACCACCTCGACCTACGGAACATAACCCTTGCTCCTTAGTCGGCTCTTATAACTTGCACGGAAAGTTGAGTTAGCATTAAAACTAACTGTATTATGTCTAATTTGGTCCGCGCATGAGCTGGAGTCTTTTCGATAGCAGGTCGGCCTCCGCAGCGAGCCCTTTGTGAGGGCTCCGTGCCCCGTAACTCACTCAACCACCGCTTTATGATTCATACAGCCTTTCATGTTCCCGGCGAGGGAGCGCGGAACAACCGCCACCAAGTATAGGCCCGGGCACTACACAATAAGGAAAATACAGTTTCAGCAGCAGATTTGATTTCACAACAATCTTTTAACAAATTGCGTTATACGGCTATCCTTATTATGTAAGTAACATGACTTTGTATAACGAGCGTTTATTGGATGCTCCACTTTGTTTTCACGTTATTTTGTTCACTTTGTCAATTAATTTTGTTTCTGTGCGCCTGTCACTATGTTGGGATTCTTTGTTGTTGTGATAGATAATTCATCACTTTTTTGCTCGCTCGCGGAATAGGGTAAACTTTGTGCTGTTCTTATTTTCGTTAAAGTTTATTGTTTCGCATTGAAAAGAAATCATTCTTCAGATTTTCATAAAACAGTTTTTCGAAACAATCAGCGGAAATAGAACACGTCCAAATACACAAGCGCAAAGAAATCCTTGCTGCGAATTGGAGCGCAAAGCAGTGGTTCGTATACTTCCCGCTGATGAATGGAGCTCGCAGGCTCTACCGCGCATTATGAACGTGGCATTAGCAGGCGCCGTGAAAGCCTCCACTCGCGGGGCAATGCGCCCGCAAACAATTTCATTCATGACTTCCTCCGATAACAGCTGCAAATTGTTATGAATACATCCCATTTAAACTGGCAAGTCGATTGTTGATTTTCCTTTGTAAATAATGTAGTAAAATTTGGCTTTAATTTAAAAATTCTTCGAAAGATTGTACTAATAAGGTTAATTTCCCAAGATATTGTGAATCTGACCCATAATTATTCTAAGTTGTATTGTCATTATTGTCTATCTTGTTATATATTTTTGTTTGTACAATACAATGCCATAATAATATAATAATAAAAAACAAAATCTATTATCTCATTTCACCGTAATATCTATGTTTGTAGCATCGTTGTGTTCCGGCAGCTAGAGATAAGATAGTCAGTGCCTCAGTAGTTGAGCATTACAGGTGAAGTCCACCTTCGGCTTTATCATCATTTAACATTAGGTTAGATAAAAGCTAAGTGCTTACCCTAAGTATAAAAATAAATAAAATTACAGAGCGGCCATACCTTAATTAGTCCATGCATTAGTCTATAATATTACATTATCAAACAAGACACTACTGCTATAACGAGGTATGGGTACACTTCGGTATGTGTGGAATAGCTTTAATCTAATATTAAGAAATATTAAACGCTTAAGCCTTAGCCTCCAAGTAGCTGCCTGTATGGCGACGCATATAAAGTAATATTAAAAACATAATTTACGAGATCGGCGCGCATTAGCCGGGACGTCTCCATAAACAAGGCTATAACACTTCCTCAATAAACAGCGCATGGCCGAGATTGCTTCCCGAACTGCTCGAGGCAGGCGACCAATCGGACACGCTACAGCTATTTGTCATATTAGTTTGTTTCCTTCTTTGCATCGATGTATGTTTCATAATTACTGAGACACAATTAGGTTGGGCAGTTCCGCAGTCGAGGGGTGAGTAATACTCAAATTTTTACTTTTTATTTTCATCAAGTGCTAATTGCTGCACTGAAGCTAAATTAAATATTTCATCAACAGTAATACTCGTTTGTGAAACACTAGATTCTTCATTATATACTACCTGTTACAATGAAATTCAACTGTTTTTATTAAGTTTAAAATATTTGTTTAAGTTCCTATGCAAAACTTGCAAAACAACAAATTATATTGAAAAAAAAATTTAAGTTGTAAAAAGTGCTCTAGTACAAGATTAATATACTGATTAATATTTTAAATTTATCGTAATTATTAATTAGATATACAGTGTACAAGTACAAATGTATACAGGAATTAATCATACGCTTTTATACGCAGATATCGACGCCGTGACCCCACGCCACTTTCTTTTTTAATATACTTTGCTCTTAACGCGGACTCTATTCACTCGTTTGCTTTTGGTTTGTTTATTACCTCTAGATGTATGTTTAATATGAAATGCTTCACTGTTTTAACGTATACATAATAAAAATAAATGTTTAACAGAGATTTAAATTCAAATTAAAAATATTTATTCGGCATAGGTTAAAACAATAAAACTGATATTAAAGTTAAAATTAAAATGCTATTACGAACTGGACTCCTCTCAGCATAAGTTGCAGCGTCAATCAAGAAACTGCAGCGCTGATTTTCAGATGAGCGGAGAAGAGGATAAAAAATATGCAAATCCCTCCATTTGTCTCAGAGATTTAGAAAGTAGGAGGCCATACGCAATGACAAATATTTTTGAAGTGAATAATGTCCGTTAACTGGCGAACTGCGGCGTCGCGAAAGTTCGTTGGCTTCGTTTGCATAACATCTCAATAATCTGCATTTTATTATGATGAATCAGCTCCACGGCTCCGACGCCGGCCCATTGTCTTTGAAACGGAGAGAGGTTTGATAAATGATTCAATTATATTGAATAGCGGATTGGCCCTTTAAATCCTCAAACAAAAACCACTTCCAATGATTTCGGCAGCTATTTAGATTTTGACATCAAAGTCATGCTTTGTACAAAATGATTTTGAAATGCCAAACGTCATTTGTATAATAATATTGAATGGAATTGCTTTGTTGTGTAAACTGGGTATATTAAGGTCTCTAATTCACAATAGTAGCGACAATTTGATTCTTAGTCAAATAAAAAGTATCCTAAATGTTGACCGGAGCTATTATCCAACTACATACAACATGTCATAAAAATCCGTTCAGTAGATTATGAGTTATGAGCGGACATACAGACAGAAAAACAGACAGACAGATATTTAAAAAAAAACATTTAGTTCACTCCCTATCGTTTTATAGTGCCCTAAACACGTTATTTCGTAAAAATATTACAGAATCGATTTTTCTACAGACTTATTATGTGTATATATTATGCGCTTAAAAAGGTTTTTGTATGTTTATATTATAAAGGTTATAAGTATGACAAAATTAATCAATCAAATCGAAACTCGAAATATGCGTGCTGCATTAAAAATATTTTTCTGATTCAATATAACGATAACGGATTAGTGAATTCAAAAGAGAGCTTGCTCGACGCTTTAAATAGATAAGTAGAAGGAGTCCTCTGGTGGGCGCTGCTCAAATTAAAAGGTTGTCGTGAGCCGACGGCCGGCTGCGCAAACACACGCCAAGCGGGACGGTGGGGCTTTACGGCGAAAAACCGCTCACGTACTATTACGATATCAGAATTCATTTGAAAAATAATTATGTTTGCATATTGGAGGAGCTCGTATGGCGCAGCGGCTAGCATGTTCCATTTGCTTTGGAAGACACATTTATTTAATATGGACATCCAACGAAGCGTACACCGAAACACAAAATGTGTTTCGGTGTACGCTTCGTTGGATGTTTAAAAAGTTAGTTGGACATTAAAAGGCTTATATGTATTACACTGGCCCTGCTCCAATAAAAGGCTGCCACGGCATGCATCGAGTCAAACAGTTTTATAAAATTAACCTAAAACTAGAGATAATAAAGCAAGATTTTTCCCAGTGGTTTTTTAGAAGTGTGATCTGTTTTTACTGGTTACTAAAGGCGTGAATAAAGTTTATAAAAAAGACTTGAATTTACGTAATGGATATGACATGCATCAATAAACCACTATTACTAAAGCTACGATCCCGGCTGTTGACCTAAGATAGCAGTCGTTGAAACTCATCTTCACTCATTGGGCCTACATTACATTAAAACACTACATTATAATGTGTTATTTAGTTACAACATAAACCATACCTAAGTAATTTGTAAGTAAACATTTCTCATAGCAACTTTTTGGTACGCTTCCCCGAAGCCTAACGAGTCCCGGGCTGCGAGACGCTCCATCACGGGCCATCCGATCGGTCACGCGACGGGGCGGATCGCGCCCAACTGGATTAACGTCACTGCGTCTTATCAAAGTTGGCTTGTAATCTGCTGTTTGGGAAATTGGGTGTTAACCCGGTACGCCGTAGAGCTGGGTCAGCCGGGATCCAGGATCCGTTGTCCTGTTGATGAATAATAACAACTACTGTTTGTCGTTTTCGCAACGGCGCGGCGGGCGGTGGCGTGGTGGAACAATGTGTCCACTTTGTAAATATTTCCTATTAGGTTGCGCAAGAATATTTTCCTTTTTTATATAATTCTACTCTCCGCAGGACCAGCACATTTTCAACGTGTCCATCGGTGGAGTAATCAACAGTCATCACCAGTCATCACCTTTACAAAAATGGTGGCATATCGTAAAAAGTTGCGATCCTCTGTTCTTTAGGCTGCTGCTTCTGCTTTAGGTCTCAATCAAATGAGGACTGTACCTTTTGTTTTGTCTTAGTAGCACACCGTTTTAATCCGTTTATCTTTCTAAATAAAAGGTTCTGCTTGTTAAGTTGCGTCTCGTTACTCCGGCACGCCCGCCGGCCGCCCGGCCCCGGGCTGTTGTCTCCCCCGACCAACAAACTGTGTTTGTTTACGTAAACTCAATTCATTTTAGCCTCAGACAGGTAATTCTAACTCTTGCATATAAAAACATGTGAGGGATAATAATATTTTCTTTAACAAAAAATATTTTGCTCCGTTTTTGTACTTATTATTACAAAGCCAGTGAAATGCCTTTCATTTCAAAGCTTTGGTTTGGTTGCTACACAAAATGGTTTCCCATTATTTTCAAGCTTACTCTTTTTATAGATTACAACTTTCCTCCAGTTAATCTATTTCTTTAAACATGTACGACATGGTTGCAATGTTGTTAGCGTAACAAATAATACGACGCAAATAATGAGAAACTTTTCATACAACGCTATTTAAAAATTCGAACGGTTTCGAACATTTTAGTGTTCGTATGTTTCATTTTATTCATCGGTAATTTTTAGGTCGAATAGAGGCAGCCTAGACAAGTGACATGGCGCTAAAAACAATAGAATGATTTATCGTATGTATTGACTCAAGCCAGCGATAAGTGTAAATGACATTTGTTTGACTTAAAGTCAATCCCATACGATTATCAATCTATTGTATTTCTATTTGACTAGCGTTACACCGTTTGTCTAGACCCTTTGGTATGGTAGGGACTGTATACAATATTAAAATAATAGAAACGTCGGACAATTTTATAGAAAATACTACTCGCGGATTGCAATAATAAATGGCACCAACCTTATTTTCGTCCTGTAGTCTCTGCGGCACTAGTCCTCGGGCTGATGATGATGGCCCATAAGGTCACTGACAAAGTCCAGTCAAAACCACACGAAAGTGGAGCTCAAAAGCTATTTTGAGTTAAAAAAAAGTCACAATTGATTGATAAACACAAGCACAAATAAATAGTTGAGACCGCAATGTCGCTAAATCGAAAATGACAAACTCAAAACGAAACGACGCGCGTATTTGGATATCATCTTTGCAGGGCGACGGTACACTAGAAAAAAAGCGGGTGGAATTGGTATGCGATCCACTCGACGCTTTCTATCTACCCTACATTTTGACCGATAAAAATATTATGGAATTTAATATTTCTAACAAATATTTAATCATATAGGATAATTTGCAGCAAGTTAACTTCAATTAAAAATGATTATTTAATTTAATTTATTCTTTTATATTAATAACTGTAAGTATAATAAAATTAGATTCAATTAATAAATACAAAATCTTTTCAGACATAAAATATATAAATCGATCGTTCAATTTCAATTCAAGAAAAACCAACAGCACATGAAACAGTAAATATTTGATATTGTAAGTTGGCAGGCCGTTGGTGTAGGATGCAGCCTGTGCTGACACCGTGGCTCCCTCGCATGTTCGCGTCACTTCACTTCATGTGGGGGCTGCTGCGGTACAACGTGTTACTTATGTGAATGATGAAAAAAAGAGAGGTTTACAATATGTGTATGTAGTGTATGGGGGTTAAAGTTACTCGCGTCCGTAGGTTTACCCTTGAGACCCTACACGTGACCCCTGGGTGGTGCTAAATGAGTAACACTGTCTGAGTGGTAGAACCACGCTGCGTTGCAGCACCAAATGGGGCCGCTCGCCCGGCGTAATACCACCCTCTCACAGAATATCGGCGTGAAACAACGGCACTCGTTGCTGTTGTTTCGTCCTGTGAGTGAAAGTACCGGAGGCCCCTCTCCCCTCCCAATTCCTACTCCCTCCTCAAGATCCAACTCCTTCCTCAGGGTTGGCAAAGCATCTGCGATAACTTTGGTTTTGCGGTTGTCCATGGGCGGCGGTGATTGCTTTCCATCAGGTGACCCGCCTGCTCGTTTACCTCATTTTACCATTAAAAAAATAATTTAAATCTTAATGTAAAATAATAATAATAATTTGATAATTTAGAAAAGAAATCCTGTGTTTCGACATAATAATAATGTAAGTGTCATGTCATGTCCCGTGATGAAGATCGCAGCTGCCGCCGCCGTCGGCCGCTCGCACGCAGCGGCGCGGCGGCGGCGGCGGCGGGCGGTGTGAGACGGCGGCGCCGGCGGCGTGACGTTTAGACACGGGACGGACACGGGATCCGTCCGGGGTCCGCCCCGACGTGACGGGACACTCCACTGGAGAGGATTTAATAAGATTCTTCGGTCAACGTTACTGTTTATGTGGAAATATTGCTTGTGTTAGGGACAATACGCAACTAAGGGTTCTATATTATTAGATAAGGCTTATGTTTGTAACAGTATCATTGTTTTTGCTAGTATATGTTTTTATTGACTGTCCAAATAATAAATAAATAAATACATTTAGCAGCAGCTACAAAATGACGGCTATTGTTCATTTGCAATTTGCAAAATATGATTATTACGAGATAAAATTTTACTAGAAAAAATCAACTAGCCTAAGAAGGCTCGAGTGGGAATCGAACTCACGACCTTTGGATAACCGGTCCGATGGTCTGACCGCTGAGCTACCGAGGCTCCAGCAGACTCGTTGATATTTTCTAGTAGTTAGTGATTAACGCTGCAAGCCAGCGGTATTACGTCACCGTGAAGTTACTGCCCTCACAGTCGAAATAATACTTTTGCAAGTATTTAACAATCGATAAAGACGTGATTGCTTTATATATTTGTATTATTTATTTATAATCATCAGCATTACGGGACATAACACTTACACTATTCTATCGAAACATAAGAAGATTCTAAATGTATCATTTTCACAACAAATTAAAAGAAAAAAAACAAATTAAATAAAAAAAAACATTTTTATTTGAAGTTGGGTCCCACAAGGCCGAAAACGACATCGCGGCCGACCTAGACGGAAATGCGGGACGAGTTGGACTCATTTTTGAAGGATTGGTCCCAGAAAGCTACAGACCGTAAATATGGGAAAAAGGGAAGGGAGGGCTTTGCCCGGCAGTGGGGCGATATAGGCTGAAAAAAATATAATATAAATAATAACTTGTTGCAAATTATTATCTCCTGGGGCCACGGTAGCTCAGCGGTCAGAGCATTGGACCGGTTATCCAAAGATCGTGGGTTCGATTCCAACTCGAGCTTTCTGACAGTGGTCGAGATTTTTTTTGTAAAATTTTGTCTTATTACATTAGAAAGCATTATGAATCCAAAATTCTAAATATTATAAATGACTAGCAGCCTGCCCCAGCTTCGCACGGGTGTACTTTTTTTTTAAATATAGCCTATGTTACTCAGCGCTAATGTAGCATTTTTTTTTAATTGTGAGAAGGGCTTGCTCTTCTAATGGTGAAAAAATTTTTTAAATCGGTCCAGTTGTTTTTGAGTTTAATTGTTGTAAACATACATACATACATCCGACAAAGCTTTCCTCTTTATAATATTAGTATAGCATTAGATTATTTCGAATTAAGTAGGCAGCTATGTTTAGTATCATAGCATCAGTTTGTAAAATGGCTAATGCTCTCTATGACACAATGCTGGAGATCAATTATGTATATTGTAAGTAAAGGCGATCGGTATTGCGTCATCACATGTCACACGGCACATCGCCTGCTACAAGCATGATGCATTTTCTGCATGGACTTAAATTATCGCTTACAACCAGGCAGTGAGTAGTCACGGTGGCGTGGCACATTAGAAAATACAGAGCGAATAAAGATTAAAACTTGGCGCAAACAAAAGAGCACAACACAGTGGAGTCGTGGTCCCGCTGTGCCCGCGTCCGTCCTAAACGTGCCTGCGCCGCCCCGCCCGCCGCCGCTCCGTTGCACAGAGAAGAACTCGAGACTAATTCCGTTCCCAACCATTTTAAGGTTTGAATTTTCTCAGAGTACGCGCAGTAAATAAGGACTTCAGAAGGTGAGATTTATACGAACCGCGCTCGAGCCACGCACACATACACAACCTATCACAGACACGCAATCTCGGAACAGTCGCAGAGCGCAGCTGCTGTTGCGAGAGAGGAAATACTAAGGTCGACTGAATTGAAAAATATGTATGAAAAGTAGACAAAATCAACGTTTCGTAGTCCCCGGATGTCTCCTCCAAAACTGGACCGATATAATTACTTTTTATAATATCGTCAAATTTGGGAAACACAGCGGAAAATCTGGCCAATTTTTAAGGTTTTTAAAGATTCATATCTTTTTTAATAATTATAGTTTATAGAAACGGACACAGACAAAGCCTTTTTTAATTTTTAATGAAATAAGTAATTAAATCGGACCAATTTTGGAGGAGGAATCAGGGGACTACGAAACGTTGATTTTGTCTACTTTTCATACATATTTTTCAATTCAGTCGACCTTAGTCGACCTTAGTCGACCTTTTAATGTGTGTGCAGCTCGAGCGCGGTTGTTTTTTTTCTTTTTTTCTTTTGTTTTTCTGCAACTTGGCAATCTGTTTCTTAAACAATACGCCATTCTTTTGGTTGAGAAATTCTCACGAGTAAATGTTTTCGTTAGAAGGGGCTTGTCCAGTGACTCCACCCTTGTTTCTGGTGTTTTATTTATATCAGAATCTTTTGCTAAAGTTCGGAATGTCGTATCTCTTTAGCCTAATATACTGTTGGCCTCCCTCTCCGCTTAGCGTCTGAGCGAGTTTGTTATCGTGTGCTGTCAATCTTTCCTGATACCTCAAGCTGCTTTCGACAATTTGTTTTCGAACTGTGGCTATACCGAGATCAAGGTAGATGTATTTATTGGCAATACATTTGGGGATACCAAGTATGGTTCTGAGAGTCTTAGTCTGGAATCTTTCTAAGATCTCAATATTGCTGTTACTGGCAGAACCCCAAAGCTGTATCCCATAGGTCCAGATTGGCTTTAAGATGGTTTTGTATATTGAAATTTTGCTGTTTTCGTTCAGTTTTGAGTGGCGACCTATTAGCCAATTTAGACTGCGCAGTTTCCCATCAAGTTGTTTTCTCTTGGTCCATATATGTTTTTGCCATGTCAGTCTTCGTTCTAAGTGCATACTCAAGTATCTAGCACTGTCTTCTTGGGGTATTTCTTTATTGTTTAAGGTGACAGGCGGGCACGTTTCTTTCCTTAGCGTGAACGTCACATGCGTGGACTTACTCTCATTTGCTTTTATCCTTCATAACTTCATCCATGTCTCAATTTCAGCGAGGTGCTCTTGCATCATGAGAGACGCGGTTTCTGGATAACTGTGAATGGATAGTATCATCGGCATAAGTCGCAGTCATCGTTTTGCTGTTCTCAGGGATATCGGCTGTATAGATGAGGTACAGTATTGGTCCTAGTATGCTGCCCTGTGGAACTCCTGATTTACTCTTATAGAGTTCGGAGAGATCTTCGCTGCATTTCACCTGGTAGGTCCTTTTGGAAAGGTAGGATTTTAGAATTTGATAAAAGCAGTGAGGAAGCTTCATTTTCAATTTATACAGTAGACCTTCATGCCACACTTTGTCAAATGCTTGACTTATATCCAAAAAGACGGCTGAGCAGTACAGTTTATTTTCAAGACATTTGCTGATTATGTCTACAATTCGATGGACTTGCTCTATTGTTCCGTGTTTCTCACGAAATCCAAACTGATGGTTCGGCAGTACAGTGTGCAGGTGTTCCCTGATGAGCGCGGTTGTATGCCTACTTTCTGCTGTCTCTTTTTCTGTGGTAAGTGTGTTGCACCCGTCGCGGCCGGTCGGCAGCTCAGGCCGCTTTAGTGCAGGCATTATTTTCATATTTTTATTTCTGCCAACCGTTCTATTTCTCTTTAACTGCGTCGTAAGTTTAAAATACTCTGTTCTCTTTAAATTAACTAAAACTCGACGGCAGCTGAATTAATGCTCCTCAGACTTCTAAGACTTTGTCTACAATAATAATGTACAATTTAAGGTTCATTAACGTCGTAGCCAGAGGTAGTTTGCATTTGCAATAAAAGTAAAATAAAGATGACATTAGGTGCAGCGTTCGTGGTGCGGCGGCGGGCAGTCAAGTTATAGACATCATTATGTAGACGTCGTGTTTTGTAACAAAAGACGAATCAACACACAGAATGCTTTTAGTTTAACGTCTATAGATATTTGTTTTTTTGACTTTTTTCAGTTTTATAATTACTGTTTTTTCTCTGATACGTCCCACCAGTGCATGTCGTGGCGACCTATAATTGAGACAGCATTTAGCTTTAAGATGCAAAAGCCTGCCTGCTGATAAAAATGCCTGCTGGGCAAAGGCCTCTTTCATTTAAATCAAGTCGTCTACTTACAATTGATGGGTATTGGCTTAATCACCTCGCTTAATGAATCGAAAAACTCGAAACTCACGTTGCCCGACCTGGCAATTAAACCCGGGAACCTAGAGTGTCGGGCCGAGCGCGTTGGCTGCCACTCGGCCGACGAGGCGCTAGGCACAAACCGTACAAAGTGCTTGTTAAATATGAAAGAAATATAAAAAACGTTTATTTCAACACATACTCGAATACAAGATAACACACAAGACTAAAAAACTTCATTATTACACTAAAGCTACACACACAATATTGAAGTACTTACATAAATACAAATACTAAAACTGACGCCAGCCTTTAAAGTGGCCTACTCGCAAATGTTTAATTTAATTTAATGAATGTCATAATTGCTTTCAATCTACTCAAAAATTATTCAGTGAACTAAGCCAGCTCTCAGTATAATCCCGGACCATTTGCTATAATTCGTTCACGCGATAATTAAAAAAACATTCTTCGTCTTCTTGGGGTGCCTCTCCAACTAGTGAAGGTTGGCAGTCAGCTCTGCATACTTGAAAAAACCCAGAGTGAATCGAAGTCTTATTCTATGATCTCATGAGAAAAACCCTATAAAATTAATAAGTAGTGGAGCGAGCGCTCCGAGCTAATTAAGCGATAGGATTAGGAGACTGGCCGACGGCCGGCGCCCATTTATACATTTCTTACTAGTGATCCACTTTTATGTTTTTATTCCATTTGATCCTATTCAGAACTCATTTTCAGAATTAAGCTCTCACTATGTCTATAATGTACTTGTACCATGTCTGAGCTTCGATGTCAAGATAAATAAGTAAGCGCCATTTAGATTGAACATTGTAGTTTCCTGTTCCTTTATAAGTCGGCATCGAACTAAAGAATGCGACTGGTAACATTGCTAGTTATACATTGGCGCATGCATCTATGACAAAATATCGGATACTAATAATTTATAAAAACATGTTAATAATCCCTTATATCATAATAACTGCAATTTCTTGTATATTTACTAATCTGTAAACATTATTCATTTCGTTTTTCAAAGGTCATTGATACACATCGTTGATCACTGTTAAATGGTTATACAAAACTATTGTCGACCCATCTTGAGGGGAGAGCGGTGGTGCCTGTGAGACAGGCTAACGCTTAGCTCATGCACCGGTCTCTCACAATCTTTCTTTGTAACAAAACATTGTTTTTGTATCTTATGATGTTCGTTTAAGATTCTGGAGAAAAATAAAAAAACTACTTACTTACTTACTGTCATTCCGATTTACGAAAAAGCAGGGAACGACAGTTAATGGCACCGATCCGCTTCAGTAGGAAAAACCTGAGCTATTTGCATATAAAGAAATAAAGAAGAAATGTTTCCCACACTCACACCAATTATCTAGCCCAAGAAAAGCTTCCTTATGAAACTCGAGAAATCGTTAACTAGACAACGGATAAACATACTTAATATACTTAAATACTATTATGTTAGTATGCATAGGAACACCCAGACCCGAAACAATTTAGAAAAAGAGGTATTTCTAAATTGATCCGACCGGGAATCGAACCCGGGACCTCAGAGATGACGACACCATGAAAACCGGTATAAAAATATAGCTGTAGATACAAGGCTTTGTCCCGATCAGCTGTTTACGACGGCTGCCGACGGCTGCATGCTGACGGCTGCTGACGACCGACGGCCGCGCCCGTCCATCGCAGCGGACAGTGAGACCGCTTTTGTATTAACGAGATAGAAAAAAGATAAACAGGCATTAAAAGTGAAGTGCGCTTCCACCATTGGCCTTATCATCACCTAACATTGGGTGAGATAAAGGCACTGTGCTTTCAAAGCACTGTGCTTACCCATATAATATGAGAAAAATATTGGTAAAATTTGTTATAATAGTTTAAATACAACGATTGGTCTGCATTACTTGTCGTGGCCGTCTATAATGAAAACCTGTACTTAGGTAAAGTGTGCCATTCACTTTATACCTCTATATATATACTATATATACTCACATACTGTTCTTGCGTGGTAATTTTTTTGTTGACTGCTCAAAAAATAAATAAATTTTTTTTTTCCTTTTTTTTTCAAATCTTACGGGTAAGCACTTGACTTCATCTTACCTGATGTTAAGTGATGATAAGGCCTAAGGTGGAAGCGCACATTCCACAACTACTGAGGCACTGGATATCTTATCTTAACTGCCGGAATACAATAATGCTACAAACATTGATGTTATGGCGACAAATTTAGATAAGATGGTGGTAGCTAGCCAGGCGGGCAAACAAGCCCTACCACCAACCAAACCGAGTACACAAACATGTAGGTACCCCCCGCTGGGAATCGAACCCGGGACCTTTGGGTCTAAACCGGTGGTCTTAACTACTAGACCAAAGAGGCGATTAAACCTTTACATCTATTATTAAACACAATATCTATGAATACAAAGTAGGTGGAAATGAATAAAGGTAAAATAACACATAAGTGTTTACTACGAAAACTCGTCTTTGAAATACTAAGTATATCTCTGTCCAGAATTAAAATGGCAAAAATATGCATTTTCTGTTGTAAACGTTGCTTGCCTACAATGTTTTGTGGCGAAGCAAGAAGGTTTATTTTGGTAATAAAATGGGACTTCTCGTTAAACAAAAGCTGTGGCTCTGTTGCGCTTGTTTGGTACTTAACGAAATGGGTCCTGGAGGTGCATCTCGTTTGGTTCCTTCCTGTTACAAGGGGCAAGTTGTTTAAAAAGAATCAACGAATTTGCTTTACAAACATTCTTTTAAGTTGTAGGCATGCTTGGACTGCGATTGTGGGATCTCTTACAATGGCAAACGAATATAAATAAAGAAACCCACGTAAACACGTAGCCGACCGACAGCCGAGTATTGGAGCGAGAATAAGTCTGCAGTGTGCGAACACGAGCTCGAGGACCCGCCATCGTACACGATTTGACAAGCTTCATATACCAGACAAAGAACTACGACTTATCCTTACGACGATAGAATAGACATATACTCGTAATAATATTTGAGTTTCAATAGAAAAGATGGTTCACCTGCCGGATCCTATCATACGGGTTGACAGTTCCAACGCAACCTTACGTACGTAAACCAAAAATTACCTAAACTCATATCGCTTTTTTATAACAAAACCAAATCAGCTTTCAGCAGCAATAGAATTGTCGTCAATTGTCATAGGTAAGTAATGGAGTTCTATTCTGTCTTGTATTGTTGTGTTGTTTCTTACGAGTTACCAACCGTACCACCGTCTCTGTGGTCTAGTTCTTATACTATGGGTCTTAGACCAATATATATCTCGGGTTCGATTCCCAGCGTAGAGTCCATACTGTAATTATCTTTGTTAGATAGTAGGCCTTGATTTTACTCTTACTGCATCTGATAAGCTAGCAATATCTTATCTAAGCCTGTCTCCGTAAAGACAATGTTAGTAGACTGCATAAAGCGTCGCCCAAACCACCCCAAACAGAGGCGGTCAGCGGTCGCGGGCCCGATCGCTGTTGGATATATGGTAGTCAATATGAAGTATATCAAATAAGCGCGGGCAGGCCGCGACCTACAGGCGGGCGCCCGCGACCGCACGCTTAACCCACTTCGTCGCTACAATGGTCATTCATTCTTTTTTTCATCTTCGCACACAGCCAACAGAATCAACGCACTATCAGAGTAATAATTATTAACGAGATTCTTACCATGTTTTTGTGAGTATCCGATATTTAGGCACAGTTGCATGCGCCATGATTACGGAATTACTGAAGTTATTGCGGGTAGTTTTTGTGAGCAGACAAAACGATCTACCCTCTTAAAAGATAAAATGTTTACTAGAAAAATTAATCAAATCTCGATTAGTCTCAGGAAGCTCGAGTTGGAATCGAACCCACGAGTCAGCGGTCAGAGCATATGACCGGTTATCAAAAGGTCATTTAAAGATGGTGAGTTGATTCCGATGGAGTCTGATATTGATGATAGTTTATTATCTGATTAATATTAAATTATCATAACATTTACAGATAGGCGACAATACCGCCACCGCCTCTGTTTGTGAGACTGCTATCACGCTATTGTGAACGAAGTGGTCGCGCGGGCAGACCGCGATCTTGCCCGCGACCGCCGACCGTCTGTGTTTGGGTAAGATAACATATGTCTTAGCAGTGAGGATTCCGGGAGCACTGCGCTTCTACTTACAGCCTTATCGTCATTTAGCTTTGGGGCCAAGCGCTTTCCTTTCATGGAATATAAACAAGTTAATACATACAAATAAATTTAGAAATTATATTTTTCAAATTAAACAGACTATATCGATATTCAACGACATATTATTATCATAAATTCCAACATAAATAATAATTACGTACTTCTCTCTCTCCTTTGACTTTGTATTACAGTCTAATGTTTGAGGTATTCCTTTGATGACGTTTCGGCCATATTTTTTGCTTACTCCGGGGTTCCTGTTATAATTTCGTCATTAGTTGCTTTGTGATTTTCAAAGGAAAGTATATTGTCGAGTTGATTTGCGAAGGACCGTTATTTTTTGTGGAGCTGAGAATTTTATAAATACTAAGAAGAGTGGATATTCAATTTTAATGACGGTCAATTGTAATAAAACATAGATTAACTAGAGATCCGAGGTATTTTCCTATATATTACAACAAGTAAGACAAAAATCTAATTATAAGAGTCAATACAGATTTTTTTTAACAACTGTCAAAAAGATTTTTTTAATAGAAATTTTATGGGCATTGTACGGTCATTCAACCGCACAATAGGCTCATCAGCATTTTTATAATTGTAGCAATAATTAAATTATTGTGTTTAGTGTGTATTGAGGTATCACCGCCGACCGCGCGCTCATTACCATTATCATCAGCAGTTATTAATAACATTATTGTGACATCGTAATAAACGAAGTATTTTCTCTTCAAGTTTTATCATTCATACAAACAACAACAGATTCTTATCAACAATCATACAAGGTGTATGGGTTTAGCAAGAACTCATACAGGCATGGACTAATAATGGTGAAGTATGACGTCACTATTATGTTCCGATTTCAGTGCTTCTTAATAACATTTTAGGTTACAGAATTTCATGCTTAGGACAAATGAAGAATAGGTCAATGTTTCAAAGAACTGTTACGTGATTACATTTATTTGTTTAATGTCCTGGAATAATTTGTAGTTTCTGTCAACATATATTGTAGCGGGTAGGTTCTATAAATATATAAAGCGTGTACATCGCTTATTACGACGCTCCATATGCCTACAAACCTTTCAAGTCTACTATCACTAACTATTCATCATTCATTAATCAATACTAGTGGCCGCCCAGTGGTCAAAATTCGATCGTAATTTTATTAGGGCTGCACGGATTGTATCCTAAACAATGAATAATTGAAAAAGACGTGAGTTTGGATTGGCATTGACAGATTTCGGCCGCTCCTCTTGCATTTTTGAAATTTTGAAAAGAGTAAATATGTGTCAAATACATGGTAGTGTGTGTAATGTTTGTATTATTGATTTAATGTATTTTAAGCATAATATAAAAAAAATATTAACATTCGGATACCTTTCTCTAAATAAACTGTAAGTGTGCGTTTATACTCCTCCGTCCGCGCAACATTCGTAAAAAAGGGGTACAAAGTTTTTGCTTCACGTATTAATATATAGATAGTCACTACAATTAACTGAAGATTAGAGTTTTATTCACGAAGTTCTATAACGTTCACGAAAAAGATACTTTGGATAAGCAGCTGCTTTTAAAGCAGCAGCGTCTCCTGGTGAAAAACATGATGAGTGGCAACTTTGCTGTACAAAGTCTTGATTTCGTAAACTAGCACTCACCTCTCTCGCTTGTTTTTCCGACTTCGACAACTGAAATTGGCTAAGTGCAAGCCGCGCCAAGCGATTGAAAACGAAAGTGAGCGATGATTTTGATTCAAGCTAATGAATGCGCATTTTACCAGCTTTGATGGCTTCGCACACTGTAGGACTTGTCGCTGAGTCTAGTCGCGTTGTGCACGCGCACACACGACGACAGTCGTGCGACAGTTGTGAGCGTTAGTTGTGAGCGTCAGTTTCGCGACTCCCCAAGCTTGTCGTCGCGACTCTGCGACTGACGCCAAGTGTGCGGAGTTTTGAACAAAATATATGGAAATTGTCGGCCGCAGCCTGCCGTCGCGTCTAGTCGCCGAGCTGTCGCAGTCGCGTGTCGCCTAGTGTGCGATAGCATTTAAAGTCGCGGCGCCCGCCGACACACCGGTAAAGGTAAGAAGTTAATACATACCGCGCTTTAGCATCGCACACATACTCCCTCTCACGGACACGAATATTGGAACAGCTCAGAACAGTCCGACCACAGCTGCTGCGCGATCCCGTGTCCGCGAGAGGTTGTTGCGTAACAGCTTTTTGATGTGTAACATCTTTCCGCTCGCCTTCTATATATACAATTTGTGGGAGTGATTTCGTGAAATGTGACGGAAGTAGGTGTAACAGTGTGACAGGAAGTCGGGGAAGCGCGCAAGCGCGCGCCATTTTGTAAATTTAAAATTGATATTATGAACATGACATATTATTATTATATGTGACATATTGTGTCATTTGACTATCAAAGGTCATTTTGATATGTCAAATGTTTTCTAATGAGTATTTACTGCATTTATTTTATATTTATAAAATGACTAGCTGACACGGCAAACGTTGTTTTGCCAATTATTTCTAGGGACTTTGTAGGGTAGAGAAAAATAACTAACATATTGTAAGTGTGTGAGGATGTGGTATATGAGTGAAAGAGGCGTGGAGCGCTGCGAACGATGACGGAATATAAAAATAACAAAGCACTGAACATTTATATTTTTACTTTATTATAATTTGAGAAGCTCGGTGGCGCAGTGGTTACGCGCCCGGTCTGCGAGTGCTGAGGTTAAGGAACTTTCGCAAAGGCCGGTCATCGGGTGGGTGACCAAAAATGTATCATCTCGAGCTCCTCCGTGCTTCGGAAGGCACGTAAAGCAGTTGGCCCCGGTTGCATTAGCAGTCGTTAACAACCACCAATCCGCACTGGGCCCGCGTGGTGGTTACAAAGCCCGTTCTCCCTATCCATCCTTAGGGAAGGCTCGTGCCCCAGCAGTGGGGACATAAAATGAGGTGATGATGATTGTAATTTATTCCTTTATATTTATCATTAATTACGACAATAACACTAACAAACAATATCAATCCATTAATGCTTCAGTGTGTACAATATTTTTTGTTAGCCCATCTTTTACACCTTTTAGCTAACACAAACAAACTGGACTGGATTTGCCCACTCGAGAGCATGCCGTCTATAATTTTCCATGTGAAAAACATGGTGTGCTTAAATCTAAGCCACAAACAGACATCGTTTGGCCTTGGGACTTATTGATAATCATTCCTACTCTGTGCTGTTTACTGGGTGAGAAGTGACACCGGTAGACGCCTGGCGGAGACAACTGATCAAGTGATTAATATGGCTATAAAAAATAGGGGATGGTGATAGAAGGGTGAAAATTTAGATTTGAATGTATTCTTTGATGCCAAATATTTTAAACCAAAAGAATTTAAAAAATATAAAAAATAAAAAAAATGTTGGGGTATTACTTTTACGTGCAACCCAAAATGGATAGAAATCACTAATATGTTATTATCCGGTCATCCAGCGATCGTCATGACATAACAGCACGAGTGTTCAAGCAGAAACTCAAAGCGCTTATGAACTTCATTGTAAAATATCATGTCTTCAGAGACGTACGACGTTGGATGTACTCTGTAGAGTGGCAGAAGAGAGGACTGCCTCATGCGCATGTTCTTCTGTGGATGGTCGAAAAAATAAGACCAGATGAAATTGACTCAATAATTTGCGCAGAAATTCCCGAAGTAAATCTAGAATTGTATGAAATAGTGAGTCATGATTCATGGACCGTGTTGTGAACTCGACTTGCATTACGCGTATGCCGACCCATATTTTGACGCCTCACAGGTGGCATTTTCTTTAAATCAATTACACCGATATCTTTTGCAAAAAAAGCGGTAATGGCGTATTGTCCATTTGAAGATGTCAAATGCTCTGTACGTCATTCTGTCACATTCACTCACTCACTTTTCACATGATATTTAAAAAAAATCATATTTTAGTAAAAATATCTTCTTTTCTTTTAATTTCCTTCTATACAAACCTTGTCCTGACAATAACAAACTCAAAAAAAAAGAATTATCCAATTTTGTGCAGTCGATCGAAAGTTATGCGCGTACATACATTTCAGTAATTCATTTATATATATATATATAGATGTAGGTAATACTTGACCCATTTTTTCAGAATAGAATGTTAAAATTGGCTAAGGTGAGGTGTCCAATGTTACACATCATGCGACTATTGCAAGGCTCGCTCGTTGTTTTTTAAATTTTTGCCACCGGGCAATTTCAGCTTCAACAGGTTTTGGGGGCGGCAAGAAACTTAAAGGGTTCCTCGAGCCATGTGAAACGAAGCACCGTCAGATGTTTTCTATAGACAACGGTATCGCACACTAGTGCGTGTCCTCGTGCCTTACTAGATTCTCCAAAGGGTTCGGATCGGATCAGGATGTGAGTAAGCGCGTTTGTATGAATCTTACGTTCGGGAAGCAGCGACGACGACGACGCGCCACGCGGCGCGGCCGGCGCCGGCGGGCGGGCGGGCGGCGCGGTACGCCCCGGCGCGGATTCAGTGCATTAGCGGCTGACATGACGCGGCGTGTTTGTGTTGCTGAATGGAAATCGGAACATAGTACTTAGTAGGTAGTCCTTTTGGTGCGACTGTTGAAAATATTTATTAGTTATTTAAATATTTTTTTTGTATAATTAGTGGGCCGGAAGACAATTTATGACTTTGACTTCATATCAAAATAACAGCTTATGTCTGATTTAGAGAAATATAAAAAAAAATTAAAATCATTTATTCCGAGGTCTTTACCTCATAGATGTTAGTAACAATTTCCTTAACCTTAATGTTAGTATTACAATTTATTTACTTTTAACATAAATAATACACTAAGGGCTGATTTTTCAATTGTCAGCTAAAGTTCATTCATCGAACAACCCTGACACAATGACAGATTCTTTTTAGAAAATATTATTGTCACAATGACTTTGCTATTCGCTGGATAAAACTCATCTGAGGATTGAAAAATCGGTCCTAAACAAAACAAAATAAAAGAAACAAAAAACATGAAGAGTCTCCCTGCTCGGCCTGCTCATCCAACATATATTTTAATGAACTGACCGAACAGAGCAGGACTCTGTTAGGACTCTGTTAGGGCCTCCCCGTACCCGCTGCACCAATGATGCAACACTCCTTCCCATAATAGCATAGAAGTCATCTGTGCCGTGTCTGCGAACATACCAGACGCACTGCAGTAACGCGGGGCTTGAACAGAGCCCTGAACATGTTATGGTATGCCACACGCAGAGCACTGTAAGCACTTTAGTAAAATTAACCCATAGTTTGCACGTGTAAAAATGTTGGCAGTATTTAATAAACAGTGTCGGCTTAACTGGTGCAGTGCATCATGCAAACGTACGTGCCAACATAGTACCCTGCGCTTCCTTTCAATATCAGTTTTTTCATTAAGGTTTTCAGTTACAATATTATTTAAACTTTGTTACATGACTCAATGGAGCTCCATTCAGGGTAACAGGTGGTATACTACTAAGCCCCTTCATATTACCTTTAAATAACATACATTGACTTTTTACAGAATTATACTCTAAACCCTGATTTTTAGCATATGTTTCACACACTTTTAGTAGCTTCTTAAGGCCACCCATCGAGGGGCTCAGCAGCACCATATCATCTGCATAATTAATATTATTCACACATATTCCATCTATATAGCAGCCGACAATCTAAAGAGGAAGCGCAGCATCCACAACCACCAAACTACCCGCTAATCTGCGGCTGAGGGTTCATTTCCTTTAGTTTCCTGAGGGCAGCTCCAGTCGCCCGGAAATGGTTGCTAATGGCTGCCAAATGTTGCAAATGGAATACTCCTTAGGTAGCGGAGGGCAGAGTTAAGTACTGTAGTGTTAAACTGGAATGTACTAGTATGTACGCCAACGTACAGTTTTGTAAGTGCCATAATAAATACACAATATAAATTACAATATAAATTTTATTTTAAAATAAAATAAAATAGAAATCAATATGTTTTATAAGGTATTTATTAAATAAGCAAGCAACAGTATCTAACATGATAAAGTATAATTTCGGATAAGGCTTTAAGTCAAACCTTAATGTACACGTATATTATGAAAATCTCGAAAAAACTGATGACCGCTGGAGTCTAACTGATCTCGAGTGGCGACCGCGCATAGGAAGACGCAGTGGAGGCAGGCCTTCAACAAGGTGGACCGACGCGGACGATCTGGTGAAGGTCGCGGGAAGCCGCTAGATGCGAGCAGCGGAGAAACAGTCGTTATGGAGATCTTCGGGGGAAGTCTAGCAGTGGACATCTTTCGGTTGAGATGATAGTGATGATTATGAAAATATACATGATGTCTGTCTATTTTATATAACACATCGATATCATTATAAAATCTAAGGCTAGGTATTTCACTGAGAACAGTATAAGCACTAGCCTAAGGGATTGTATTACCAATTCCTTATAATTTGCTAGAAGTGAGCTAACGTAGTACAGCGGGTGTTACTGATGGTAACGCAGGGGTGGATACGGGGGCTAGCGAAATGGTTACAGAGGAGGAACCCCCGATTGGAAGGGTTTCGTAGTACCCCGATTGGAAGGGTTTCGTAGTAATACATTCGTTCATAGTGATCCAAGTACTTCAAATACCTTTCCAGTCGGGCGTTCTATGAGACCCAGAAACCCTGTTAATTATAAGCAATATTTGTAGTAGGTACATGCGTTAGTAAGATGTATTTGTAAGCCCATTCCTGTTGTCATTGTTGCAGATTTCCAAATTAACGTTGAAGGGAATCCCATCCTCGTCGCCAAATGGAGTGTTTGTGCGTAATGAAACAACCGTCTTAGTATGTATCTAGTTTATTACTGGCGGGTGACTGCTACCCGCTAAACAACGATGTACATATATTCTCAGTGATATAACGGGGCTATGGAACTGCGATGTTAAAACAATTCAAGCGAATGTACTGAATAGCAAAAACACAACTTGCTGACAAACACACTTTCGCGTTTACGGATTCGCAATAGTTATTAAGTTGAGTTGGCTGTCTAGTCTGTGTACGCGGTCCGCTGGCGATGGCTCACTCTGGAGTTTGCGAAGCTTCGAACAATTTACATTATTCAGTAGTTCGTACGCAAAATAAACAATATATTTTGTACTACTATTTACATGCTGTGATGTGTCAGTGTTACTGTAGGCGAAAACAACAGATGTATGGACACCGTCAAAATAAATCTAAACTGAAATAAATAACTTGAATTTGAATTTGAATATTATCGTAAAAGTTTACGCTATCTTTAAACAACGATATTACTACATTGAAGATCAAATAAATTCATTGATCGGACAGAATGACAAAAGGCACCATATCAGCAAGACTTCAAGAGTGATGTTAGGAAATGAAACCGGCGTGATGCCGCCGAAGCAGCGCCGAGCGGCCCGATCCGACGGGCTTCAACAATAGGCGACGTTCTACGGCTCTGTTCAGTGTTACGCGAGCTCATTTCCTTACTCCCCTATCCGATCCGAACCCCTCGGAGAATCTAGTATGGCACGCGGACACGCACTAGTGCGTGATGCCGTTCCCTCCAGAAAACCTCCGAAGGTGATTCGTTTCACACGGCTTGAGGAACCCTTTAAGTTTCTCGCCGCCCCCAAAAAGCCCGGTGAAGCTGAAAATGCCGTATGAGGCAATCAGCAAACTTTCAAAAAAAATAATTTCCTTACAAAACTATATGGGAAGACGGCTAGCGAAACAATGCACGTCTGAGATATACAATCATTTATTCCAGGCTGTTCTGTCCATGACAGACATACCCTTAATACATTTTATTAATAACTAGCTGTGCTCGCGACTTCGTCCGCGTGGAATAGTGACTTTCGGCAGCATTTTTAATTTTTTAGGCTCTTTTCCCGTTTTTGCAACATTTTTCACTGATGCTTCGCTCCTATTGGTCGCAGCGTGATGTTATATAGCCTAAAGCCTTTCTCGATAAATGGACTATCCAACACAAAAAGAATTATTCAATTCGAACCAGTAGTTCCTGAGATTAGCGCGTTCAAACAAACAAACAAACAAACAAACAAACTCTTCAGCTTTATAATATTAGTATAGATTACGGATTACCTACATCACATTCCTCCTCACTAAAATAACACTTAGGTATAGCTTCGACCATGAAATTGCTTTATCACTTTTGACAAAAACTTCCATTATAATATACTTTTTTGCTAAGGCTCATTGTCAATGATGACAACGTATCTGTCACTTGGTCTTTTATACAAAAATAGAACTTGTTATTTTATTAAATGTAAACAAAATTTACTTCTAAGATGGTAAAGCAATTTCATTGTCGACAATACATCAAGTAGGTAGGTACATAGCAACATCTTTAACCTTAACATAGATTAACTTTAAGATATAAAATAAAGATACGGGTATACATTAAGACTACATTATACTTGCTTATACGATATACAATACTTAATATTTTACTGTTTAGACTTTATAATTAGGTTGTTTATTTAATCTAAATTTTCGGATAGGACGGGTGTGGAGCGGTACATGGGCAACTACGTCAGTGGAGGAGTCACGCTCCTCATTCGGCAGCTGCAGCTCCTTGACCGGAGTTGTAAATATTTCTTCTTCTTTTTCCAACTCCCTTTCAGCCATGCCGCGCACCGGCGAACCTTCAACGGGCGCATCCGTTATCTCCGACCGCTGCGACTGACTTCCCTCAAGAGCGATATTCTTGCCCGAACCAGATTGAATGTTCATAGGACATGCTATAGAATTCCTAGACCTACGTCTTAATTGGTCGATATGTCGATGGACAACGTTATCGCTTTTATCCGTGACAGTACAGTTAGTACGTCCTAAAGCAGTTCTTATATTACCTGGTTGCCATTTCTCACCTTTCAAGAGCTGGCGATACCAAACGACCTCGTCTATTTGCAAGTTCCTCTCAGAACCACCTGCTTTTTGTACTTGTTTACGCTGACTGTTCAGTATTTTGTTCTCCCTATCCGTCTTTAACAAATCTAAATGTGTACGTAACCGGCTACCCATTAACAACATTGCCGGACTTTCCCGGACGCAGGGTATGTCTGTCATACGTGTCTTTACTTACGCATGATATGGCTGTGTATTTATTTCCAATTGTATTACTTTATTATCAACTGTAATAGGTAAACTCACTGATTTGTAATTGTTCTAACTTAAATGAGGCAATTCCTCTTCTATGTCCGCCCCGTACTCGTCGTCAGCTTTGCCGCACTGGTCTTCGACCTCACCGCAGCGAAAACAGCTCCGTGCCAACGCCGGCGGAACCGGGGCCCAGCTGCCGAGCCGCTCCCCGCGAAGCTGTTGACGAGCTCCACTGTAAGCACATGCGCCGCAAGTGCCCCGCACATGCTATACACATAACTCCGAAAACGACAGTCTTCATAATTATGGCTCCGTGCTCCACAAGCTGTACAGCTGTTATTATGCCCCGCCTCGTATTTGTTTGTCGTTACACATTTATAACGGCCGCCGGCGCCGGCGCCGCTCGGGCTCGTGCGAACTAGTCTGCGTTGCGATGACGTAATCGTATGCACCGCTCCCGCGTCACTGGATTATGTGTAGCTTGCTGCCTATCTTCCATTATCGCCGAGTCCGTTTCCGCCGCCTCTAGCGACGTTGCCAATTTTAATGCGTCCTTGAAAGTAACCGTGTCGTTCTCCGCAAAAAATCTTTGTCTAATAATGTCACTGCGTACTGGTCACGTAGATTTTCGTTTAAAACTTGGAATTCTTTGCGAGCCGTTTTAATTCCGCCACATAATGACACATGACACGTTCTCGCCGTCAATCTGTCTCCTTTGTCGAAACCGATATCTTTCTACTAACAATAAGGGGGCCAGCTGTAAACGTTGACGCATCAAGCTATCTACAACACTGAACTCTAAATCTGCTGGCTTACACGGGCTGGCCAGATTCTGCATCAGCTCGTACGCCTCATCTCCGGTAGTGGCTATCAAAACTGGTACTTTCATTCTTCTTTAACGGCGTTAACTTTGAAGTACATGTTTATACGATCCACGTACGATGACCACGTACCGCTCTTTACGTTAAACTCGTTTAATTTACCGATTGACATCGTCTCGACCTTCAATGCAACCTACACGACACAACTATTAGGTACAACTTTTTTATATTAATATCCCATCCTCGTCGTCACTAAACTGTATGGGAAGGCGACTAGCGAAACAATACACGTCTTAGTTATACAATCATTTTATTCCAGGCTGTCTGTCCATGACAGACATACCCTCAATACATTTTATTAATAATTACGGATCACCTACATCACACTTACTATTGCGTTCAGTTACAACTAGCTACCAAAAACTTCTGCAAAATAAGCTGAATGAGGCAACTTTTGAGGTTTTTCTTTGAATAAAATATGATGTTTTACACTAACAATAGTTGTTATTTTGCTGATTAACAAATTTCATTAGCAAACTAACGTAAAACGCGAAAGGTAGAAAGTTTCAAAGTACCGCCGGCGTTAAACTAAAATAAACCATAATACTGACTGTAAATTGTAAACTGCAAACTCGGTGTTTTATCGCCGCGCTTCCCTGAACATTGTGGCTCCCATCTCGGCTACAAACTAATAGTTATTATAAAATTTAAAGTAAAACCTCTTATATAAGGTATCGTGCTTTTCGCGAGGTAGCGAATATTAGCTGACGCACTAACATTTGGGTTAGGAAACATTAGTTTTAATATTAAACACTGCAATACTGAGTTTGCTTTTTATATTAAACACATACATACATACATAATATACTTTCGCGCCTGCCTCCCATAGCGGTAAATAAAAATATTACCGCTTCTGTGGTCAAGTAGTTAAGACCACCGTTTAGGGCCAAAGGTACATGTTTGTGTACTCGGTTTGGATGGTGGAAGGGCTTGTTTGCCCGCCTGGCTAGCTACCACCATCTTACCTAAATATTTCGCCATAACATCAATGTTTGTAGTATTGTTGTGTACCGGCAGCTAGAGATAAGATAGATGAGGATCCCGGGTGAAGTGCGCTTCCACCTTCGCCCTTAACGTCACTTAACATCATGAGACGAAGGACAAGTGCTTGCCCGTAAGATATATAAAAAAGTAAAACGTATCATCATCATCTCAGCCCAAGACGTCCACTGCTGGACAAAGGCCTCCCCCAAGGATATGAGGGGTATTTGCCGTAATCGCCACGCTTGGCAGGCGGGTTGGCGATCGCAGTAGGTTGAGGGTAACCTCAGAGAGATGCTGCTGCCCATCCTATAAAAAAAACGTATACATATATAGTATTTATTGGAAACCTAATATATGGTCCTAACATTTACTATAAAACACGATGCTGTTTGAAACTGTGTTGCGAATAATACGCTGAGCTACGAATGACGAATTGTGGTAAATAGTCATCAAATGAGCACCAGAAAAGGATTCAAAAGTGTCCTATACGACCGCAGCAATATATTATTACGCTTATTCACAAACAGTTATTTATAGCCTCAAAAATACATGATAAATGAAAGAAATACCACCAAGTGTGTCTATAAGGAGAAATGATATAAAAGAAAGTTTTAGAATTCTTTCATATTTACGAAACGTGACTGCCACCACCACGAGCATGAATTGTGCTTAATTGGCAATTTGTCACGGGGATATTGTACCTTGACACTTTGCTAACGGGACCTTGTATCAAATAAAATATTTGTTTACTCAAAATAGAAGCAAAGCAAGCGCTTCCACGTACAAGGAAAGAGCTCGAGCATATTGATACCACACTGTTTCGTATTTCTCGGAAACAATTGACAAACATTTTTGTTAAAAATTACTTTGGTGTCCCGGAGCAACGCCACGCTAGGCACTCCGCCCAACTCCGATACGACAATAGCTAAACAATGTAGCCGTTTTCGTCCATTTACGCCTGAAGTACCGCTATTTCCTCGAGGCAGGGAGAGCTTCTGTTGTGCAGTCACCTTACGTTTCTATTGAGGTTCGGAGGCTCGATGCACGGCGTACTGCACCTACTACTAATTATATTTTAGCTGTTAAACTGAATAAACAGCTGTGATTGGTAAAAACCTAAGTTATAAATACGAGTAGAATTTTAAGGCTCTTTGGTAAAAGTAGGTAAGTACATACAAATTATTAAAAAAATATTGAAAAAAACAAGCGTGTCTGAAGGTTTGACTTTAGTATTTTGTAATTCTTGCCACAAGTTCGTAGCATTTTAAATAGGTAAAAATAAAGTATATATTTTTTAAATTGTATCATCATCATCATCATCATCAGCTCATTTTTATGTTCCCACTGCTGGGTCACGAACCTTCCCTATGAATGGATAGGGAGAACGGGCCATAAACCACCACGCGGGCCCAGTGCGTGCGGTAGTTGTGAACGACTGCTTGCTAATGTAGCCGGGACCAAAATTCTATAACCATTTCATTCAATTCCAAATTCAAAATTCAAAATCATTTATTCAGTTTAGGCTACAAGTAGCTCTTGTGAATGTCACTATGCCATCGGTTCTTAAGTCTACTCTGGGCGAGAGATCTTGTACTGAGAAGAACCGGCAAGAAACTCAGCAAGTGTCCAGCTCTTTTCTTTCTTACAGCGTAAAAAACATTGAAAAAGGCCCTATCATAGCAGGACACTTTCCATTACAAATAAACACAAAAAATATAGAAGACAACCACAACAAGTAAAAAAAACAAAATCGAAAATCTAAGTTAAGAAATTTACATCAGGTAAAAGTTTCGATTTCCACAATGTCATACAGTACCACTACAGTACTCTAATAAAAGTCAAAAATTGTTTAAGAAAAACAAAGTCAAACTAAAATTAAGATAAGTATGCAAGAGCAGACTAGCCTTCACAGGCGGAACTCGTTCACGAGTATGACATATGAATCAGCCATCGCTTCGCTCAACCATATCTTAGGGAACGTAACGACCCGACGCGCACGCCACCACCGCAGAGACAATAAAGAGAGCATGACACACTCAAGATACTCTAAATAAAAACTTAATGATCTATTTAACGCAACGCTGTTTGTTATCTGTCTGCTGTTAAAGGCTATCGTATCAGTATAAAAACTACATAAATTAATTTTATTGTAATGATTAAAATAGACCGACGATCTGGTGAAGGTCGCGGGAAGCCGCTGGATGCAAGCAGCACAAAACCGGTCGTTGTGGAGATCCTTGGGGGAGGCCTTTGTCCAGCAGTGGACGTCTTTTGGCTGAGATGATGATGATGATGATGATGATTAAAATAGAGTGTAATATGCAATTTACGTGATTTTTATTATAAACAGGCTGTTTTGTCATCTAAATATTCTTTAACTTAACCTTTTTATATAATAATAAAAACTTTACATGTTTTTTAAACTTATGTAAAGGTTAATCTAGTACAGTACTTGGTTTTTTTATTGTAATAGTGTATACCTTGCCCCAAGAAAGAGCTAAGAACCTTCTGTAACCTGAACAGTGGCATTACAAGTTTTGTCTTTTTTCTAGTATTAAATTGTGTAGGTACGTCACCATGTATAGTAAAGGAGTTGATCTTATATAAATGGAAAATTATCTAAGGAGTTGATATTGCAACGTACAAAAACCATACAATTGTAAATATATTGATTAACATCAAAATACTTGCAATTTACATGAAAACTTGAAAGTAGCACTAACAAGTTATGCTTACATCTTTATAAAATTATAAAAAAATGCGGAAGGAAAGTTAAAGATTTTAATATTTTATCATAAAAACAGCACCATCTTTTATTTCACAATGCTTGTGGCCACCGCATCCCGTGTCCAATGAACGCTGCTCACCGCTCAGCCTTACGACAGCACATAGTAATATTTTCATTAGAGCCCTTATGAAAATTCATGTGCCCGCGATGTGCGCGTAATACGCGGGGAGCCGAAACACTTCCCGCGAAATTAAATTAGGGCTCAACTCCAGTAAATTGGGAACTATCGGAGGCTTTGTGCGCGACCAATTTGACTACTGTTGTGGGGACTAAGCCGGTATAAACTATGCAGGATTATGGTTACTTCGACTGAAGTTAAGTATGTTTATTTAATTACCAAGACATTAAAGAACTCATATCAAAGCATATGAAATTCAAATATGAATTCTTTTGCTTTTTACTCTGTTCCTTTATTGTTTACTAAAGTTTACGCGAACACTACACATTGAAATGAAACAACTTTTACGGATCTACTCGCGTTTATTTTACACATTACTTATTTAATGTTTATTCTGACGTTTCGAACCCTTTGCAGGGTCCGTGGTCACAGGGAGACTGGGGTGTTGGTCATCTCATAATTCTTCTGTTCCTTTGTTATTTAGCGTCATCTTTGTTGACTACAAAATGTTTAAATTATAAGTAATCACGTATGTATGTAAACGCCTCGATGGCGGAGTGGCAGTGCGCTCGGCCCGATACCACTTAGTCCCGGGTTCAATTCCCAGGTTGGGCAAAATATACTTCAGATTTTTCGATGAATAGCCCGGGTTTGTGATCACCAACCCACATTTGGCAAGCATGGTGATTAAGCTATTACCCATCGATTATAGCGATGACTTAATTTCAATGATGGAAGCCTTTGCCCAGCAGTGGGACAGTTACAGGCTGTTTACTTTATGTATGTAAATACTGCCTTCGCGTATTTCAAATGGAGGCTGGTCCATAAGCAGAGTGATCCTAAGTATCATCGAAACGTTTCAAGACGATTGCGATAGTTTTGTTGCTTACCGCGCTAACGTTTATTTACCGGCCGGCTTTTGTTACAATCTACATGAAAACTTTACGTATATATCTTCATCTGTAGTTTATATTCATATGATTGTGGCGTGTGAGGCGAAAATTAGGACACATTGGGAGAGCTATTTTGTATCATCTTTGTTGATCCTTGTTTTGAATTGCCCTCGTGCTGACTAATGTACCGATGAAAACGAGAAAACGTTTGTGCAATTTCTTTTGGGTGTAACCAGGGGCCCGACCGCCTAACCGATCGCTTTGACTTCGTGTGTGGTTTATGACGTCATCTTGTCGTTTCGTGCCGCCTATGAAAGCAATATCGAAAGCTATAGCCTTTAGCTTTTGATATTGCTTTCATAGGCGGTGCGAGTTCTACGATTTCAAAATACAGCCCTTTACGACCTGCTCAGCTATGAAAGTTTTATAATGTACCAAAAAAGCTTCATAATCTGTTACTAAAATGTTAAAGCTTGAAGCACATTAAAATAGTTTTGTTACTTTATAAGGATGCAGTTCATCTTCTCCCCGTGTTCCTACACGCGCGTAGATTAAACAATCAAGATGGCCGCATTGTCTGGAGCAACCTGGCGGGTTAACGACGGCCATGTGTGGCTTAACGTTTAAGCACGTGCCGGAATGGGTCGTGTGGGCCGCCGGCCGAGGCAGGGACCTCCTTAAATTGTAGGAAGGAGCTGCGACTATCACACAGTTTCATCTTAATTGGGGAACCGAAAGGTATAACGCCTCTTTCTTAAACAACTTTTTTTTTAGTCATTAAAGCTTAACCGCCTCTGTGGTCTAGTGGCTAAGGCCACCGGTTTAGACCCAGAGGTCCCGGGTTCAATTCCCAGCGGGGGTTACATGTTTGTGTACTCGGTTTGGTTGGTGGAAGGGCTTGCTAGTTCGCCTGGCTATCTACCACCATCTTATCTAAATATGTCGCCATAACATCAATGTTTGTAGCATTGTTGTGTTCCGGCACCTAAAGATACGATAGCCAGTGTCTCACTAGTTGAGGTTCCCGGGTGAAGTGCGCTTTCATCATTAGCCTTATCATCACTTTACATTAGGTGAGATCAAAGCACTGTGCTTACCCGTAAAATATATAAAAAAAGCTGGTCATTAACGATAAAAACTAGGTCTACGGAATAATTCCCTTTCTTAAAGTGCCATTTTGATAGTGCCAAGCGTGCTTAAGCCAAGCGGCAATAAGGCTAAATGTAAAAACACTCTTAACTAGCAATTAAGGAACTTTTTTCAAAAGATAATTAGCCTGAAACCTGACCCGGTATGTCAGAAGGGTGCAGGTTCAAACCCTGCTCGTAGAAATTTTTTCAACATTTGTGTTTTTGTAATTTGTTCGGCAACAAAATTTGCGTTAAAAACTATATAAACAAAACAAAAATATTTTATAATTAGCTTGGTTATTATATCACCAGCTCAACTTATGTCCCCACTGCTGAGGCACGAACCTTCACAATGGATGGATAGGGAGAACGAGCCATAAACTACTGCGCGGGCCCAGTTCAGATTGGCGGTTGTTAACAACTAGCAGCTGGACGAACGGCTTTACTTGCCTTCCGTATCAACGAAGAGCTCGAGATAATAAATATTTGGTCACCCATCCATCAATCGCGATCGGGCTCGTCGACCACTGCGCCATCAAGCTCTTCAAAGATTTAACGGCATACTGAAATAAAAAACAGCCTCAACAAAACAATAGATATAAATTCCCCCCTCCGATTGTGATCGGGGCTCTATTGTGATTCGCAGGTTCAGATAAAAGTCCGAACCTTTTGATGTCGGCCGCTGGCGGCGTGCCTTGTTATTTACGTCCGTCCGTTTGCGCGAAATAGCCCTAATACACTTTTCAGTTGAGTTTCCGCGTGCAAGAGGCTGTTCTAGGGTTCCTTACCGAAGGGTAGGGTAGGTGTAGGGCCTCTACAATAAATTAATACGAATTTTATCACGTCGAACGAAATCTTCGATGTTTCTATAAATTATATACACTGGACAGCAAAAATAACGGGTCATTTAGAAAAACCGCGATATCTCCCAAAGTTATTTACATAGATCTTTCGTATAAATAATATGTTATAGGCAGATTTGTGACGCTTATTATACATATCAAAAGAGGTTGCATTTGAACAAGTTACAGCTTCAAAAAAAGAAATTCCGATTTTTGAAAAATATTAAAATTAAAATTTTTGGAATAGAAAATTTTCTTGCTTTTGTTTCAAACCGAGCTGTTATCATAAACAGTTTTTTTGGCTGGTCACAGTATTTTTGCATCAACCATGCACCAACATGTCGTTATCTACTGAATAATGTACACGAATTATCACCATGGTACAAGAAGAAAGGAGTCAGCGGAGTACTGCTAGAACAGTAGGTGTATCTTTATCCACGGTCCAAAGAGTACTCCAGCGATTTCAAGAGACCGGCATGAACATCAGGAGACCAGGGAATCGCAGGCTCAGGTGTACAACTACACGAGAAGACCGATTCATCGTGAGAACTATGTTAAGAAATCGCCATCTCACGGCTGTTCAGGTCCGAAATAGCCTTCAAGAAATTCACCACAACAATGTAAGCTCTGACACGATCCGGCGGCGACTTCGGGAAACTGATATAAAGCCTTATAGGCCAGCAAATGGCCTTAAATTGCTCAGAGAACATCGAGTTGCCAGGTTGCGGCTTGCTCGAGAACACGTCCGATGGACAGATGAAGATTGGTCCAGGGTTATGTTTTCCGAATCGCAAGATTTTGTTTATTCGCACACGATGGGAGACGAAGAGTATATAGGCGACTAAATTAACGTTATCGTCAAGCGTGTTTTGAGGAAAAGGTGCCATTCGGTGGGAGGATCAATAATGGTTTGGGCTGGGATACCTTCAGAGGATCGTACGGAGTTAGTAATTATAGAAAACGGTTCTCTGACAGCTCCCAGATATGTAGAGGAGATTTTAAATAAGCATGCTGGTCCTTTCTTGGTGAATATGGGCGCAAATTCCATTTTTATGGACGATAATGCGCGACCACATACAGCACATTTGGTCAACGCGTATATTCAAGACGTCGGTATCACCCGCATGACGTGGCCAGCTCGCAGGCCAGACTTAAATCCCATAGAGCATTTATGGGACGAGCTCGGGAGATGCGTTAAACAACGCTCTCCAGCTGCAGCTAACTTACGTGAGTTAAGAAGTGCGCTAGTAGAAGAATGGTCAAACATAGACCAAAACCGTATTAGAAATTTGATTTCCAGCATGCCACATCGTCTTAATGAAGCGATACGGGCTCGTGGAGGAAATACAAGATATTACATTTACAGAAAAGCTTTCATTTTGCAGATTAACTGTGTTGTATATTTTTGTTGTAAAAGTTAGAAGTGTTTTTTTTTTGTATTTTTTAGTACTTAAATAAAATTATACAGTTTACAAACGTGTTATGTATTTTTCTTTTATGTATAAGTCAGTCATCTATAACATACTTACTACAGTTTCACTAGTTTGTGTTGTGTAGTTAAGAAACTATCACACTTTTCATAAGCGACCCGGAATTTTTGCGGCCCAGGTATATTAAGTACGATATTTCTATAAAAGCTGTTTTGATCGTTTTGATTTATTTGTAGCCATCGTAAGTCAGATAGGCTATCTAGAAGAGACGGTCTCGGCCAATACAGGTAAATTTTATAGGTGTTTCTCATTTACAGGTACTGACTTTGAATTAAATTCGCAAAAAACATTTAGCGCAGATACTCTCAAATTGGATACAACCATAACTGTAATTTTTAAAAATTACTGTCAGTGAGGTTTCCTCGAAAGCCCGGCCTAGAGTATCAAAATATGGAAGCAACGTGAGCATACCATTAGCAGCACAATAGTGCGGTTGCGTGCCCCCCCTCTCCCCTCCCCCAGCCCGCACCCGCGTCACCGCACACTGGTTTGGAAACAATAACATATTTCCACTTACAATCATGGGGTCCTTTAAACCAGGTGTGATAAAGCAACTTGCGGGTAGGCAAAGTGAGGACCGCTAGTAGCAGGATTCTGTCTGCTCTACCAGCTGTCCTTTCATCTGGCCACTGTTTCTGCTGCTGCAGCATTAGGCAGAGAGGAGAAGTTTGACTAATCACTAAAACACAAAATGTTGAAAAAATTTCCACAAGCAGGAGTTGAACCTTTTCGGCGGGCTGGTTAGAACCACGACAGCTCAATTGGGAGAGCACCTGACCCGGTATGTCAGAAGGGTGCAGGTGGTGGTGCATCTTGCTCGTGGATTTTTTTCAACATTTGTGTTTTTGTAATTTGTTTCGCAACAAAATTTGCGTTAAAATTATATAAACAAAACAAAAACACTTTAGGTTTGCCTAATTTTCTATAATAAAAAAAAATGGACTATGCATTATGTTTCTTAAATTTTTTGTTCATACCATTAGCAACACCTTTTACACAAGCCATTTTTTTAGTAAATGTTTTGTTTTCGTGATATAATGACATCTTTGTTATTTTCGTACGAAGCGTAAACTACATGCAATTTATGAAAAATGGTTTCTTATGGTTACCAATGTGCGCTGCCCCGCCATGTTGGCCGAGGCGAGTATAACTTTCACTTGCAACTTTGTAAGCATGGCAATAACGATCGTGTTCTAAAAATACATTAAAAAAAAAATCACAGCTAAGAATAAAATCTAAAAATAAGTTCAGACACAGCAATATATTATGTAAATAAAGAAATACGCTTAAGAGAAACAGTAACATCACGTGAAACTGTTTAAATAACGTTCATCTGACCAGAAATTACGATGTGATCTAAAATGCTGGCCTAGAAATACCTACCAGTATTTTTATATATTTTACGGGTTAGCACGGGTTCTCACCTAATGTAAAGTGATATAATAAGGCCAATGGTGGAAGCGCACTTCTTCCGGAAACCTTAACTACTGAGGCCTGTTATCACTACTGGTCCATTTTAAAATAATTTATTAACTTGTAAGTACTCAAAAATAAATACTCAAAATAAATAAATAAATAAATAAAAAATAGTCATACTGTACGTTAAATACGTACCTATGTACAGTCTGATTATTGTAAGAGATACTTTATAGAGCTAAGTGAGATATTGTAGTGCAAAAAGGTTTTATAATGGGAAAATATTCAACTCGATCCGTTATTACTAGGTATAATCAGTTTTTTCAGCTGTTTAGAATTGGCTTCATCAAGGTAAACAACGCCGAGGCAAGAAAGTATCCCGGGAGGACCCGGTGCGCTGTTTATCACAACTTCACGAACTTTACACCAATTTAAATCCTTGTCTTTGTCGCTTGTTATAAAGTTGATAAAGATACGAATTTGTCAAACAACTTATTTTAATTTCAACCTTGATATTGTTCAATTAAATTGTCATCATTAATATTTCAGACAAAGTGTTTGCTTGCACTTAATTAATAAACCAGGGTCATCTACTTATTGTATTTAATCTTTTTTGTTAAATTTTATAACATACTAGTGGCCGTTCCCGGTTTCACCCGCGTGGGTCCCGTTCCCGTGGGAATATCGGGATAAAAAGTATCCTATGTGTTATTCCCGGTTATAAACTATCTGTATGCCGAATTTAATCCAAATCCTCACAAACATCCAAACAAACTTTCGCGTTTTTAACATTAATGTACGCTGCAGTATATTGAAATCTTTTCCTTTACACTCGTTTTAACTTAGTTATTTATTTCCGATTGTCGTTACGTTGTACTTTCGTTGGCATTCTGCTTTCGCACGGATTAGGTTATTCGCCTCTGCGCGCGTACTTAGAGAGGCTTTATGAAATTTCAGCGGAGCGGGAAGCCTCACCCGGGTGTTGTGTATTCCTTATTTGTTTATTTCTTTGTTAAATTTACTTGTATTGAAATTGTTACAATGTACTATTCATCTTGTCGGTAGAAAACGCAATAAATTTGTTAGATTTGGTAATTTTGGAGTTTTATCTAATATAATATGTTCACCTTGTGTTAACTATTAATGCAATCAGCATTTAATAATTTTAGATAGACACAGTGACTTACTTTCTATTTACTACGTTATTCGAAGTATTATTCAAAAGTTAAAACGATCAATTTTTCAGTGCACTGCGCAAGTAAACAAGTAACACAGACATAAAAACACGTGTCATTGACTATGCTCGCGTAGCTCAGATTTTCAAAGTAATCTTAAAAGTATGAACGATTAGTTGCGTGTGAAGAAGCTCGGTATCTGTGTAAGTGGGTGGTAATCTGCTGAGTCAGACCCGCAGCCGGGTATGACTCGGGAACTCGCGACTCGCGAGTCGAACGCAGGCGCCCGCCGGCCGCCGCGTCGTGCCGCGCTTACTTTGCGATACTTAAGAGCGTTTACGCCGCACACTAGCGCCACTAATGAAATAAAAAAACATATCTAGTAATTAGAGATAGAAAATCAAATTATGCTCAACAAACTACGTTACAATAAATAAGACGTTACGGCCACTTTTAACTATAACACCATATTTAACTAAACCATAACATGTGAGGTGTTCATTAGGTGACGTAAAAATGCAAAATTACTTCATTCAAATAGTTTGTTGAGCATAATTTGATTTTCTATCTCTAATTACTAGATATGTTTTTTTTTCATTGGCGGCGCTAGTGTGCGGCGTAAACGCTCTTAACGCCGCGTAAGAAGATTAATGAACTCACTTGCTTTTCCGGCGTTTGAACTCATAATAGCGGTTGTTAGATTGTTTTTGTTGTTATTTATTTTTTGTAACAATTTACCACTTGCCAATATTTCAAGAATATTCTTAGGAGGCCTTTATAACTTAACATAAATGACAATTGTATATACAAACATTTAATATTATTGTCTTAGAAGTTAGCCAGAATGACAAGTTTTTATCAAAACGAACCAAAAAGTATATTTTTTATCTAATACCTATAGTTTGCTGTCTTTAAAAAACAAACCTTATACTTACATCAGAAATAACATCACTCCTACCCCTTTAACGTAACATCATGTTTTATCGTTTCCCCGGCCTCATCCGTTACCTGCATGAGAGTGTCCGTGCTATCAGCTGACGGATGGACTGCGTAATGGCGCCGGGCGGCCGCTGCGCTGCAGGCGCGTGATAGATTGGCCGCCCGTCATGAGAACTTATTACTGGGAGCTGCGCATCGCTCGCCTTGTTTCATCAAATTTGATGCTGGGTAATGAGATAAACACAATTACTAATGTCTATCCTTCCACGCGTTTGTTATTACCCCAGTCTGTTTGATTAGTTCATAACGCTTTTTCTAGTTTAATATTAGTTTTGAGCACTAGACTTCAATGTAAAAATAACTGTATGTGTTACTATTTCCCTTCATTTTCTTGAAGAAAGTAGTATTAAAAAAATTATCAACGTTAAATTATCAGCTATTAAAATGGAAGTAAGAATGGCCGCGGGCGTATAGTCGCCGCCGATTCTGTTGACTTGGCGCAGTCGGCAACAACAGGAAATGAAAGTCGTTGCGCGACCGACTTGACGTAGGTACGCGAGCACGCCAGCTCCGCAGTAGAAAATAATGTTCCTTAATTTTGTTCGTTACATTCACCGTACATTTTACTTGAGATGTAATTTATGCGAACATAACAAAAATGTTCAAAGTACCTTAAAAAAATTCGTTTAATATTTAAATAGATTAATTGAAGCATTGAAGCAAGATTGAAGCCAATGAAATACCAGTCATTGGGATTTTAGCACAATGACAGAAATTTTTTCTTGTCTGTTTTCATTTTCAACCATAGATAACAAATCAACATTGAAATGACAACAGTGTCAACACTTGTCATAACACGACTACGTCAATGTTGAATGTTTTCTGTTGATTGCTATTTTTAACTTATTTTATGGACATTCATATTTTTTTATAGTATTATTAGATCATTTGAAATGGCCGACAACCTACCCCTCATACCCCAGAAAAGGTAAGTCAATAAAGAGATGACCTGCTGCCTTCCACCTTACTGTAAGCATCAGCATCTACCTTCGCTTTTCCGGAGTTTGTTTATTTACTAGACGCCGCACGTAAACTTGGAACTAAAACTATTCCCAATCTAGACTAACTGAAACGATTAACAGTACAAAATAGACAAAGTTCTATAGATGACATCACTAAACTTGCACGAAGCAGTGAGCAAAGTCGTTGAGGTGTCTTAGGTCTGCTGATAAACGTTTCACATAATGCAAAAAGCGAGCTCTGTAGTGTTTGTCATACGAGTATATTCTACTCAACTTATTTATTAGGTTCATGTTGTTCAAGAAAAGAGTTAGAGGTTTTGACAGGGTCAACGCACAGTATATTATGTCGTGGCCGTATCATAAAATTGATCACTTTATGATGTAATCGATTTCATGAAATGGTTGTATTTCATGAAACCAATGTCCAGCTTAAACTGATCATATCGTTAAAGCGTTAACGTTTGTTGATAAGCCCTTCCACGTTTGGCCATATCATTAATGTAAGAAATCCTTAATGTTGGTTAGGTTAAGTTATTTTTTTTCCCGAGCGAAGCGCAGCGTAGCGAGGGCCAGTCACGGAAAGGGGGAGCGCAGTCACGGAAGGGGGGAGCGCAGTCACGGAAGGGGGGAGCGGCATAAGATAAAAAGTATTCGATAACAGCGCCTCTAACGGTGGGTAATGTAAATATTTTACGATAATGATTACTAAAGTTTGACCATTTCATGAAGTAGCCGCGCGTTAAGTTGCCTATATCGAGAAACGATTTCTTATCATTGATCTGCCTAAACCACATCATCATGTATGTGGCCAATAGACAGTAAAACATTTTATGAAATGCGACCATTTCATGAAATTCTTGAGCATTTCGTGAAGTGAGCCAATCTATGGGCTACGACATATATATACCAACGCGCATTTTATCGCTTTCCATCAAGCAGCGATTGCTTGATTCAATTCAAAATGTTGAAAACCATCTCAAAAACATCAAACGGTAAAACTTTTACTTGATTTGATTTTCCTACTCTCTTTAGAAACAGTTTTCTGGAGAGAGTAGGAAAAACAATTTCAAAGGTATTTATGTGAATGATTAAAGTGTGAATTGCTTTTTAAGAAGTAGAGAAAAGTGTTTATTTGGACTTCAAACATTTTCTAGGCTATTAAATAACACTTCTTAAAATAAAAAAGTATACGTAAATTGTCATAATGATATTTTTGTAAGATAGGCAAGGTAGAGTGGAAACTAACAGTTTTGTCCAAACCATATTTACTAAATTATTTCGATTTCTGTTTGTAAGACAAGGTTCTTTCAGAGCGGACGTCGTCTTGATATCGAATTCAGAGACAACACCAATTATTCATAATTGAAGAATGACTCCAAAGTTCCTGTTGATGGCAAATGTCCGCTGCCGAGCGAGCGTATAATGAACCGAAAGCGCTCCCGCCCGCGCCGGCCAATTACTACTCTTTGCTTAGTACAATAGCAGCAGATTCTGTTGCGGGCACGCATTCCAGTCACGTTCCCCGTTTATTGAATGAAGTTTGACGACACGTTGCCGAATAGCGTATTGATTGCCTGGTGCCGGATACAAAAATAAAAATTTAGGAAGGCTCCAGCTTTTATTACGTTGTGTAACGTAATAGGTTTCTTTGAGCATTACGCGTAGGTACTAGTTTACGACTCACGGACGTATTTCGCGGGGTCGGGCGGCTACTAAAAGTTTTTATTCTATAAATACAGCTAAGATTGGTTTTGACACCGTGCTGTGAAAGTTAATCACAATCCTATCACCCCTGGGTGATAGGATTCGGATTACATCGCTCATTTTCGGAATAATTTTAGCTCCTACTTTGGAAAGTAATGTAAATTACTTAGTCATCCTGTTATTGCTATTCGTTAATTTTGTTGTGGGTTCCTACGGTAATAGTTTCTTCTTGGCTACACTAGCCATGGTTTTTTGTTGCTATACCCCAGCTTCACAGGATAACAGTAGTGGCAAACAGTAAAGAAATTGTAAGACTACGAGTACAGTTAACAGCAAAATTAGATGATGATTTCAAAATTAGGTTTCGATAGTGTAAGTCGGTATTTTCTATATAACTACAGTCAAAGTCTGCAGGTACTAGTAGACACTCGAAGGTTTTTCGATATGCGTTTAAAAAGTTTAGATTTTCATACTGATTTCATATGTAGAAACTTGACCAATCATCAGTTACCGTTGTTATGACGTACTACAGGCCATTTATTATTAATTTGCTTTTAACACATTTATTAGTGTTCTGTAAAACTCAATAAAAACCTAACCAAGATACGCTTCAATGGATTTATGACATGATTGACTAGGAGAGGCCTATGTCCAGCAGTGGACTAGTATAGGCTGATGATGATGACATGATTTCTCGCATTCAACCCGAGCATAATCTCCGTTCGGCTACCGATGCTTTTCCGTTCGGCTATCGACACTTCCGGTCGGTTACCAACGCTTCCTGTTCGGCAACCAACGTTTCCCGTTCGGCTACCAACGCTTCCATTCGGCTACTGACGATCGCCGCCTGGCTTTCAACGCTTTCCGTTCCAAATTGGTTCCAAAATGGTAGCTACCAACATTCCCCGTTCGGCTACTAACGCTTCAATTTGGCTACTGATGCTCCCCATTTGGCTATCAAACTCCTCCCGCTCAGTTACCAACGCTCCCCGTTTGGCTTCCAATCTTTATATATATAAATCTTCTGTGCGTGTGTTTGTATTTGAACTTCTTCTAAACGGCTAGACCGATTTTGATAAAAATGTTTGTGTGTTTAAGTGGATTCGAGAATGGTTTAGATTTATAATTGGACCCGGAAGGTGGCGCTGCAATTAGGGTCCATCATGGGGTACGGGTGTTCTTAAGCGGATGAAGTCGCGAGCGGACCGCTACCTATAGTATCTTAAAGACCGTTATGGAGAGATGTCTCTCCTTTAATTAGGCACTTTGTTCACCTGCTCATCAAACAGAGCGTTTGATCTGTTTTGATCGATAAGTGAGTAAATTGCAACAAAATTAGAATAAATATTATTGACGGGATTATTACCATGTTTTTTGTTGTGTTTGAGTATCCGATATTTCGGCAAGGTAAGGTAACTGATCATGATAGTTTAAATAGTTATATTGCAACAAAATATTGTATTCTACTATCATATTCATAAGTAATACCTACTAACCCATGATCTGTGTTATCTGAATAATTTCAATTTTATTATTATTATTATTTATAATTGTCTACCAACGCTTCCCGTTCAGCGGGAGCTCCCCCTTCAGCTACCAACAATACCCGATCGGCTTCCAACGCTTACTAATTGACCATCGCTTGGCCTGCAACAAACAGCACAGTGTGCACGGACGTGCGCGCGGTGCTGCGCGAGGTGTTCCGCGAGCGCGACTACCTGCCGCCGCTGCCCGCCGACAAGGACGCCGCGCTACAGCAGGCGCTGCCCGACCACGCGCAGTGGGTGAGACTCGTCAGCATCATCATCGACAACATCACTCACCATCACTACCACCACCACCAACTCCATCACCATCATCATTATCATCATCGTTGTCATCATCCATATCCTACCAGCTAGCCTAATGAGGATTGATGAGTATAGGTCTAATAAAAGCAAATCGTCTTTGCAATTGTTTACAAACTTGGTTACTGTATTACGAAATATATATTGACATTAAACATCGTTGACTTTTATATTATAAATAACAGATATATTTGCCTCTGGCGATAATAAAGTAATGATAAAGTAAAGATATAAATGTACGCATTATTTTTTATACCGAAAACGTGTTTCCACAGATATATTGGCGAAGCCAAATACACATTAATTCTGAGCTATTTTTGGTATCTAAATAACTGTAGAATATTGTAACTATAAACAATTATGTAAATACATTCCTGAAATAACTTATTTAGGTTTATATTCAAGGCTAATGAATTGGGGTAAATTTAAATGTATCTACATATTATATCCTTCACTAATTGTACCCTCGCAATGGAGTTATTACTACGCAAATATAATTTTCTCTTCTACGCGGTCGCGAATAAGTGGGAACTGTAATGTGGCAATTAAAGTGTGTCTATACACGCCAACTAAGCGCTAACTTTTCCAGTTTGCAGCCAGCATAGTAATCAAATTTTCCAAAAATAGCTCTGTGTAATAAGAGCAGGGGAGACTCACAGCGGGAAATAATTTCCGTCAAAGTCCGTAAAGTCCGTTCGTGTACACAGCAGTCGGGCGACATGGTAGAATTTATAGTGTGTGCATTATGAAAACGTATTAACATTGATTGGTTATCTGGTCCATAATATAACTGATTTTTGATCTTGATGATATTTATTCAACACCAGCACGAGTCCCATACGGCGTAGGGTACTGCTTTTCGAAGTTCATCTATCTATCATTATTAGGGTTCCCTTTGGTTCTATCGTCTATAACAAGGGTCTTCAACCCGCGGCCCGCGGGCCTATAGACTATAGATTCTATATGATTAAACGAGATGAAAGCAAAGCGCTGAGACTTGAGAAGAATATATCCGGATATATTTTTTATTTTTTATTTTAATTAATTTCATTCATTTCATTTTCATTGTCATAGATGATCCGGATCATATATGACAACTTAACGTAATGTACATTTTACAATTTTTATATATTATTACCTATCTTTCTCTATCAATCTCTCCTAGCCGATTTCGGCTGCAGCGACCGCTTTTATGGGCTGCCGTCATGGAGGTTCTGTTGTTCTGCCCTTTCGTGCGCTCGCAAGTGACTAATATAGCTAATTTTTGCGAGAAAAGTGCGGCCACTTTTCGGGGAGGTCAGGATTCCACCGCGATAATTATATGATTATAGTATGATGCAACCATAATAGCCACCACTCAGCCATGCCATGACGTAAGCTGAGTGGGGAGATTGTTTCTGTTTGCCATTTCAAGGCTGACATTATACTTGTTGAACTAGTTGAACAATTACAACCTGGAATGCGAGGAGCTGTGGAAGAGGGAGCACGAGCTGAAGCAGGAGCACGCGCAGCGCGTAGCTCGCGAGCCACTGCCCAACATCTACCACCTGTCTGCGGCGGAGGACACGCCGGCGCCGCCGTGGCGCGTGCGCAGCGGCCTCATCGCCAGGAAGGACCTGGTGCCCACCGTCGACCAGAACGCTGGACGTAAGACTTAGCCGGCCCAAACACTATGCAAATACCACGGTAGTGGTTGCTATTGCTAGTTCTGGGATAGTCAAATCATTTTTTCAATATAAGTCTTTACAGGCAATTATTGACGTCAAAACTAAAAAATCTAAATAATTATGAAAAAAATCAATTATGTTTAGATTAACTTAAGTACTGAATCTGTTACCAGTTTAGATTTTGGGAGAGCCTTTGACCGAGAAGATATACCAAGAAACTGAGAAAACCATAATTTATTATCTCCTGCCTTTATTTTTGACTATCCTGAGATGGCCTTCCTGACCATCATCTTTAAGGATATAAACTTAGATTATCAGTGTACTTTCCTAGTGTAAGTGAACCAAGTTCTTGATTACCAGAGTTCCAGGGGTTTAACTAGATCTTCCTTCTCCCCATGCTAATGTTCTAACTTTTTAGTGTTTTAATCCTATTTAAATGTTGTATGACCTTTAATCACGTCGAAACTGCTAAATGGATTTGGTTAAGTTTTTGTACAGGTTGAAGTTAGTAGCAATACATTACTTTGTGGGCAGGTGATGGCAGCCTCTGGGTGCAGAACATCCTGAACCGCAGCTCCTGCAACGTGAGCTGCATGGAGGTGCGCGGCTCGAAACTGCACCTGCCCCTCACCTTGCTACCGGCGGACGAGCTCACCGTGCAGTCACTGAGGTACCTACCACAAGCCAGGATGTTCAAGCTATTCTCACGTCGATTTCTTTCCATTTGGAAGGCACTTCTTATATGTGTGGGACGGTGCGACTCTGTTGATGTTAGTTTATTTAATTTTGCTGTTTAATAATGGATTCGCGTAAAAGTGCGCTGCGAAGCGAACACTGTAAACTGGGACGATTCATTTCAAATGAGAACATTCCTATTTACAATTTCTGTTTATTTTATCATGATTGTCTTTAAGTAGTATATTACAGAACCGCGTTTCGATTTGTGTAGTATGATAAAACAGTTTAGTTTATATGGCGTTAGTTTGTTTTTATATGGCGTCAAAAATTTATTGTGTGATTGAAAAGCAAAGGCAGGCTGGCACGGAGCAGAAACAAATGTCGTAATAAAGAGAAGAATTAAGAAATCACACCCCGTCGCCCCCAGCTGCTGTCATCCAGTGTTTGGCGGTACTCTAGCTAGTTCGTGTTGGCCACAGCATGGGCGAGCTGGTGGTGCGGCGCGCGCCCCCGTCACCGCCCCCCGCGCCGCCGCCGCTGCCGCCCGAGCTCGTTCTCTGCGTGCCGCCGCAGCTCAAATTCGTCAACTTCACCGTGGGCCAGCTGCACATGGTATTATTTTAGTATTACAATAGGTAAAAACTTTGCTTTCTATTTATCTGTTTGTAACCAAAACACCGATGTCGGAAGAGCACTAATTTACTTGAAATCCTTCACTACTGAAAGACTTAAAAAAATCTTTTAGCTGTATGATGTTGTCATCGGAATTCTGGGTAGACTTAAAATGATAATAACAGGTCCAGACTTCAGTGGCCGAATTTTAGAAGGAAACATAAATTATGAAGATAATAAAAAATACATACATACCTACTTGTATCTCATACGGATGCCTATTTTGCCTTGTATCTTTGTAAATAAAGAATATATTTAGAACGCGTCCATAAATCTGGACCGCTATAAAAACATATAATTTTAAGGAGCACTTCTCCCAGCAACAGTGGCGCTTTATTCGCGCACGGTTTATATTAATTTGTCGAATAGGGCATAAAATATAATGCCGGTAAACAATCGTTAGATATCTGTTATTGCTTCTCTCGAACTGAAGACGGCGTAGGCTGGCGGGATTATTATATTTGTCATTGTCTTGTTATTGCTTATACCTACCTGCCTACCGATGGACTCTCCGTTTGAAGTGTATCAAAATGGTTGGCAAACTTTTTCAATCAATATAATTATGTAAATAACTAGATGTGCTCTTATCAGTCTTATAAATCATAAATGAATCATAAATACATACTTGCACTCGCAAACACACACTCACGGGTCACACACACACACAAACACACACACTCACACACAAACCCACTCACACACAAAAACTTTCACTCACACACAACACATTATTGCTATTCGTCTTAAGGTTAAATGTACTAAACTTAATTTACCTACAAAATCTGTCTCTTGTCATAAATTGAAAGATACCTAAATGATAAAAAATAATTTAAGTAAAAATACTGGCTATGGAAGAGTGAGGTCTTTTGTCACAGGTACTTCCATACCTATAAGAAGACCTCCAAAACAACTTAATGTAAAAACATGTATTTTACTGCAATAAAGATTTTTTATTACTTTCATGTAGGTAGTTACATAGGTATTTTAAAAAAAATTGTGCGAGGGAGCTCTGTTTGCCTCCTGGGATCTTCCAATGTTTGTTTTGTATCGTAGAGTTGGCAAATGACTAAACTCTACCTAGCTCTAGATGTCAAACAGAAGCAGAGTCCAGACGCGAGGCCCGCTAGTGGAGCGGGATTGATTCTCGCAGCCATCCTCACCTTGACGATCTGCAAGTTGCTTCTTCACACCTCGGATTGTTACTTTAAGATTAACTATGCTGCCGCCGGGTCCTAGGCCATGACAGTGGCAGAGAAGAGATGCTACAAGAGTTTTACCTCCATACAAATAAACAAAGAATAAGCTCCGAATAGTTATTCCGTGTTTTGTTCCTGTCACGTAAGCGTCATTTCAAATTAGAGTAAAAGAGACAAAACACGGAATAATTATTCGGACCTTATTCTTTGTTTATTTGTAAGGGGGTTAAGGTAGTAGTCCTCTCCCATCGTCGCGCTTTCCGAAGCAAGGAGGTTGGGTGGAGGTGGCTACCAATATAAAAATTATATCATGTCCTTTAGCAATCCGTCCGGCTCGTGAACGTGTCCAAGTTCGAGGTGCGCCTGTCGCTGCGGCCGCCGGCACGCCGCGAGCTGGTCGTGCAGCTGCAGGGCGCGCGCGGGCTGACGGTCACGTCGGGCTCCGCCGCCGTGCTGCGCGTGCGCTTCACGCCGCGCGACGTGCGCCCGCTGCGCGACGAGCTGCGCGTGCGCGTGGCTGGCGCCAGGACGCTACTCGTGCCCATATACTGCTACATGCAGCCGCCTATCCTAGACAGTGAGGATTTATTAACTTAACATTCTGCCTTTTGCTAACCTGATGATGAGTGACGCTGTGGCCACAAATTAATTCGCAACTCATTGGAAATCTTGAGGAGCTGGCAATTTTATACTTAATTGTTGAAACACAACAGTGCTTATAACATTGTTATTATGGCGACAGGCTTTGATAAATTTTTGGTAGCGACTTCATTAGAAATCCTGAGGCTGTCTTATATCTGATACTGTTGAGACATAAGTACGTTCCTTACATTGTTGTTATTTCAACAGATTTAGATAAGGTGGTAATAGCCTGATTAATAAAGCGAACACGAAACTTATACTACAAGACAACAATAACCAAACAGAGTTAATTTTGATCGTTGAGCTTAAAAACATCGCAACTTATAACTAACGTCTGTACTTACATAATTTGGTTGTAAATAACGTAAAAATATATACTGTTATGCCAACAGGTACCTACTTTATCTTGTTATGTCAAAAACCCTGGTTTTGTCAAAGAAAATTAATTGGAATTTTCCCTCGTTAACAACTCCAAATAGTAGGTATATTCAATTTTGTCGCTATTGCTAAATAAACTCACTTTTTTCAAATCCTGTAAAATGGGATTTCCAGTGTTCTTGATAAATATTCCTTTGTGTTTAGTTTACACAAGCCTGCGTAGGATTAATAACTTGGGGCGCAAAATTGAAACGTATCGGCTTCGGAATTACTCGAGTGTCAAATTAGAATTTATAATACCCGTTGGTGTGGAGATCCAAAAGAATAATACTCGGCTAAAAGTAATTTCAATTTTTTCCTTTTCAAAGTCCCATGGATATCAAGTGTACGGAGCATTCCTAAATAACTTTTTTTACATTATCATTCGTTACACGTTGCACTGTCAAATTATGTTTCGGGAGAATAATATCTTATAGTAGTCAAGTTTTTCTGATTATCAAACACAGTTCATGTAACGTTAGCTGTAAAACATGAATTAAAAAAAAATTAAGTAAATAATAGTTAAAACTTCCCATTTTGAAATAATGTTTACTCATTGTTCGGGTTGTGGTATCAATGTATATGAGAAACCATATCCTAACATAAATAGTTTCCCACTGAAAAAGGGCCTAATCCCAGCAGTGGGGCTTCCATAATAGATGAGTACGGAACCGAACGTGGAAAAACATTTTTGCCTTATTAGGGTTACGTAGTAAACTAGGAATCCTTATATTTTTGTTAAAGAAGATTGGTTATTTTACCTTCTCAAAACCACAATAGTTCAAATGGTTGTTCTAACCAAAATCTGAGCTGGTAAGTTTAAACTATATTTTAGTTTTTTTAATAATAATTGAATTTTTATTGGTTTTGGATATCCATCCATCAGGAAGGCTCGTGCCCCAGCAGTGAGGATATAAAATGAGCGGATGATGATGGTGGTTTTAACGGCTGCAAAGGTTGCTGTTGAATTATTGATTTGATTTCGACTTTGACTACCCAGTGCTGGTGCCGAACGTGACGTGGTCGTCGCTGACGTGCACGCCGGCCCAGGCGGTGGTGCGCGGCGGCGGCGACGTGCTGGAGCTGGGCGCGCGGCTGCTGGGAGACGTGCACTGCGCGCGCCTGCTGCTGCACTGCGGCGCGGAGCACGCCTCCTTCTTTGTGCTCACCGAGGACGCGTGGCTCTCCTACTGCCTGGACGTGAGTCGTGTCTGGCACTCTTGCAAACTCAAACTCAATCTCAAACTGAACATCCAGTGGTTGCCCTGTTTTTGCTGCACTGCGGTATTGAGCACGCATCCTACTTCGTGTTTAAGGAGGACGGGTAGCTCTCCCACTGTATGGACGTGAGTCGAGTCTGTCACTGTTACATAGAGTGGTTCCCTTACTGTTTGTGCTGCACTGTAACACGAGGCATGTCGTATTCTTTGAGCTCACCGAGTACGCGTGATTTTCCTACTTTTCCTACTGCCTGGACGTGAGTCGTGTCTGGTAAGCTTGCACTATAACATCCAGTGGTTGTCTTACTGGTTGTGCTGCACTGCGGTATGGAGCACGTCTTCTTCTTTGTGCTTGCCAAGGATGAAAGGAGGCTCTCTACGTGGCTCTCCACGACCTGCGTGCCACTGTGTAGCATAAATAATGTAGTTGCCTATATTACATGTGCTGCTATGCTGCATTCATGCTTGAATGCAGTATAGTTTGTTAACTCTTTCATAATTTATTAAATATCTTACAGGCTGCTGCAGTAAATATAGCAAAATTAAATTATTCGTTTGTAAAGTTTTTAATTAATGCCTCTGAACAAGTGAGTAATCTTTTAGTAGACAAGAGAGAGAGAAACATTAATTATGTTTGACATTAAATGTAGATATTATTCAATTAAAGTAACCTCTATACTGAGATGAATAAAAGAAAGAAGGGATTGTGGAATTGCAGTCACTCGTAATCTAAGACAAATTTCTTCCCATAAATAATGTTAATTGTACCGGCCTCCCGCTGGTTACTGTCACATAACAAGTGTGCCCAACTGAGGTCAGCCGGATAATATCAACTCGACGTTTTTATACGACTTTTAGTACTCAGGGCATCGTTTACTCGAACATAAATGCCGTGAAAGGGTGATTTTATAGTATTTTTACACGTTCCTTCGGGGCTGGCGGACCAGAAATCATTACTTTCCATAAATTACACTCAGCTGATTTACGGGCCTATTTGTACTCGAATCGTTTTGGTGATCGACGTTTTGTGATCGATATTATTTCGATTGTATTGTTACCCTTAACAATATAATTTACTGCTCTGACTTCAATGTAAATTGAAACATAAGAATCTGTAACGGCTGACCTTCATCGTGCCTGATGGAAGGTGAGGATCAGGTCAAAGATGAAACTAAACATTTCCCCCGTCCTCCTCAATCCTCATGATACTGGTGAACTCACAATGTTGGTAACATTGTTGTTATGACGGCCGACTTAAATAAATGTTGGATGTTGGTAGCTAACGAGCCTGACTTTCAACAAGCCCCAATCAACAAAATAATTACGATTACCCACGCTAGGAAAGAATCCTCTGAACCTGAGACTCTAGTTCTACTAGGTCCCAGAGACAGTTAAATCAACTTTGAAAACTCAGAAGTTTTATTTAAGATCAAGAAAGTAAAATAAGAAAAAAAGATCCATCAAATTCAAATTCAGATTTTAGAGAAGTAGCACGACTTACCATAAACCTTTACACCTTCACATTTAAAAACCTCAACAGGACTGTGTAGTTCACTTGAAATTTTTAGATTACATTCATTATTTAAACAATATTACGTCTACGTCTATTGTATATACATTATGCGAGCGCGCCTCTGGTGTAGGTGAAGCTACCTCCCCGTCTCATTAGCAAGGCGAGTGCCGCAAAAATGTAGCGGCCGGATTACGCGGCGCTCAGCGATGACGAGCGCTCGGCTGCTTTGTCTAGCGCATGTGATTTATGCGGCCAGGGCGCTTTGTCTAGGACTTTTTTACTTTGTAAGACAGTCGTTTTTTAGATGGTTGCACTAGGTTAACTGCTATTTTGCACACGTAGTAGTAATCAGCCTCGGTAGGTGCACTGCACCGCCTCTAGTATTTACAGTCAGCTCATCATCACCATCAGCTATCAAAGACCCACATGTGCAGATCGGGACATTACCCACCACACTGGCTCAACGGGTTGGTGGATATTAGCAATGGCATTCTTACGAAAGGTACCTACCGTCACCAACGTTACATGTGCGTTCTGGAGCACGAACAGGTCGAATTATTTTGAATTGGTGTATGTAACACAGCTGTTTAATAGTGCTGTTCGATGGCAGAAATAGGGATAAAGGTGGTCGCCGTCTAGTCAACATCTAAGGAGAATCCTACCAAGCAAGCAGCGCTACTGGTACTGGTTCAACTACTACAATTTGAGGCATGTTGCGGCAGACGCTGTCGCGCGAGGGCACCGTGTCTGCGGGCCCGTTCACGCTGGCGCCGGCGTGGTGGCGCGGCGGCGGCGCGGTGCACGGCGCGGCGTGGTGCGCGGCGCCGCACGCCGGGCTGCACGCGGCCGCGCTGCGCGTGCTCGCCTCCACCGCCGTCGTGCGCCCGCTGCACCTGCTGGCCGACGCGCTGCACTTCACGCCCGACCACGTCACGCTCGAGGTACCCGCCCAGGGTGAACACTGGCGACTGCCAAACCGGTGATCCTAGTCATCCTAGTGGCATGTGAAGGGGATGTACAGTGTTTTTAGTGGGTAGGCCCTTCCTCCTCCTGAATCCCTGTGGAGACCCCCGGGTCAGGGCAGGAAAGTGAGAGCTGGAGGAGAAAAACCCACACAACCATCCGCGATTCCCCGGGCGGTGATACTCGGGCGACGAGTTTTTCACTGTCAAAAAAAAAGGTTCAGCCACAAAATAAGGAGATCCCAGAAGATGGATTAATACTTAATATATACCGTACTGCAAGATCGTATACCGAGACTGAAGAAGATACGCTTCCTACAAGGTGAGGGGGCCTATGAGTTTGCTGCTCGACCTCGTTGTTATGAAGCCTTCCGCAGTCTCCGTATTTTGCGGTTGAACTGATTTTCGTCCATGGTCATATCTAGTTCTGTTACGTGCAACCCTCACGATTTGCCCTGTATGACTGAAAGGTTGATAAAACACTGATTGGGACATGATGGGTTAGGTCATAATTTCTTGAGGATATTCTGTCCTTAATTTGTTTACTCTGATTCTTCTTCTTGTTTACTCACTTATAGGCAATGGTAGGAGAAGGGCTTGTCCATTAAAGTTATCAAAATTTTTTTGCAACACTTGCTTACTAATAATAAATGATTTCGTTGCGTTCTCTGGGTAAACCATTATAACGATGCAACACGAGAGTTGCATTCGCATTAGTGATTAATAGGGATATGTTTTTTTCACTAACTGCGTAAATACTTATATAATAACTATCTTATGATGTGACATGTAAAAGCAAAAGTGAATGCAACAGGCCCAACAGAAAGACTACGACATCTGCAGCGCGGACGACCCCGCGTGCCAGTACTATGTGCACCTCGGCACGGCCTTCCCCGGGCGCGCGCTCGACGCCACCGTGCAGCTCGTCAACCACAGGTGACGACACCGTGCAACTCGTCAACCACAGGTGACGACAACGTGCAGCCCATCAACCACAGGTGACGCCAACGTGCAGCTCATCAACCACAGGTGATCCCACCGTGCAGCTCGTTAACCACAGGTGACGTTGGCCAACTGCCACGGAAGCGGGGAACTGCCACAGCAGCAACCATCGACCCCGCTAGGAACTTTTATTTAATACATCATGATGGCGACTGACCAGAGCTTATCATCGTACCGTAACATACGGGGTGAGCTTGCTACGTCATTACTGTACTGACTGACCGATAACAGCGGAGCTTGCGGCGAGCGGCTCGGCTCTCTGTACTGACTGCTGGAATGCTCGTGTCGAATATGTTACGTTACGGCAAAATGCTCCAGTTAGTTAATCCGGTTAGTGTCATTAAATAAACATGGAGCCAATTCTTTTTACTTCGTTTGACAGATAGGTATCATTTCAGTTATAAAATAATATAAAACGCATTAGAAACTAATAATAAACAACTACAGAAAATTAATGGATTCATAGAAGACTACTGACTGATAATTACTGTTAATGATCAAGGGTTAAGTTAAAACTTGACAGTTTCCTCGTCTAAAACTTTACCCTGTCAGCCTGTCGATTGCAGATGAGTTGAGACGAAACTTTCATTTCGACAAAAGAACTCGCTAACGAGCTCGCCTAAATACTGTTACTGTCCCACTATAACACATAAATGGGAATCAGTTCATGGTGCCTAGTGTGAGTTTTTGAAATTCGATTACATTAACGAAAACGAAAATTAGTATGGCATTGAAGCAGCGCCTCTTGGCGACACTTGTACTTAATTACGTGCTAGGCCTTTATTCACCTGACGATAAGTTACGTTTAGGCCTAAAATTAAAGAGCAATTCACCCGAAAGGAACCAGCTATTTTATCTCAGACTGCTGCAATACAAGAATGCTACAATATTTATGTTATTTAATATTTGTAGATATTGGTATACAAAAGTTTATATTTTTGCGAAAATTTCGATTAAAAGTGAAGTTTTACATCATTTCGAAAGCTTTCTACTCGAGTTTTTTTTTTGATAACCTATTAAACTTATTTTTTCCATGAATGGGTCCCACCACGAAAGCATCACACTTTAAAATAAAAATAAAGAAAACTTTTTAAATTCTTCTTATTTATTACCTTAGATTTCACATTATACAACAATAGGTACCTACATAAACATAAATACATCATTATCATAACATTAGTCAGGTCACTTGGCAGGGCAAAGGTCCTCGGCACTACCCAACTGCTAAATTATATTTCCACTAAAAGCTTACATTTAAACTTTGACTGACATTCACATCCCATACATAATCATTGAAAGAAACAATAAAGGTGATTGTGTTGTTATAACCTTTGTCGTTTTTGTAAAAGTAAGTAATTGAATGAATACGAATAGAAAATTAAACTCACAATGGGCATCCTGAAGTACAAATAGGAACCACGTCTACCGCTAACATAACAAAAGCTAATTTGAATGCACTTCACAGATGAGTGTAATATTTACAGACAGTTAATTTCGTTCGGTTCAAAGGCGTCACATTAAATTATTATTCTCGCCGCTACTGTGGGACAATTTAACAGAATGTAACAGTAGGTATCGTATTTTACCCGTAGCGGTACGTGCAGGTACGTGCATTTAATTCAGGAAAGAATGCTCTAATTAAAATGGATTATCATTTATTTATCTGTTAGAAATTGAAATCTAAATCTATTTTAAGCAACCCGACTATTTCTAAAGCCTGACCGTTTAACCTCGTCTGCCATGCGGCGGCCGTGGTTGGCCCAATTCCGTTTAAGTTAGGCCCAGTTTTGCGAGCCGTCCTGAATCTGGCTCCGTAGCTTAGAATCGAGTTGCCTTTGCGGTCGCAGTGGTTATTCTTACGCCCAATATGCTGCGCGCCTTAGCCCTCTGGCATTCCTCGAGTCTAGATCTTTCCAGAACTATCAAAGACCATGTATCGGCACCGTAAATTAGGATGGGAAGACTGCACATATTTATGAATTTGATAATAGTATGTTATTATTTCCAGTATTATATGTATACATACTGTATGTATACATATAATACTGGAAATAATAACATACTCAGAGGTACAGTTTACCTATTTTGGAATTTTTATTATTTTCGGATAACCACTGAGCATACACGTCCTTATCATCACTTACATAAGTTACATAACATAAGTTTTATGATAAGGCTTTACTCGGAATCCCCGACTACGGAGGCACTGGCTCTCCTTTCTCTTACTGTGCTACTAACATAATGAAAAAGGGACATACTAGTGGCATCAGTATTGCGTATCTATGTAATTTTTTTTATTTTCTTCGGATTGAGGTGATCCGACAGAGAACGAAAGTAATCGACATAGCCCATCGAATCAGCAAGCTGAAGTGGCAGTAGGCCGGTCATATTAGCCGCAGAACCGACAACCGTTGGGGTAAACGAGTTCTCGAGTGGAGACCGCGTATCGGCAAACGTAGTGTAGGACGCCCTCAGACTAGGTGGAGCGACGATCTTCGCAAGGTGGCTGGCAAGAGCTGGATGAGAGTAGCCGCGGATCGTGCTCGGTGGCGTGCACTTGGAGAGGCCTATGTCCAGCAGTGGACTAGTATAGGCTGATGATGATGTCATTTTGGTTTCTGTTCTTTTCTACTTTTCTTTACTTCAGTCAGAAGACGGCACTTAATGATGATGATGACGTAATGTGTTGTGTGTTGGCGCAGCCCCGTGATATACTCGTACTACTGGAGCGTGCGCGCGTGGGGCGTGTGCTCGTGCTGGGAGGAGGAGTGCGCGCAGGCGCAGGCGGGCTCCCCGCGCAGCGACGACAGCAGCGGCGGCGGCAGCGGCGACAGCGAGCGGCTCTGCGTGGGCGCGCTGCGGGCGCGCGACCTGGCCAGACAGGTTACTGAAACATTACCTTATATGCATGCATACCGTTAACGTGACAAACTCTTTGGGGTGCGGTCAGTGACTGTTGACCGTGATGCGAGCTGATGTTACGTCACAGTAAAAGAACTGCCTGAGTGTCAAGCGATATGCTTTGCTGATAGGATGAGATAACTGATCCATAACAATTTGTAAAGAAACCTTATGTTTCTTTTGTTCCAATTATTATTTTCGCTAATATAAGATCAAACTTTCGTTTAAAAAAAACATAGAATAATTGGAATGGCGCAAACATCGGTAGAGTGGATCTCAACTATAGCCTCAATAGCGTATTACTATAATTATCATAGAATGATGAATTACCTACAGATTATTTTACAAATTGTGCATTTAGATTTTCCAATAAATAAGTTTCATGGCTTCACTTAAGTATGTTATTCTATAAATGCACAATGACAGCTCAGAGATGCCATCGCGACTGTCACAAGTCAAATTTTTTTGTGATAGATGTTAAGCAATTCCTTAGCAGGAGTCGACAAGCGAGGGTACCCCGACGACCGGCGGGGCGGCGAGCGTGAACGTGGGCGGTGTGGGCATGGGCGTGGACGCGGGTGTGGGCGGCTCAAGCGTGGTCTCGCAGGCGGGGCGCACGCGCGTGGAGCCGGCGCGCGGCCGCGTGGCGCCGCGCTCGTCGTGCGCGCTGCACGTGTGCGTGCCCGACGTGGGGACCACTCTGGGCGTGCAGAGGGCGGTGCTCATGTAAGCGATGCCACTTGAGTACGAGCTTAGTAAACAAGTTCGTTAAACGAAGGTACTACAGGCAGGTGTATGCAGGCCAGGCGTAGGACGAGTGCGGAGTGCTTGGACTAGAAAATTTATACCTCTGGAGTGCGAATATTGAACTGGTTACAAAAATTATGAGTGCCCTTTTATTCACATAAAGACTGTTGGGATAGGTACTAAAAGTTCACGAACGGTGTGTACCTAAATAAACAAAATGGGCGCACCTGAGGCTGGCTTAAGTCAAACGGAACAAGACCACTCAAGACCACTTTCTAAGTTAAAATCAATTCATATGGGCATACAAAATACAACTACTACTAATATAACTGCTTCACGTAGGTATTAATCTATATATTAACTAAACTATTAACGAACTATTAAAGAGGTTATTACGAAATATGTTCCGCAATGCTATCCCTCTCGAAAAAAATACCCAGTATGGTATTCAAGAGAACTCATAAGATTACTTCACATTAAACATAAAACACGTATAAGGTTTAGAAAATATAAGAATCCTATGGATGGTTTAGCTTTTGAATCTATGAGAAAACAATATGCTGCATTAATGTTGATATAAAATATATATGTATATATTTATAACGCTTTTTCGCTGTCTAGCCTGTGTGTGGGGTTTTTAATTATGATTTGATTTATATAAGCAGTCTTTAACGCTATCTTTTGTCATTTGTATAATAATAATTAATTAAGTAGTAACTATAAGTTAAGATTCTTTTTTTTTCTTTTATATATACGCTGTTGTCAAAAATTGCATGCCGTGGCAGCTTATAATTGAGACAGCACTCAGCTTTAGAGGTTAATGTATGATCAATTTTACTACTCATGAAGTGTATGTCTTGTTAGCTGTCCTTTTATAAATAAATAAATAAATATTAATACCTACGTGATACCCCTTTTTACGAAAATTGCACGGACGGAGGAATATGAAATTTCGCACACTTATAGTTTATATAGAGAAGGAGTGCAGAATGCTAATTTTTTATTAAAATTATTTATAAAAAATACATTAAATTAAATAAACATTGTTTCATACATTTAAAAAAAAATCAAAAATGGAAAAGGAGCGGCCGAAATTTGTCAATGCCAATCCAAACTCACTTTCTATCTTTTTTTTATTTTTCATTGCTTGGATACAATCCGTGCAGCCTTGCAGCTTCATCATTCAGCCGAAATAGTAAACAGCTTTTTATAAAAATTACGGTCGAATTTCAACAAAGCACTCGTTTCAGGGAAATCAGAAGCAACGACGGTACCACAACCACCCAGACCCGACACAATATCGAAAAGTTCGTTTTCGACATTGACCCGACCGGAAATCGAACCCGAGACCTCAGAGTTAGCGCTGCCCGGCGTGCAAGCCACTCGGCTACGGTGGTCGTCAAAACATTATATTGCATTCATGGAAGATTGTGATATTTAGTATAGTTTATATGAAGAAGAAGTCCCGAAAGATTTTTTTTTTTGTAAAATGTGTTACAATGATTTATTGTAAAACACTTGAATTGCGACCACTGTGTATGTTCTAATAGGTGTGGGTAAATTACAAACCTTGTCTTATGTGTTATCATCATTATCTCAGCCAAGGGACGTCCACTGCTGGACAAAGGCCTACCCCAAGGATCTCCACAACGACCGGTTTTGTGCTGCTCGCATCCAGCGGCTTCCCGCAACCTTTACCAGGTCGTCGATCCACCTTGTTTTATGCGTACACTATTGCAATTCCCAGGTTGATCCTGAAAGATATTCCTAAAGAAAGCTTCCCCCTAGACTACGATCCCATGGTGGTGAAGACCGAAATGATGCAAGCAGAACTGATACCAGGACTTAAGGTACAACTTGTGAAGCAGACATTATCGATGTTTTAGATTTTATTGCGAAAATGCTCAATTGGTCGGATATTACGGTTTCACAAGAAACACTGAATCTTACAAGAACTTAACTCTATTATCTTCCATATGAGGTCACATTAGAAGATCCATTAATCATTTTCGGACCATTAACTTTGGGTCCTGGCATGGTGGCGAACTTAATTATCAGGGTTGTCGAGAAACTGTTCATGTCACTTTATTAATGTCTGCGACTTTTATGGAGATGATTATACCATGCAGAAAGCAATTAAGCGGTTTTATTGCTTCTTGTAAGTTATGTGATGTATGAATGTGTTTTGATTACACATTTTCTACGTATTCAAACGCCTCTCTGCAGCGTATTGTTTCGAACACCAGTTCCAGAAGATTCCCAGCGGTAGCTATAGTAGAAAGACTTGTTCCGAAACAACACCATTACATTTTTTAATAGAATAGTTAGAGATAGCCAGTACCGCAGTGGTTAAGGATTCTAGGTGAATACGGTTTCCTCCTTCGTCCTTATCTTCACTTACCACCAGGGGCATTACCACAAGCTCTTAAAGCATAATTGAGCAGTATCGTTGCGATTGTGATCCTGATGAACTAATGAGTTCACGAGGATCCCCTGGGGGATCCGGATAAGGGATCCTGGTGGACGAACCCGTTAAAACGAGCCGCATGTAATATACGCCGCTACACGCGTTTTGTTTTCACAGCTGCAAGAAAAATATTACCTCAAAAAACCATTAAACCTGTTTACTAAAAACAGGTTCTTTGAAAAGCTGGACAGTCAATGTGTTAAGATGACACCTTGTAGCTTATGTAGAATGATAAGTAAGACGCTCCGCAGATAGAGCAACTTTGAGTTCCGTTTTGCGGCAACAGGCAACTATAGCTGTTTCCATGGAAACTTGATTTTTTAAATTGTTTATCAAACTAAATTAATATGTTCATGTTCATATTCATTTATTCACCATAGATTTAAAACAATAAGGGCTGATTTTTCAATCATCGAATAAAACTTATCCTTCTGATAAAGTATTACGCAATCAAGCTAAAATGTCACCTGTTTGAAAAGAAAAGTCATGTTATGACAATACATTTTAAAAATGGTTATTTATTACTTTATCAAACGAATAAGTTTTATCCGTCAATTGTAAAATCGGCCCTAAGTACAATGAAAGTGAGTATAATTAAGATGTTATGTTTTTTACAATTTTTTATTTTATTTTGATTTTTTTTTAATAATAATAATAATAATAATCTTTATTTGCATAAAAACATGGTATCAGTTACAGTTTACTGTTAGCCAGTCAGTTACAGTTTAGTACTTATGTTATGTTAATTAGGTATACAATAGAAAAAAAAAATTCTCTGTTGGTCTGTGTGCGGTTATTTAAGTTTGTTCAACTAAAGTTGCTCTGCTTGTGGAGCACCTTCGTTGTATCAGTGGGGTTGTCCTCCAGTCGTGGTCCCGCGAGGTGTGCGAGGTGGTGTGCTGCCAGCTGGAGGTGTGGTGGGAGGTGGTGCCGGTGCGGTTCGTGCTGGACCCGCCCGTGCTGCCGCTGCTGCACTCCAGGAGGTTATACGACTTACAGATACTACTTTGACACTGGCATTTGTATTACATCATCATATCATTATCATTATTATAGTTAGTACATTGCTGGATATGGTCCTCTTCTCATGCATGCCGCTGACATCGTTCTAAGAATCTTCTCATCCAATGCTGCCAGTCATGTAGCGTACTATGATGCGGATGAGGGTTTCCTACACTACGTTTAGCTTTTAATTAGAATCGGTATTCTAACCTTGAAGGTCTTTGATATAATTATAAGTGACATGTCAAATTACCAGAAATATCTGGCTTCGCTCGAGACAATCGTCCGCACATTTATCAGTGAGGCCGGCCTTAATCTTCCGTTTAATTTGTCTGCGCGAAAAATACCACAGATGCGGTGCGAGGCACGCGCGCAGCCGCTCTGTTGACTTAAATTAAATGCGCTTAACATCCTCCATTGGAAAACTAATTAATTTTTCCTCTCATTGGATTTATGTTGTGCCGTTTATATTGCGTTTAATTCCTTTGTTTGCGCTCTTCGTTTGCTATCTAATCTGAAACGATTCATTAACAAAAAGTTTCATTCTTTTTAATTATCGTTCTTATAATAAAGAAATTGTATGTTCAAGAAACTTCGTATGATGTTCGAAGTGTTGAGTAATGTCGTTAAAACAGTTATGTGTAGTGCCGGGCCCGTTTATGCAAATTTATGTTCGGTCCACCCGCCTAATGAAACGTTCGAGGTATTACTCACAAACATACATTATTTTAGTCAGTTAATAATACGTTTGAACACTCAATTTTAAATTACTTTGAATGAAGTTGCGTCTTGTTATGATTGTATAAGAAAAGTTCGGCATTATAAAGAAATATAACTACAGTTGCTTTATATAAATATCAGTAAAGCCTGATTGTTTTAGAGAGTATTGTATTGCTAGTTGTCAAAGAAACGTTTCTTATCATTGACATATTTGCTGCAGAAAATTGATTATACCTTAATCAATTTATCTGTCGAATCTGATGATCCAAAACCAATTATTGGTGCAAAATATCGCGAAGTTGGTTCAATCAGATGAGCAAACTTTTTCGATCACGTTCACTGTCTCATAAACAGACTTGGTGCGCATCGCTCTGTGATATTTATCGGAGCACATAATGTCTCGACAGTCGTACCACAAAATAAAGAGACTACAGAAGGTTTGCTTCATACGGACCACGCTTGGGCAACGCACACATACACCCTCTCTCGGACACGGAGTCTCGCAACAGCTCGTAACAGTCAGCGCGCAGCTATGGCGATATTCCGTTCTCGTGTGATGTGTGCGTTGCTCGAGCGGGGTACGTATGGAGCTTACTTTCTGCAGTCTCCATAAGCTGTGGTCGCAGCGACTCGGTGACATTATTGTATTGCGAACGAGAGGTTTATGTGTGCGACTGTCGTGTATGTCAAGATGAATGTCGATGAAAGTTACGACAGGGCAACGTAATAAGAACGAACAGAAATAATACGTGAGCAGATAAGATCTACTGTATGTATATGTTTATTATGTGTACTATGTGTATATTATGCATGATTACGAAATCAGGACGTAAGTTATCGAATCACTGCTTTCCTTGTAAACATTTTTAAGTTCTTAATGCTTTTATCAGACGTTGTTATTTAGGTAAACACACGTCAAGTAACACATTACAAGAATATAGGTACTATTTTTTTTAATGTAAGTTGGTAGTAGTATATGCTTTGTGTCCTAAGTTCATGACATATGAATGTTAAATTGGGAATACTTTCAATCGTAGGCCGTAAGCTGAATGAGAGCAGCATTGTCAGTGGCGTTAATAGGAGTACACGTGCTCCTCTTCGGAGTCACCGCTTCACTGTCTCAAATATCCCATCGAGCACAAATAAATTTGGTGACTCGTTTCTTTGTCGCACCTCTAAAAGATGGAATAGTCTACCAGTACACGTTTTCCCTTCTTCCTATGATATGGGGTCCTTCAAAAGAGGTGTGAAGAAGCACCTTGTGGGCCGGCAGAGTGAGGTTAACTGATGCTACGTTTGTATTCACGCTGCACCAGTTATCTTCGCGTCTGGACTTCATTTCCACTTAACATCAGGTGGGATGGAGTCATTTGCCGAGCTATATATAAAAAAAATCGCATATACTACTCCCCAGTGCTAAGTCAAGCTATTGCTTTTCCTCCAGAGTCAAGAAGGTGGAGGTGGTGGTCCGCGCGACACAGCTGTACGGGTGCGATAGCGTGGCGGCGGCGTGGCGGCTGCCCCCGCGTCTGCCCGTGCCCCCGCCCCCGCACCTCGCCCCCGCGCACTCTTGCAGCGTCACGCTCACGGTGCCGCTGCCAGCACTGCCCAACGAGTACCCCACCACTGACGTCTTCGTGTGAGCAATTAGGTCCAGTCGACCGGTTGGAGCTAGACGTCTACTGGTAGCTGCAGTAACTCTTGCTGATGTCTAGTAATTGCTTTTCTAAAAGCCTAGTTTCTATTACATTTCATGATATTTTTAATAAACTGAGTCACTTTATAATTCAGGGTAGGAAGAGTTTTTGCCAGTTTGCTCAACCCTTTCATCATCATATTTATAAAAGGCAAGTATTGTAACGGATTCTGGACAAACTTAAAGTGTTTTGCTAAAAAGTGTTCTGAACTACGTGTGTGCCTTCATCTTTACTATGAATCGGCAGATTGGAAGCGGCTGGCGAGGAGTGGGCGTCGCAGAGCGTGGCGATCCGGCAGTGCGAGACGCGGCACCCGCGGCTGCGGCCGGCGCGCGCCTGGCTGGGCGTGCTGCCGCCGGGCGCGCACATCACCACGCAGCTCGAGCTACGCAACGACACCCACCAGCCTGTTAGTGACCCTAGTCTTACGCTGAACACAGACCTTCGCACATGAAAAGCAGCACGTGGGAAATCGGGCATCTCGAGCTACGCGACGACACCCACCAGCCTGTTAGTGATCTTTGTCTTACGCTTTGGGCTCAGATCTACACATATGAACGATAGCATATAGGGATATCAGGCAACTTGTGCTACGCGACGACACTCGCTGGCCAGTTAGTGATCATAGTCTTACGCTGGGCTCAGAAATATCAAAATATTAATATTTTAGCCTAGTGATCCAACCTGGTGAAAGTTTGCACAACACAACTTTGCAAGATTGCACACGATCTTGTCTCTTGATCGTGTACCCTTCAAATCGGAAACATACAATGCTACATACAATGCTGCTATATAGGTGTTAGTGTAGTCGCTCTATTTCTGGATTCTGAGTCCTATCAAACCTTAATTGTACCAAGTCCTACCTGATACATATTTATATAAGAAAGCTGACGAAATGGTTTTTCTGCGGAGTGTGACATGTTTGTTGGGTAGATCTGCTGGTGGGGCGACGTGTGGCGCTGGTGGCGCGAGAACCCGCCGGGCGCGCTGTGCCTGGGCCGGCAGACGTGCCCGCACTGCCACGAGCGCGCGTGCACGTGCGCGCTGCTGCGGCCCGCGCGGGGGGGCGCTGGCGCGCGACCACGCCGCGGACCTGGTGTACGACGTCAACACGCCGGAGGTTGGTCGCAGCTTATTTTTGATTTTTATACTTTATTTAACAAGCGTGGTGATTACCTTGATTTTAATGATGGAGGCCTTTGCCCAGCAGTGGGACAGTTCTAGGCAATTTACTTTACGGGTAAGCGTTTGGCCTTCATCTCACCTGATGTTAAGTGATGATAAGGCTGAAGGTGAAAGCGCACTTCACCCGGAATTCTATTTAGAGGCTACTTAGGCTTTTTGATCATTAAATCTAAGCCGTACGGTAGATCTTGTAAGAGAATTAGCCGCAGGAAGCCTGGCACAAACTAAGGAGACTGGGGCCCGCACGGGGAGCGGCGCGCGACCAATCCGACATCTTGGTGTGTGACGTCAACTCGCCTGAGGTTGGTTGTGGGTGAACTTATTTTTAATTAATTAATGGAATCAGGCGTTATTTTGCGGAGCCTTGCCAAGGTTATTATGGATTTGTCTCGGTACAGGGTCCACCATGAGGCTTAGATTTAATAATTAAAAATAAAAAAAAATAAAAAATGTAATTTAAATAATATGTAGTGTTAATTCCGCTAACTCACTCGTTTATACAGCTTGGATGCAGTACGCATGCACCGCCCTCCCGCCAAAAGTATGCACATGCAGGAGAAACAATGCGTGCAAGCGAAAATGCACACCAACACCGATACCCGACACGTGTTTCGCCCCTCCACGGGGCATCCTCAGGAGCTGTTGACTGGTCGAGAGCTGCGCACCGACTGTTACGGCTACGCAGCTCCCGGCCGCTTTTATAAAGCGCCATCGTTTGACATTTGTCGACCAGTCAACAGCTCCTGAGGATGCCCCGTGGAGGGGCGAAACACGTGTCGGGTATCGGTGTTGGTGTGCATTTTCGCTTGCACGCATTGTTTCTCCTGCATGTGCATACTTTTGGCGGGAGGGCAGTGCATGCGTACTGCATCCAAGCTGTATAAACGAGCGAGTTAGCGGAATTAACACTACATATTATTTAAATTACATTTTTATTTTTTATTTTTTTTTATTTTTAATTATTAAATCTAAGCCTCATGGTGGACCCTGTACCGAGACAAATCCATAATAACCTTGGCAAGGCTTCTTTCTACGGTTCTGTGTATTCCTGAGTTGAGTGAAACGCATCACACATATCAGCAATAATTTCTTGTACACTGGTTTAGATTGCTGATTGCCTCAGACGGCATTTTTAGCTTCACCGGGTTTTTTTGGGGGCGGCGAGAAACTTAAAGGGTTCCTTAAGCCGTGTGAAACGAAGCACCTCCGGAGGTTTTATAGAGGGAACGGCAACACGCACTAGTGCCCTTCTCCGATGGGTTCGGATCGGATCGGGGTGTACACTCGTATGTATGTAAAGCTGTACCTATATTATTTTTGTCACTATCTTCAACTGTCCACTTTATTGATTTTGATTTGCCAAATACTTAAATAATAATTCAATTTATAATTAATAGTTATAATTAATTAATTTATAATTTCAAAAAGAAAACAAAGTGTTGAAAAAATTCCACGAGCGGGATTCGAACCCGCACTCCATGACATGCAAATTGTAATTTGTTCGCAACAATATTTGCGTAAAATCATAATAGTAAATAATCAATTTTAATTTATTCTTTAATCATCAATCATCAATCATCAATCTCTGGTAGTTTAATATGAAATGTACCAACACATTTACCCAAAAACGTGTCACATGACTAATGGAAGCTGCAACAGTAATGAGTCCTCCTCTCGCCTACTTGTTTTGCTCAACAGGTTCCATGGTGCTCTGATTTCATCATAAAACCCTTTGTGACACTATGCTGTGTAGTAAAGACATGAACCTTATTTTTAAAGCGGACATTTTCAGACGAGTTGCATATGCAATTATTTTGAAACTTTAATACGAGCGGGGCGCACGGTCCGCGGGGCACAGGGCGGGCTCCGGCGCGGGCTCGCAACATCCGGAAATAAACTGTCTCGGTCGAATTCGCACAGTGGGCGAACCTATCTCAAAATTATGTGGAAAGGGAATCCGTTGTGCAATCTTTGCGACCAAAAGAGTCTTCTTAATATAGGTTTCTTTTGTTACAACCTTTTTTTGTCCAAGCCACGGTTAGGTCATTTTAATTTGGTTAAAATCTTGGTCTGTCTTTTTTTGTGATTTGGCCACTTTGTTGCGCAGCGGATGGCAGCGAGCGGTGAAAGTTTATCTTTGATTTATCTAATCCAAAGAAATCGATTAACAGATAAAGTGAAAAAAAGCAAGTTTCTATCTGTTTGGAACAAACAAAAGTGTATCCTAACTGTATTTTATTTTTTGTGTGTAGCAACATTGTTTGATTTTTTTCTTCTTTATTTTGGATTTAATTAACACCTTGGATGTATAGTACGTTTCAATGGCAGAAGCCAAGAGAAAAAAAACAATTAATGTTGCTACACACAAAAAATAAAATAAAAGGTCACACTTTTTGTTTGTTCCAAACAGGTAGAAACTTGTTTTTTTTTTATAAATTTATCTTTTAACCGATTTCTTCAGATTAGTTATATCAAAGATAAACTTTCACCGCTCGCTCTAGAATACACTTTTGTTTGTTCCAAACACTACCTATGAGACGGTGCTAAGCATTCGTAGAATCAAATAATGTTCAGTAAGACATGTCATTAAGTGGTACTACGTATTGGTGGTAATGCTTGTTATTACCGTCACGTAGAATAACGAACACAGCTGTTGCATCAATTAACAGAACGCAGAGAGCTTCGTTTCATTTCGTTTGCCTGGGAGTGACGAGTGTGTAGCTTCACTATTATGTAGCGCAATCTTGAGCCACAAAAAAATAGGTACAAAAGGCCTGCTCCGACCGATAGCAATTTTAATTACCTACTACCATTTCATAGAATCGTATCTAGAAAGTAATTAAAAATAGAAAATCATTTTAAGCCGAGTGGCAAAGCACATAATACACATACATATAAACAAGAAGTAATATAACAAATAAGTTCTAGTTTTATCAATGGAAATTTATTTTTATTAAAAAAAAATAAAAAGAATAATAATTTAAAATGGTAAACTCAATCTAGTATGTAATTTAGGAAGAGCCATAAAACCATTTTTTAAATATTTTATGACCGTGCGAATGCGTCTATGTGTGCGTGCGCAAGTATCGCAAGCTTGTATAGAGCCGTCCTTCTGTACCTGTTTGTTTTGTGCTTCAGCTCTCCGCGCCCTACGCACTAACTTACGGGCGAGTTGATTGGTCTGATACTCGACCCCGGAGCTAAGCGCCAAAGACCTCGATTCCGAGCGAACGCATTAAGTTTGTGTTCCGTTTGTTGGACCTTTGTGTTGAAGAATTATCGGTACTTATTTCGATTGACGTAAGAGTTTATTCTTTTATGAATAGGTTAGTTGAAATAATTTGTAATCTACTTCTGTTATTGCAATTATGTAAGACGAGGAGAGAGAAATATTTATTATTTTTGTAAGTTCTTTACCGCAGCGCTGCATTTAATCCTTAATAAAAAAAACGAGCCTTACAGTTAAGTCGCATATGATGTGTAACATTTGACATCTCACTTTTCTCATCTTTTTATTGTAATTCATTAGTATTATTGAATTAATTGTTATTTGTTTAATTGTATAATTACAAAACTGTATTGTTCGTATTGTTTCTATAGAACATTATTATCTGCTTATATTAGTAGATGTTAAATAGTATGTATTTACATAATTAATGGTTTCAACCTAGCCTTAAGTTTTTAATATCGCATGTAGTTTTGTAACCTTTTGGTGGCTGTCACCTGTTTTGTGCATCAGAAAAAAATAAAAAAATAACTATATTTAAGCTATCTTTCAAAAACAAACCAGTAAAGCATGCAAGTATATACGGGGACAGTGTTTGTAAATAGTCCTTAGCGCTTTCGTTTGGGTTTGTCTAACAAAGGGCGTCAAAGGCCGCGTGAGGCTTACTCGGTGTCCCGCTCGGTCGGCTGAAGAATGGGGTCGTTTGCGGTGCCTCATTAGTGGGCGGCCAGGTGCCCAAAGGGCTCACACTTCAATGCCTCGTCAAAGCGGGCGGCGGCTAATAAACGCCCAGCCAGACGACCAATTCAGTCTTGATAGAATGCGGTGTGACTTTTAACCTCTGAATAAAGTTACGTATCTATTTCCTTGTATGAGTTTTAGACTTTACAGCAACGCCGGATGTTTATTAGAAGTACGCAGGTTTGAAGAGTTCTAGAAAATCATAGGACAACGGAAGCATAAGGATTGAAGTTTCGTGCATCGTCGTAGCACCGTAGTATTGTAGCATTGTAGTACCGTAGCATCGTAGTACCGAAGTACCACGCACGTGGTACCCTTGGTCATGAACTGCGCTAACGCTCTTCAGCAGGCGTACTGCTTTCTCGACTACCAGCTCAGTCAGTTTGTTGATCCAAGGTAAAGGTTAATCTTTCCCCCCAGAGCGACGGCTGCGTGGCGACGTTGATCCAGGCGCGGCGCACGCTGGGCGACGTGGCGGTCGTGCCCAGCTGCGCGGGCAGCGCGGCGCGCGCCAGCCTCGTCGCGTACCGGGTGCTGGCGCCGCGGCTGCTGCTGCACGCGCTGCCCTGCCACGGGGACAGGGTGCCCGGCGAGTGTGAGTCATCAGCTAACAGCCTAAGCCCGTCATTCACGGGCGCGCGCCAGCCTCGTAGCGTGCCGGGTACATTGGATGCGCCAGTCTCGTCGCGTACCGGGTACACTGGACGCTGGACTATTCTGGGCCTATCACAATGCGTATACGCAGCACAAATACAAATATACGCAGACTGTCTAGCATCAGATTGTTGCCAGACAGTCTGCGTATGTCTGTATATCTGAGTCGGTCGTACATTATTAACTAGTAGCCTGCTTACAATTTCAACCACGTAAACCTCCGTATCTATTGCGATGGATCATTTATAGTCCATTATAAGCGGATGTAGACCATAAAAGACCTTCCAAGAAAGCTACCTCCCAAACTTCCAATTCATAGACTTAGTTTCTGTGATTTTGTGTCTGTCTTGAGTAGTATTTCGGCTTTAATAAAGATATACATCCAAGACGTACCTTATACGTTTTGAATCGATCGCGAGGAGCTTCACCCCAGTCCTCGCACCCAGGTGAGGGCTGCGGGCTGGAGCCGGGGCCGAGCGAGCGCGGCGCGGCGGTGCTGCGGCCGCGCGCCGCGCTGTGGCACGGCCGCTGCACCTGCTACCGGCTGCGCGTCACCAATCTCACGCCGCTGCCCACCACCGTCACCTGGGAGGACCCCATAGGTAAGCTTTTATCACCAGCTCACTTTATGTCCCCACTGCTGGGGCACGAGCCTTCTCTATCGATGGAAACACCACAGGGCCATAACCACCACGCGGACCAAGTGATGGTATTATCGACTGCTTATGCAGCCTACAGTCCTCCTTCAAAAGTGTGTTCTCAAAACAGACAAACGCCGTGAAACTACGTGAAAATATAAATAGTTAACCGTGAAATGACAATCTTATCTTTGATGGGATATGCAGAGTCTTCCCGCACTCAGTACGCGCTGTAACACTTTAGAATGGATTGTGCACTGTATAACGTATCGATATCTTATATACGTGATTCCTGCTAACGAACTAACCCGTTAGCAAAAGAAAAAAATAAACACTGAATCAACACACGGATATAATTTAGCATATTTCAAACTAAGAGAAGACAAAGAAAATAAAATATGTTAGAAAAAACAGAATAATCGTAAACAGTTCAGAATAACACAATTCAGCAAGTTAAAGAATGACATAATTTTTAAAAAGTTTAACGTATTTTTCGAACACAGTATTTTATAAAACGTAACGTATTTTAGGAAACGCAAAACCGGACTCACACGCGCTTATGGTAGATAAGCAGGTACAGGATATTATTTTTATAAAAACATTAATTAATCTAACGTCTATCATCTATCTAACGTAATAAAAATACAAAACCATAAGACCAAACAAAGCCATAATATGCTTGGGAAAAATGGCAAGATGAGCTACTTAAGGCCCAATTTTAGAATTTAGGGGATTTAGTTATGAAAATACTACGTAAAAAGCATAAAAGACTACAAAATTAGATAGAAATATTTAAAAAAAATGTCATGAAAAAGAATTAACTCAGCTCTGGCCGTCCTTCAGGGGGCCCAGTGTAAGTTTTGTTAACTATCCGTATTTATTCGAATACGTTTACGAAAACGAAAATTAGTGTGGCGTTGAAGCAGCGCCTCCTGGCGGCATACGAAAGGAGTTAACGTTTTGCCATACAAATTCTCGTTTTCGTTAACGTGATCGAATGGCGAATGAAACTCGCACTTGGCACTCTGATGAAGGACAGCTAAATGTAGATCCAAATGTACGAAGCTTCAATCGCAAAAAGTCACAAGGTGGAAGTGCGCTTATTTCGTTTTACCATAAATGGTCTTATTTCGCAGAGAAAGAGGACGCGATCAGAGTGACGTTCATCCCGAATGACTTCGACGTGGGCAGCTACGGGCAGCTGGAGATCAGGGTACGCGTTCACTGTGCACTTCGTAGGCCTTAGGCTATGAGCAGGAAGACAATTAGAAAGTTATTTAATTATTTCATAAACATTTAAATAAATATATTATATATAAAAAAAAAACATTTCATCATTACTTAAATAAATAAAGAAAATAATAAGTAAACTATAAAGATAAGTAGCGTAGCACCGAGATCGGTAGAGATTCCACTGAATTGATTATTGACTTAAATTACATATTATTATTAATTACGCTGAAAATTATTATTGACTATATAACTTTTTAAACTATCATGGTCACTTACATTAGAATAAATATTATTAACGGGATTATTACCATGTTTATTGTCGTGTTTGAGTATCCTATATTTCGGCACAGTGGCATGCGCCATGATCACGGATGTACTGATCATGGCGATGATGATCTCAGTTAATCCCGTTAATAATATTTATTCTATTATTGACTATCTCAAATAATCGTTTGAATTTGACTGTCATCAATTTTTCTATACTAATTTTTTTTATTATTTACAATTAATAAATGAAATTTAAAATAATAATAATAATATTCTATACAGTATATCTGTGTACAATACAGTTTTTACTTAAATATTCAGGAAAGGAGTTTGAGAAAACATACTGAAGCTTGTATTTAGTATGTTTTTCTTCAACGTTTTTACTCTTTTAATCTGTATCCATACAGCTGTTGCACATATATTGATGACAAACATAATCAATCAATGTAATCTAAAAATGTAAAAACTTTTTACATAAATTCTACTCTTGGCTGGTAAAGTCCATTTTAGTAAAAACAATGACAATCGTAGCTAGACTGTTGATTTGGGGCGCGATAGCCGCATCCCACCGATTCGTAAAGCCATCGCACTGACGACTGACGCCTCGACGAGCGCCTCTCAAAGCCTTGCACGCTTATTAACGAAAAAGCAACCAGTTGTTAATAATTGTACAATTGCAACGCGACTACTCTAGTTGCGGTTGCTAAATTGACACAATGATCGCTCGCTTAGTGCAGTTGCGATAAAAATGTATGTCATCATCATTTGGTGCCATCTTCATACTGAAGTGTGGAGATCAGTATACAAAATTTTCTGCGATCCCATACAGCTTGTTGTAATTGGCGATAACTAAGTCCAGTCTACTTTTTGATGTAGTCCAGCCATTGGCATCGCGGACGGTCCCGGTCCTCTCTTTCCCGGAATTTCGCCTTCGAGGATTAGCCGTGGGAACTCTTATAAGAATCCTCTCTGCATGTGTCCGAAAAAGGCGACCTTGCGTCCCATGACTGTAGACACCAGCTCTCTTCTGCAGTTGGCCTTCTGAAGTACTTTGGCGTGAAGTGAAACTAGTCCATGGTATCTTGAACATCTTGCGTAGAGTCCACAATTATTTGTATTAAAATGATTAAAATGTATGTAATAGTTTAATTATATTGAGCGATTTGTGTCCGTAAAACCAATTTAATAAACCGCAACTGGAGCAGTCGCGTTGCAATTGAACAATTGACAACTGGTTGCTTTTTCCGGTAGTAAGACTGCCGGTCTCTGCAGGACACCCGGCGAGATTGATAGCGCGATTGGCGCTTGCAATTTGTGAGCCCGATCCTCGTAACAAGCAATTCGACTGATAGTCTGCGCCTTTTATTTCTTGAGTGTTAATTTATGTTATGGTCGGATGTAGCGATTTATTAAACCATTGATACTCGTATTATGGTCATGAACGGCACAAACGGTTGTTACATAAAATGAGATCAGAACTTAACGATTTGTGTCTTATGTAAAAATTTATACGAACTTTGAAGAATTTATTTGGTAGTACCTATACATTGCTCATGTAACAGCATCACTTACTATTTCAAGGAAACGTTTTGCTTTCACCTTGATATAAAGTCAAAGAAGGAAGCGCACTTCGTCGAATTATAATTTGTAAATTGTTTAAAATTTGTTTTTTAAGCGTTAATACTAAGACTGTTTGTCTGTAGCCAATTTTGAATATTTTCGATAGTTTCATTAATATCTTTTTCATACTGGACTTGTTTACGACGTAAGGTATTATCAACTAAATATCGTCTGCAAAAAGAATGGTTTGGAAGTTAGTGACCCTAGGTATATTCTTGATGTTTAATAGAAATAATAGTGGGCCTAGGACACATCCCTGGGGAACTCCAGAGTTATTATGCAGAAATGAGGACCTATAATAATCGATACACTCATTGTCTTTATTAATTTTTCCGTTCATTGATACCACTTAATCGCAGTGCCGTAGCCAGTCCGTTCAATTTATTACGGATACGTATGTTGAAGAAATCAGTTAAGTACATTATTACAGTTTCAAAAAGTATTATAATATATTATCATAGTCCTTAAATTTAATATTTTCTTAAAATTGAAAATACCACAATGTTAAGAATACAATAAAGCTTAGTATGGAATTCGTTTCAAAATTCATATTTGGTAAGCGCTCTTGGAACAGGCAATATCACAGTGCTCCGTGCTGCCTCGCCTCCCCCCACCCCCCGCCTGAGGGACGCCCCTCCGCAATGGTCCTTATCGCATATGACATTGCATCAAAAACGTTTGCCTTTTCAACCGTCTCGTAAAGGAATAAACAACTCAGCTGTTTTCCTATTACTAAACATAATTTTTAGGGTTCCGTACCCAAAGAGTAAAACGGGACCCTATTACTAAGACTCCGCCGTCCGTCCGTCTATCTGTCTGTCCGTATGTCACCAGGTTGTATCTCAAGAACTGTGATAGTTAGACATTTGAAATTTTTACAGATGATGTATTTCTGTTGCCGCTACAACAACAAATACTAAAAAACAGAATAAAATAAATATTTAAGGGGGCTCCCATACAACAAACAAGATTTTTTTGCTCGTTTTTGCTCGATATTGATAACGGGAACAGGCAGAGGTTTCATATATTCACCGAATATTGAGTTATATTATTCACTTAAAAAATAAATAATTGAATTAAAATAAAATAAATACAACAAACGTAATTTTTTCCTAATTTTTTTCTCGGTCTTAATAACGATAATAAGTATAAACTTGAAATAATTTTATAGATAATGGTACGGAACCCTTCATGCGCGAGTCTGACTCCGGTCGGTCGACTCGCACTTGGCCGGTTTTTATATATAGTTACATATCGTTTTCTAAAGTTTACGTGGTACACTACAAATTGAAATGAAACAACTTTTACGGATTTTCTTGCGTTTGTTTGCGTTTTTTTCCGTAAACGGAACGCACATGATTAAATTAAAATGAGGGTATACAAGCTACCAACTAATTATGAGATGACCAACACCTCAGTCTCCCTGTGACCATGGACCCTGCAAAGGGTTCGAAATGTCAAGATAAACATTAATGTATAAAATAAACGCGAGTAGGTCCGTCAAAGTTGTTTCATTTCAATAAAAAATTGCACCACCCCATCTCTTCCCGTGGGTGTCGTAAAAGCCGACTAAGGGACCATTCCAGAGGATGGGCAGCAGCATCTCTCTGAGGTACCTAACCCTCAACCTACTGCGATCGCCAACCCGCTTGCCAAGCGTGGAGATTACGGCAAATACCCCTCATATCCTTGGGGGAGGCCTTTGTCCAGCAGTGGACGTCTTTTGGCTGAGATGATGATGAGATGATGATGATAAGACGATGATGTCGGCTTCTCAAGCATTTGATTTTAAATTCCTTTGATATGCTTGGTAGGAATCTGCCTAGAACCCGACTGCATAGCTACCACTCTATTACCTGTTACTGCCGCTAAGTAGTTTGGTTTGGCGTTGCTGTGTTCCAGTTTGAAGTCTTCTTGATCCCATATCTGCTAGATCCTACGAAATTGTTAGGTTTTTGGTAGTTCTAGCGGATCATATGGTGCTACAAGTAAATACAGAATTGTTCCGAAATCACAACAGTTTATTTGTCGACTTTTCATCAAAGAATATTTTCCAAAGTGAGTGACAGAACAAAAAGCTCTGTCACAAAACAACACCATAGAAACAATGCCATAGTTTTCCATAGTCAAGAATAGCCAAAGAGTATGTCTATTCTTAACAGAAATTACGGGATATAGAGACATAAGAACTAAAGTTTCAGGGGCCATGCAAGCAAACGTTTAAAGGCTCCGTTGCGGTGTCTACTTTTCATCAGGCGGTTGTGTGCTCGTTAGATGGCTTTTATAAACAAGAAACTTCATTACCCTTCGCATCAGCCAATCTGCGTTTAGCTGTAACTCAAGCAAAGGTTAACAATCGTTCTTGTAACGGTTCAAGTTATAGATAAGTAGATTATGGGTGTCGATATCTTCACGACTAACTGGGGTTTTTCGTCCGTCGGTCCGCCGCAGATACCCTCGTCACCGTGTATTTATGGGTATTTATGGAAAGCGGAACGCCCTCCATCCTGCGACCGAGCCATGTCCAGTTGCTCTATTTACTACCTTCAGGAGACCTTTTTAAAATAACATAACTATAGCCTTGATAACGTCTCAATAGTGTGGCGGTGACCTGATTTTGACATAAGAACTAAGAACTATGTGACGATATTATTAACGAGCAAGCTAGCGAGCAAGTGCAGGTGACATTACGACGACTTTATTCCGATCCCTTTGACGTTGTTTCGATCACACGGCTTGAGGAACCCTTAAAGTTTTTCGCTGCCCCCATACAAGTTCAGTGGCGCTGTAAAAGCCATCTGAGACAACAGCAAACTCACAAAAAAATGACACACGACTGTGGACGTTTTAGAATGTTAGAATCGAGGCCCTGGACACTTTATCTGGAACAATAGAAGCGGCAAAGTACAACTTCGTAACTTAGTTAGTATCGAATCAAAAGTTGACTGTTATTTAAAGTTATTACTTTGTTATACTTAAAGAAACTTTACTAAAGCAATTGAAATTGAAAAGTTTAAACGGATCACAAACGGCGCGGAAACACAAGGTAAACACGCCGTTTATCCAATAAGCCCTAAGTTTATGTCGATATTGATGACTGGCTGAAATACTCAAGCTTAAGCTTAAGAATTTCAAAATACAAACTTACTAGAATATTTAAATTACCGGTTTTTTTTTAAGTATGAATTAACGAAGGTTGTACGGAGCTTTGTTATGTCATCTAACAAACATAAATGTTTGCGTACATTTTTATGTACCTATTTAAAACAACAACTAATTACAAAATGAGGCTATACAGCTAAAATACATAATTTCGCTTATTTTATGAGGTTGTCGTTACAAACCGTTTAACCGTTGTTAGTGAGAGCCCTTAGCATACGTTATTAGGTGAAAAATAAAAGACACCTTTCTACCATAGAGCTCCGAGTAATTCCGACTTAATTACAAAAATAAATTATGCATTCTAGTGAAGCGTTACTTTATTTAATAAGCTACTTAGGTACAGTCATGAGCATTGACATGTATACACTTTTGACTAGTTTGACTCTTATTCCATTGTATTAAGAGTTACAGTGCTTACATGTTAATGCTTGTGACTGTACATTAACTTACGCACCTATGTGTCCTTACAATGATCACCAAAATTAGTAAACTTACATAAATCTCGCTACGAGTATAACCCCTGACAATCCACTCCCAGTCCGAATCGAACAAGAAATGGTTGCAAGTTTATGGGGTCCGTTAAACGATAATGGGCGAATCATGAGCAGGCATTAGGCAGTGACGGGTCGGGACTAATTACGCCGTGGAGTGGCGGCCGCGCGCCACGCCATCGCCGCTCCATTGCCGCGCTGCTGTTCCGACCAGACAACACCGTTGTGGGGGCGCTAAAACGTCTTCAAGTTAACTCGCTTCTGTAATTTGAATCGGGACTTAAATGTTAATGGCGTAAAAGCTTTTTCAATAAAATCGTCTATGTTATTAAAGAATATTTAAGCAGTACTTTGCTTTTGGTGATTATGTTTATCAGTTTAAATGAAAACCGTGTTTTTAAAGTATGAAAAGTCTATGAAATAGTTTCTCATTAATTAAGATATCTTTTAATAGCAAATAATAACATAATGTACCCAAATAATTGTAAATTTTTCAAACTTTAATTTCCATCTTTTAAATCTTTAACCCTAAGGTTAAGGTTAAGGTATCTTTAAAATAACAAAAACATCTATTATCACCAACCGTATAACATTTCAAAAGACAAAGATACTAAATGTTGCACTTTTCAAGCTATTATCAAGTGTATAGAAAATTATAGAAAATTATAGAAAATTATAGAATCCATCCAGTAGTATCACTTTTTCCGTACGTTTTTATGGATCGATTGTAGCGTGAATACTATATTGATTTCGCTCTAATTTACACAGAATGTAACTAGTAGTTATAAGTTATTTTTAATACATTCGACATGCAATCCATCATCCAATACACAACTTTTGATCATAAAGTAATGTACCTACAGACACGACGATCCATTACATCATCATTGCAGTTACTGTAGAAAATTTGTTAGGCTTAAAAAAAAATAATGATCTACTAAAGCCTGTGCTGTTTCACCCAGGTGGTGATCGAGGCGCGGCGCGTGTGCGGGCGGCGCGTGTTCGTGTACCGCGCGAGCGTGGCGCGCGCCTACAAGCCTCTGTACCTGATCATCGACGCGGCCGTCGCGGTGAGTTATGCCAAGCCGCAGTATCTCTAGCTCCCCTCTTCCCGAGTCCCCCATCCAGATGATGATCGAAGCGTGGCGCGCGCCTACAAGCCTCTGTACCTGATCATCGACGCGGCCGTCGCGGTGAGTTATGCCAAGCCGCAGTATCTCTAGCTCCCCTCTTCCCGAGTCCCCCATCCAGATGATGATCGAAGCGTGGCGCGCGCCTACAAGCCTCTGTACCTGATCATCGACGCGGCCGTCGCGGTGAGTTATGCCAAGCCGCAGTATCTCTAGCTCCCCTCTTCCCGAGTCCCCCATCCAGATGATGATCGAAGCGTGGCGCGCGCCTACAAGCCTCTGTACCTGATCATCGACGCGGCCGTCGCGGTGAGTTATGCCAAGCCGCAGTATCTCTAGCTCCCCTCTTCCCGAGTCCCCCATCCAGATGATGATCGAAGCGTGGCGCGCGCCTACAAGCCTCTGTACCTGATCATCGACGCGGCCGTCGCGGTGAGTTATGCCAAGCCGCAGTATCTCTAGCTCCCCTCTTCCCGAGTCCCCCATCCAGATGATGATCGAAGCGTGGCGCGCGCCTACAAGCCTCTGTATCTGATCATCGACGCGGCCGTCGCGGTGAGTTATGCCAAGCCGCAGTATCTCTAGCTCCCCTCTTCCCGAGTCCCCCATCCAGATGATGATCGAAGCGTGGCGCGCGCCTACAAGCCTCTGTACCTGATCATCGACGCGGCCGTCGCGGTGAGTTATGCCAAGCCGCAGTATCTCTAGCTCCCCTCTTCCCGAGTCCCCCATCCAGATGATGATCGAAGCGTGGCGCGCGCCTACAAGCCTCTGTACCTGATCATCGACGCGGCCGTCGCGGTGAGTCGTGGCAGGCCCCAGCCTCACTGGCTCCCCTTGTCCAGGGTGTCTCACTCAGATGGTGATCGGAGCACGACGCGTGTGCAACAAGCCTCTGTACCTAAGGCTGGCAGGCAGCAGCCAGGCTTTCGTGGCCTTCGTCCCTTTAACTAGTACAACTAACAATAACAGCTGGCCGGCTGATTGGATGGGTATGAGCTGAGGCTAAGATTTCGATAATGAAGATTTTTGCCCATATTTTCCTCTTCTTCAGCGCATCAACGTCCACTGCTAGACCGACGCCTTTCCAGTTGTCCAATCAGCCAGTTACTTACCTATATCATATGATTTTGCTGGTCAGAATTAAGCTGGAAACTACGGCCCCCAGCTATAAAACTTCTCCGAAGCCTTCAATTAAAGTAGGTAGGTCTGGTGCGTGTTGCATTGAGAGTTACGTTGAGTTTCCAATTCCAATTATCAATTCAAAACTTTGTAGTTAGTATTTTGTATCAACATTAATATTTGGCTTTATTGTAGTCTCGTAAGTTTCCAATGAACATCGAGATATTGAACGCGTTTCCCAGCTTGTTTGTCCTGCCGACGTTTCGTGCAGTACGTCTGCAACCAACGTGAAAACATTCCCGCGGCTCCGTGGAGTGGCTCGTCGACTGGTGGGAAATATCAGCTGCGCCAAGATTAATGGTGCACAACGCCTTTTCATAGCTACAGTCTCCATTACTCAAAGGCCATCTTTTACTTTTAAATGAGCACTTTGTTTGTAAGCACAAAATTACACATTAAAAATACGAGTATATTAAGGTTTTGGTTATTTTTGTGGCGATTACGGCAAATACCCCTCATATCCTTGGGGGAGGCCTTTGTCCAGCAGTGGACGTCTTTTGGCTGAGATGATGATGATGAAGGTTTTGTATTGCGATATTTTATCAACAGAAAGCATAAAAGTCATAAATATAACACACTTTCAGCTGATTATTTCCACTAGAATGAGCTAAGAATTACTAATTCTTATTTTTTCTTACTTTTGTTTTTTTAGGTTATGGAGTATATGTTTCGTGATATACGAATAAAACCATAAGTGTGTATAACGTTGTTTAGTTTTAAATGAAGCCGTTGCGTAGGCGAGCTTTGAAATGGGTCGGGACAAATTTGGGTTTAAAATCGCCATGTTTCAGCGCGTGGGACCACCGCGCCGGAGCGAACCCTCGGCCACAAGCCTATTAGCTTTGCTTGGTTGAGGGAACATTCCAGTACTATTGGTGTAGCACTAAATTGTTTTTAAAGAACGTACTCAATAATATTTTCACTAAATATAAAAAGACGATAATTAGTTGTGGGCAACATTAAGTTATTTTCCATTCGATAAATTGTAAGAAGTTTATTTTATAAGTTTCTAGTCTTTAGGGCAAAAAGTTTAATTTAGTCTGAGGATTACAATTATCAGGTGCAAACAAGATTCGATGGAAACCCCTTGAGATTGTTTCAGACTGAAAGGTTTATTTCAAAACAACATGTTTGTACTGTCAAAGGTTGTAAACTTTAAATAATTCATTTCAGTTAGCTAAAATAAACGAATAGAAAGACAGAAGTGCCTTCCCAAGTGCTTTCATAAGTAAAATCTCTTAATTATTGTGAGGTATCTCCCAAATGGAAGGCCGCGTTGTTCGCGGACCCGTCGCTAGGACATTCGCAAAGGGAACGATTAATAAAAGAGAGCTAAAAGGGACTCGACTCGAGCGTTGGATGACAGGAAATGGGGAGAGGGGGGATTCTTTGCCGTCTTTGAGAGGTAAAGATGATCTCGAGAGGACATGACTCGCCAATCCAAGTTAACTACAAATATAGTCCTAACATTCTTGTTACTTTGTAGAAGTACGACATAGATATCTGTAGTCGCTCAATTTACCAAAAAAAAAGTAAAAAGTAATGCTATTGGAAACCTATATACTATATACTATCTCATTTCTGAGCAAATGTCTTTTTATCATTACTAGCGGTCGCCCAGTGGTCGAAATTCAACCGCAATTTTATTATGGCTGCACGGGTTTGTATCCTAAGCAATGAAAAATTTAAGAAGATAGAATGTGAGTTTGGATTGGCATTGACAGATTTTGTCCGCTCCTCTTGCATTTTTGAAATTTTTGAAAATAGTATAATATGCGTGTGTGTCAAATACATATGCGTGTGTGTCAAATACATGGCAGTGTGTGTAATGTTTGTTTTATTGATTTAATGTATTTTCATGCACAGTTTAAAAAAAATATTAACATTCGGATAACCTTCTCTATAAAATGTTTTGTTTATATATTTTTTTAACGCAAATTTTGTTGCGAACAAATTATAAAAAACAAAAATGTAAAAAAAAAATTCCACGAGCAAATTCCAAAAAAAAATTGATTGATTGAAATCGAGGAGTTTCTAAATTGAATGGGCGCCTTTGGCTTTCAAAGTAAAAGTAAATAGTGTTGAATAATTTCAGCGGGCTGGTTAGAACCACGATAACCTTCTCTATATAAACTATAAGTGTGCGAAATTTCATACTCCTCTATCCGCGCAATTTTCGTAAAAAAGGGGTACAAAGTTTTTGCTTCACGTATTAATATACTCGTATAATATATAGATAATCTGTCATAACTACATTGATGGATATCGACATAATCACCATAATTGTCAAATACGGGCTAGTGATTACAAATCCCCGGCTATGCGTCGAAAAGCCAAACACACATATTGCCCGACCTGGGAATTGAACCCCGGACCTCCGGATATCAGTCCGAGCGCTTTATTATTTGGCTGCCAAGGGTTAAAATACTAGAAACAGAAAAAACATGAAGGAAAACTCCATCAACCAGTCCAAATACGGTTTGTTTTGCTTCATTTTGTCCCTTCATAGGGCTACTTCCTTATAGATCCGTATCAATACTATGTAAAACATTTCCTTTCCTCGTAGCTTAGTATCTCAATAGCGCAAGACACTCTGCGTTGTTACAAAAACTCTCAGCTATATTTCCCGCAGCCACTTTCCCCAATTCTATTTCCCCTATCAGATGACCAATACGGCCGATATATTGAGTGGGGGGCGGGGGGCTTCTATACGTCATCATTTGTCTTGGTTCGGTGGAGCCTTCGCAGTGACAACCGCCAGTGTTGCCCTTGATGTCGCCCGATTGATGAATCGGACTTGACCGATACAATACGACAATACCCAGGCCCTATTGATCGAATAAAGATAAATAGTTTAAAACCGAAGGTATTTCTCTGTTAAAAACGATGCGAGATTACTCAAAATCTCTTTAAGATTTCGGCTTGAATTTTGCAACGCTGATGATGGGTTTAAGGTAAATAATTGAATGTATCGAAGATTTATGTTGTTTAAGAAGATATTACACAAAACATTTTAAGAGTTCTTCTTGAATTGAATTTTGCAAGAAACAACGGAAGTACAGTCCTCAATTGATACCATGCCTGGATTTCTCAGGCTCACTCAGAACATTGCGCGTAACGATTGTCGACTTTTGACATAACGCAATAATGTTGTTTTTTAAAGTTTACGCGAACACTACACATTGAAATGAAACAACTATTACGGATCTACTCGCGTTTATTTTACACATTACTCTCCCTGTGACCACGGACCCTGCAAAGGGTTCGAAACGTCAGGATAAACATTAAAAAGTAATGTGTAAACTAAACGCGAGTAGATCCGTAAAAGTTGTTTCATTTCATAACGCAATAATGTTATTGGAAATGAAAACAGTTCGCAGTATAATATTATCTCAACAGCATTGGATCCTGTCGTTTTATTGTATTAATAGTTGCCATGGTATATTAGTTGACATAATTAATGTTGACAAGGTACATCCATAAAAGCAATCTTAGGATGAACTATACTGCTCATACGAGTATAATGTCAAAACACAAATGACAAACGCCCACCCCCGCTTGACCACCTAATCCCGAATCATCTCTCTTCGTAACTCCCTTTGTTCGTGAATCTAAGTAATAAATATGAAAGGGTGTTTGTTTGTCCTTACTTTCTGCCGCAATTATGTAAAAAGAAGCAAAGAATCAGCATAGCTTTTTTTATAGTCTATGTAGTATAAAAAGGTTAACTGGCTTCCCACCTAATCAACACCTATTTTAACAGTGCCGTAGGACTGCTCAGGGTGCCAAGAGTGGATTTCATTTGACATTCGGTCACGTTAACGAAAACGAAAATAAGTATGGCATTGAAGCAGAGCCTCCTGGCGACATATTACGAGAAGAGTTAAAATTTTGCCATACAAATTTTCGTTTTCGTAAACGTAATCAAATGAATACGGATAGTAAACAAAATTCACACTAGGCGCTCAGAATGCTCGATGCTCGCCGTTGCGTTCGTAATGAGCCATCTTCGTACACACACAGTTCAAACTGAATTCCTTAACTTCCCTTCCCTTCTTCTCCTTTTTTTGGTAATGATTTTGTTTTTGTCTGTTTTTATTTGTAATTGAATTATATTACTAGCGGCCGCTCGCGGTTTCACCCGCGTGGTTTCCGTTCCCGTGGGTATATCGGGATAAAAAGTACCCTATATTTTAATCCAGGTTATAAACTATCTGTATGCCGAGTTTCACCCATATCCATCCATCCGTTGCAGCGTGAAGAAGCAACAAATATACACACAAACTTTCGCATTTATAATATTAGTGTGATTTACTAATCTTATACCAAATTTTAATTTTTTTAATTTTAAGTGCCTTCCCGGTAGCACAATGGTCAGTGCTGCCGCCCGGATTGCGGAAGACCCAGGTTCGATTCGTGGCCGGGTCGGGAAGGCATTTAATTTTTTCACTGTATTTTATAAAGGAAATATTTTAACCTTACACCTATACAGCTGGGGTCACGCGCAAACACCAGTGATGTTGTAAGTGGTCAATTGATGGTGTTCTTTGTCCAGGGTCTGGAGGTGGCGTGCGAGATCCCGCTGGGGGGCTCCTCCCCCAAGCCCGCCGCGCTCGTCATGAGGACCACTCAGGTAAATCAAACTCTATTACCAACACAATAGACTGTAATTAGTCTGTGACGGAACCTCAAACGGTGCTTTGACCGTTGACGATTAACCAACTAATCGTCTGTAAGGTTTGTAAGTTTTTATTAATTCCTGTTATATACTATTCTGTATGCTTTATTATATCTTACGGGTAAACACAGTGACTTAATCTCACCTGACGTTAAGTAATGGAAAGGCCAATGGTGGAAGCGCACTTCCCCGGGATCCTTATCGACAACTCAATTCTGATAATTTTCGAAAGCTAATACAATGTATATTATATTTATACATTGTCTAGCGTTATTTATAGCGTTATTTATTGGGTAAAATTCAATGTACAACCGAAACGAGGACATAAATCTGAACCAGTTAATGAGTTTAGTTTAGGCGAGTGAATTTGAGACACTTATCATCTTTTTTATATGTCACTATTAAGTAAAAATATTTTGGAAGCCGCTGTTCACTAAATTCTCATAAAAGGAGAGCCATATTCGTAAACTTTACCAGACAGTTAAGTTCCTGTGATACCTTAACTGTTATTCGTAAAGATTTTACGGTTACGGACGACTTTCATATTCGCTTTATTAAGCTCCTAAAGTTGTTTTTGCAGACAACAATTTTGTTGTTTAACTATTTCACTATTAAGCGAAGCGGGACCCTCATTATTTTAGATATGAAAAAAAGAAAGGAAAGGGTCTCGAGTTAAATGGACGCCCTCGCGACTGTCTGTCGTCTGTCAGGACGAGGGTGCGACATATATAAGACGGAGAGTGACTTTTCAGCACAGTAGAAAATTAAGGCCCAGCGGTACTCAGGCATGTTTAGTAAACAAATAATTTTGTTGATATTTTCTCCTTAACATAGCTTTTTTTACGTTTATTTATAAGTTTACATTTTTACTTAGCCCTCTTGGAGTTTAACTCTTTGCCTTCTAGCACATAGCCGTCGGCGCGACCTCACTGACCGGGCCGGCTCGCCACACAAGCTGACAGGCGTCCAGTATGGAATAGCTCTTCAAGGTCTGCTTCAACCTTGGAAAAATGCTGCCTGTTTAGGTATTTCTCGGCTGTCTTCTTGCTACGTTTCTTGTTGATAATAGCTTCTTCTGGTCTTCGTCTGGGTTGAGAAAGAAAAGGCTTCTAATAAGAAATAATAGGCTTCTAAAGGTACCAGTTGGTAGCCGACTCGAGTTGAATGCGACAAATCGTGGTTTTAATCCCCACAGCCACGTTAGCCTACTGGCGTTTGACTTCACTATTGTATTATCAATGTATCATCAACATATACATTGTATATTATATCAAAAGAGAGTACGTCACTTACTGACTGAAAAAGGATCAATATCGCATAGTCTACCGCAGGGCAAAGAACACTGACATTTTAAAGTTATGTCCTATTTTTGAAGTAGGTAAGCAAGACATAATACGGCATTTACGGGGTGATATAACTCCTTTGGGATTTCCGGGATATTTGTGATTACTTGGACGAAGACACGAGCGGTCACTAGTTATCTTAAAAATAATGCATTTGTCTCATATGAACGAATAAAAACAACATTTATATTTTTATCCCTCGAGCCTTCGAGAAGACACGCTCTCAAAGCATTATCCAGATAACGTAGCGTTTGCTGTTCGCTGTCTTCAGTAATAAAAAATATGGTAAACTAATGTTAGGCGCTTTTGATAGTCGTTTAGGCAAAATATAAAAGTGAGTAATAAGATGTTGTTTATTTATTTACTAGTTGTCGCCCGCGATTTCGTTCGCGAAGCCTACACTATCACAGGAACAGAACAACACAGGAACCTGTTACCGGGACAAAAAGTATCCTATATGCTAATCCGGGTTATGGTCTGTCAAAATATATTATAAAGTGCCTTTCACTCTAACGGAATTGTCACTACACAAGTTTAAGACAGAAATAAAACAAGGTCTAATGAAAAAAGGTTACTATAAAATTAATGATTATTTTAATGATAAGAATGTGTGGTCATCTTAGTCTGCTCGCCTGCGCATGTTATTTCACATTGTAATAAGTAGTTACACTTTTGTATACAACTCTTAATTTAAAAGAGTAGCTGCTAAGTTTCTTGCTGGAGTCTTCTTAGCAGAATCAACCTTCCGAACCACCAGTAGAGTCGCATTACATATATGCATAGTTTATAAAATTATATGTTTTAAGTATTATAGTGTGTACTTGTACTTATATTATTTTTTTATATACTTTTTTTTATGTAACTACCTACTTGACGTTCATAAGTGCAATTTTATATGCCTAAATTGAATAAAGATTTTTCATTTCATTTCATTTGATTTATGTGCAAAGTTTCATCCAAATCAGTTCAGCCATTTTCACGTGACGCGCGGTCAAATAAACAGAAAAACAGATAAACAGACAAACAGACAAAAATTCTAAAAACTGTTGGAACGTGTTCTGTTATCGATTCTAAGTATCCCCAGCCAATTTTCTTTCGAATATCTTCCATGTACAGACTTTGGATCCTCTTTAGCTTTATTATACCTATGTATAGATTTTCACAATCTTAATACCTATGTATATTTAGATGAGGAACTCGATGGCGCAGTGGTTAATGCGTCCGGTTTACGATTGCTAAGTTTAAACAACTTTCTCAAAGGCCGGTCATCGCATGGGTGACCAAAAATGTATCATCTCGAGCTCCTCCATGTTTCGGAAGGCACGTTAAGCCGTTGGTCCAGGCTACATTAGCATTCGTTAACTACCATTAATCCGCATTGCGCCCGCGTGGAGGTTTATGGCCCGATCTCCCTATCTTAAAGCTCGTGCCCCAGCAGTAGGGATTATATAAATAAACAATAATGGGTTCAGACAAAAGGTTGTGAGAAACCGGCGTATTTAGCTAAGCGAAGGGTCTGTGCCACAGGAACCGGCGCGTTCACCTTACGATATGATCGACTTATTAATTAATTAACGTTTAACAATAGCCGCCGTTTGATAGAAGAAAGATTAATTAAGTTACAAAGAAAAATGAAAAACTCAAACCACTTGAAGAGGTACACTGCTATAATGCTTAATGTTCAGATTGATTTAATTTTAAGTGGATTCGGACATTATGACGCTATGAGAGAGACTGGTCTTTGTGGCGTTGTAGTCTTACAACTTAAAATAGGTCGTTTAGGAGTGAGGGTAATGTATATCTTCTATTGCGATATAATTTAGGGTTTGCAAATAGTTATTTTCGAGTTGGGGGGCGATTTTTAATCTCACCGGTTGTTTCGAATTAAAAGTGACATGAATTCTACTATGAAATATAATATTCTAGCTTTATTTACAACTTGCTTATAAAAATGAAACCCTTCGAGAATTTTCGATGCCAAAAAAACGAGCACTCGTTATTGATATCATAGCGTAAGAATCAGTCACTGGCTTAAGAGTAGTTAAATAAGACGTTACGGCCACTTTTAACTATAACGCCATATTTAACTAAACCATAACATGTCAGATGTTCATTAGGTGACGTAAAAATGCTAAATTACTTAATTCAGATAGTTTGTTGAGCATAATTTGATTTTCTATCTCTAATTAGATATGTTTTTTATTTCATTGGCGGCGCTAGTGTGCGGCGTAAACGCTCTTAAACATCGCCTGAGATTCATTCAATTGACTTGGTTCCCAAATCATACTTATACGTAATCGTACTAATATTATAAAGAGGAAAGCTTTGTATTTTTGTATGTTTGCAACTTAGAGCATTTGCAACGAATAAACTCAAAAACTACTGAAGCGATTTAAAAAAGTATTTCACAATTAGAATGCTATATTAGCGCTGAGTAACATATATATATTTTTAGCAACCAGAGGTAAATTTAATTTAAAAAAAATAACATTCTATACACGAGATTTTAATAAATTTTACTTTTAACCATTACAAAAACAACTAAATAAGAAAATAATTTGATTAAATGAAAATTGAGTTCCCAAACGGACAGGGGTTCAGCTTATAATGTTGACGCTGCCAAGTCTCGAGCAAAAGTGAGTTCCGGAGTGCGGTGCAGCTGGTTTTATTGGCTTGTTCCCCCACTCGCCGCCCCTCTCTCTGCTAGCATAGTCAGATTTAGCTCATACGGCCTCTCCTGACTGGAGGACGCCCTCGTTCTCATCTGTGTTCGGTTGTTCTAAGTCTGCAGCCCTCGAAGTGCTTGGAATCGGTTCTTGTCTCCCTTCATCGACGGGTACATCACAGCGTTCGGCAACTTGCTCAGGTGTGGACTCCCCAGCATCATCTTGGTCTGCACCTAACAACATAAATTGAACAACATTGAGAATTTTGCTAGGTCTCTTTAGCGAAATGCTAAAGAGTATTTCATTCAAAATGCAATATAAGAGCCATAGGCACGACGTTAGCTTAACTCGCAAGCCAGAGAGGAAGCACGACGTTAGCTGTCTCGGCTGACAAGAAACATAGGCACGGCGTTAGCATAATTCTGTCATAGCACTAGTAAAGAGGAAGCACAACGTTAGCTGTCTTTACACAGCACCCAGCAAGGAGGAAGCACGACGTTAGCTATCCTTGAGGTCTGTACCATAGAAACAAAACGTCAACAAGGAGGAAGCACAACGTTAGCTGTCCATGTGACCTGCATCACACTCATGTGACGTCTTACTTACTCTCAAAATATGCAGCACACGCATCAGGAGTCCATTCCCCTCGCCACGGTACCATGTACTCTGCAGCGGCCTGGGTCGACTTGCCATAGGAGCCTGCCACCAATTGCAGCTCGTATCGACCCTGGGGAAGCGCCTTGACCACTCGGTAAGGTCCGCGCATGCCCGAGTCAAGTTTGCCAGTCGCTTGTGCCTGTTTTATAACAAAAACAAAAGAATTAACTTCAAACACTCGAGGGGACTTCCTGTTACTATTCACAGACGCATCCTGATAGCGTTGATTTGCTCTCAACCGTTCGGAAGCCCGTTGTCTTTGCATTTCTCTTAGAGCATCACGGTTCGGATGAGAGTTTTCTATAGCAATGCCACGAATCAGATGACGTATAAGAGGTGTGGCGGCTTCGATGCCCACTAATAAATTTAGTGGTGAAAACTGAGTGGTTTTCTGCTTGGATACGTTCAGAACAAGCTGGAGACGCCACATACTATCCGACCATTCGTTTTGACGATGATTGCACTGTATTCGGATCATATTTAATAGCGTTCGACAGTACCGTTCTACCTGTCCGTTCGAGTGATGCATCTCGGGCGTTATCTGATGCATGTCAATACCTAACTCCGTTACACAATTCATACATTCTACACTTTGGAACATTCGTCCACGATCAGTAACAATAAGCTTAGGTGTACCAAATAAAGATATTACATTTAAAAGAAGTCGTTTTAATTCCGTTGCATCCTGACCAAACATAGGATATAGCAAACAGAACTTTGAAAATGCATCTATTACAATCAGTACATATCGGTAGCCCTTAGATTCAGGTAATGGGCCTAATGCGTCCATATGAACTACTTCAAAGGGGACCTCAGGCTTCTCCCATGAACATATGGGTTGGTGAGGAGCCCTCGGTACTCTTTTATGCGACAAACAAATAATACAATGCCCTACATATTTTTGAACAAAAGATCTCAACGATGGAAACCAGAAATGTTTCCTTATTAGCTCCAAAGTTTTGTCTGTGCCGGGATGATCATGTTCATCGTGAAAGACTCTAAGTAAACTAAGTCTATGTCCTTTAGGAACATAACATAAAAGCCTCGGCTGCTCGCCGACTGGGGAATACTTATACAAAAGGAGATCATTCTTTCTAGCATATCTATTAGGGTCAAGGTGTCCGTCCGTTAGTTGCTGCAGAAGCTGCTGAGTTTCTTCATCAGCGGCTTGTGCTATGCGAGCCCAGTTTTGTTGCTTACGAACCTCACACACATTTACAGGATTGCGGCTCAAATAGTCCGCGTGAGCCATAGAAACACCCCTACGATACTCCAAGGTGAAGTCAAAGTCCTGCATGTAGACCCACCATCTGGCCACCCGAGGCAATAAATCCTTCTTTTTCTGCGTAGATTTAAGTGCGTTACAATCTGTAACCACAGTAAAATGTAGACCAACCAGATAGTGTCTAAAGTGTTTCAGGGCTTTGACCACAGCCAAGGTCTCAAGTTCGTATGAGTGGTATTTCAGTTCTGCGCCCTGGGTTCGTTTACTAAAATAACCTACGGCACGTTTCTGTCCCTTCTCATGAACCTGCAACAGTACTCCACCGTAACCAACAGAACTGGCATCGGTATGCACTTCTATAGGAAGATTACGGTCATAGATTGCCAACACGGGTTCGCTAGTAAGTAATGCAATTATATCTTGCCGTACTTCTTCTTGCTCACTACCCCATATGAACGGCTCGCCCTTTTTTGTTAATTTAGTGATAGGTGCAGTTTTAGTGGCAAACGCGGCAATATAACGGCGAAAGTAACTCGCCAAACCTAAAAATTGGCGAACCTGTTTGACTGTCTTAGGGATGGGTGCTTCAACGAGAGCCTTAACCTTTTGAATACTCGGCTGTACCTGACCTTCACTTATAGTGCGCCCTAGATACTCTATCTTAGTGGCTAAAAAGGAACATTTCCTTAAGTTTATGGAGAACCCAGCCGTAGTTAATGTTTTAAGAACTTCGCCGAGGGTCGTCAAACCTTCAGCTACCGTGTCGCTCAGGAGTAACACGTCATCAATGTACACTAGGGTTTTGCCCAATTCAATGTGTTGGCGAAGTGTTTTCGAAATAATTCTTTGGTACACAACGGGAGCATTCGCCAGACCGTAAGGCATTTTTAAATATTCGTAATGCCCTTCCGGTGTGACGAATCCTGTGAGTGGTATAGACGCGTTATCCAGAGGAATCTGGTGGAAGCCAGTTGCCATGTCTAAACTCGTAAAAAACTTATATTTACCTAAGCGGTCAATATGATCGTCTATGAGTGGCAGTGGAAAACGATCTTTTACTGTAATCTCATTCAGCTTACGAAAGTCGACACACATACGGTCCGAACCGTCTTTCTTTTTTACTAAAAGAACCGGGCTAGCAAACTCTGATTCCGACTCGCGAATAATATTTTTATCAAGAAGATCTCGAATGATCTCACGAACTTTCAAAATTTCGGGATACGAAAGCCGATATGGGCGATAGTTAACAGGCGCGCTATTATTTAATTTAATTGACATGCTACCAGTGTTAACTGTACTAGCAGCGGTGCCAGCAATAAAATATTTTGAAAATTCATCAATTAGACTAAAAAGTCTCTTTAAATCTTGACCAATCAATGTAGTATTAACTGGCGATTGAACAACTGAGGAAACATGCATGACGTCATAAGTTAATTTAGGTTCACAAGTAAGATATTGCCTATCGCGCGTTCGTATGTAAGTCACACCTTCTCGGTTTAGTACATCGGTACCTACTATAACCGGAGTATTCATAAATTCAGGGGACACTACCTGTAAATCTACTTCCAATGAAATTTCGCTGAACTCTATTGTTAAGGTTACAAAATATGTGGATTCAATCTCCTGGCTACCAATGCCCTTTAATATTCTAAAAGAAGGCTTGCGAGCACATTTAAAATGCTTAAGTAGTGAAAAAGATATTAGTGAAATGCATGAGCCACTGTCAATGAGGATATCAACTGGCACACCCTGTATAACTGCAGCAACAATATCACTCTTATGGCTTTCTAGATTTTCGCGGCAAAAATTTACTGATTTGTTATTGCTAGACTCGGATTTTAATTTAGCAAAGCATGTCTCGATTTTGTGACCAGGCTTTTTGCAAAAACTGCACGGCTCTATTTTACTGGCACCGGAAAAACCGTTTGTTCTTTGCCTATTTTCGGTATTGGAGTTACTACCACTAACATTAGGCTTCATCCTTTTATTACAATTAGATTGTCTATGGCCATGTTGACCACAAGAAAAGCATTTACCCTCCTCAAATTTCCTCTTACGAAAAGATGTATCACGCTTATTTTTAAAAAAAATATCATTACGTGATTGGTTAACAAATTTTTTATTATTATGAGATGTGGAATCAGGTTTAACATAAGTTGAGAAATATTCAACCAACTCACTGGGCATTAATTTGGCGTTGGTTGCTGAAGCACGTATTTGCGTATCAGTAATACCTCTTATTACAATGGCAGAGATAAGTTCGTCACTTAGACCCTTTACAATACGCAAACGTAACAAAGACCGACGGGCATAATCAGCGTAAGTAGGGTAACTGTCAGAGTTAGTACACATTACATCATACAGAATATTCGCAAAATCTGGTTTTTTAGGACAGAGGGGTTTAAATTCCAATTTAAAATTGGTCCAACTGCGATCGTTAGTGACCCACTCGTTGAGCCACGTCCTAGCGTCTCCTCTCAAACAGTTGCCAATACGCGACAAGCATTCGTAATCGCTCCATCCGTTCGTAACTTTGGCACGGTCTACTTCCGCACACCAGGTTTCAATATCATTGACACTAGGATCAAAGTTTGAAATATAATAAGATTGGTTCGATCTTACCGCAGTGTTGATTGATCGTATCGCATCGATTAAACGATCAGTCGTGCTGGATTCGCGTGCGGTACCGGTGGTGTTAGCGGAGCGTGGCCTCGGTGAGGCTGAGGCAGCGCAGTCTCGATGCTCTGGTCCCGCGGCACCCTCGGGTACTTCAGGCGGTGCACAGCAGTCACGGGCCGGCGGGGTCATTGCGCCCTCAACAGGCGGAGACCGCGCACGCGCTGACCGGTCCACAGGCTGCGACGGCACCGGCGGCCCATCGCCGTTGCTTCCTCGCGGTGGCGATGAAGATTGACGCTGATCTTCCAATGACGTCAATCGATCTAAAACCAGTTGCATTTGTTGCCTTAGATCACTACTAGAAGAGTCACGTCTTCTACGGGTACGCTTAGAGCGTGAGTCACGTTTTCTAGACCTACTCCTATTTTCATCATCATGTCTATCACTTGGCATATTTAAATCTATTGAGTAAGCAAGACTTTTAAATAAAACTTTGTCTTAACGTTACGTCTGATCGTTACAAAAAAAAAATCAAATAAAAAAAAACGCAGGGTGCGTATAAAGCAACCAGGAAAACAGTTACAAGAATGAAAAAAATCTACCCACAATCGTCTTTTTATTTATGTTTTAATTGTAGAAAGAAAAAAAAATATAAGAAACACAACAAAAGCAAAATAAATTAGGTTCAAAACGAACATAAAAGTTGAGTGGAAACTTTCTCTTTTCGTTTTCTAAAGATCCCTCGATTTGTAGTTAATGATCAAAATGTTCTACTTACCAGGGTTTCTTCTTAACAAATCACTTACAAAGGTACTTATTACCATAAGTTCACCATACACAGGAAAAAACAAATCATCACTTTCGTACTTACGAAAACCAATTTACGCAACCGAATTTAAGAAAATTTCATCATACTACTTGATTGTAAGAGGTATTTAGGAAGTCAAACGGATAGAAGGCGCGAGAGCCAATCCCACTTCTGATTTTAGCAACCAGAGGTAAATTTAATTTAAAAAAAATAACATTCTATACACGAGATTTTAATAAATTTTACTTTTAACCATTACAAAAACAACTAAATAAGAAAATAATTTGATTAAATGAAAATTGAGTTCCCAAACGGACAGGGGTTCAGCTTATAATGTTGACGCTGCCAAGTCTCGAGCAAAAGTGAGTTCCGGAGTGCGGTGCAGCTGGTTTTATTGGCTTGTTCCCCCACTCGCCGCCCCTCTCTCTGCTAGCATAGTCAGATTTAGCTCATAATATATTAAAAAAGAAATGTCCACCCGTGCGAAGCCCGGGACGGGCCGCTAGTAGATAATACAGTAATGCCTGATTTCACCATTGACCACTAAGTTTTAGGTGACCCCTAAGCCATGTTAGGTGACAGTTATTTAAGCAAAACCGTCACCTAAAATGGCTTAGGGGTCACCTAAAACTTAGGGTCAATGGGCATAAGCGATGAAAAGTAACAGAGAGCTCTGTAATCTGTATTTACCAGGCTTTCATCATTAAGAAACTATTTATATGAAATGACCAGCTAAATCGCGTTATTTTGACTATGCTAACGTGAAACTCTGCAAGTTGTGTGCAGTCGTTACCCGAACGTGATCCGCTAATGCAGGCTTTTGTGAGGCTCTTATTGATGTCGAATGACTGTCCACATCCGTCCATTCCGCCGGTCATATATCCCGTCACGACCGAATAAATATGCGAGCGGATGTGTCCGGGGAGTCATTGATTTGTGCTTCTCATGAATTACACAGAGTCTGTTAAGAGCCGAGTTTTTATTGACAGCGCTGAGTCTGCAACTCTGCGACTGTGTAAAGCTGCAATGTGTAACGCTAATGCTCCTGCGATGCCAGCGAACGGCTGAGTTTGAGAATGAGCGTGCTAGCTCTTTGGCGTGAACTCCTCGTTATGTTACTAGGACAGCTTGTGTTGAACTGACACGTTTTTTTTAATACTTACGGGTAAGTACTAGGTCTTCATCTCGCCGGATGGAAGCGCACTTCACCCGGAATCTTCAACTACTGAAGCATTGACTATCTTATCTCTAGCTGCCGGAACAACAATGCCACTAACATTGATGTTGTGATGTTGAGCAAAAACAACCTAGAATATAAGTTTAGGTTCAAGTGAACTGTCGCAAGCAAGCGATTGAACTTTGCTCAACTCGGAGCCAGCTGCCAGCGCAAACTGAAAGTATCCAGCGGCTCGGCTGCAAACTTGTTTGAAACGAGTGCAACGAGAGAGAACCTTAGCTTAAGGCTTAGACAGAATTAAACGTTTTTTTATTTGTTTTGACAGACTTTGTGAACGGTTGCTGCGCTATTTAAACTATGTACCTGTTTGTTACTAATATTTTATTACTCGTTAAATTATCATTGATATTGTGTTACTTACTTATATTTTTTTTTAGTTTTCTACTTTTTCTGAGTTTATAAATCTTCTAGTTTGACTTGAGAGCCAGGCTCTTGTTAGTATAGCCTTTTCTATTCATCTCTATCCCAAGCTAAATATTTTACTTTTCATTTAAGACTTTTAAGTTGGTTGCAACAGAACGGTGGCCTCTCCACCACTCTCCACCTTTACACCCAGTTTGGTCGAAATACCACAAAACGTAAATAAGTGGACAAAGGCTGGGATTAATGAGGTCAACAACATAAGGCTATAATATGTCAGCCTGCTTCTGGGCGAATGGCGATGTATTTTGAACCTTATCACTTTCACGTGAGTGTATAAATTGAGCGTAGGCTAACATTTCATAAAAAGGTTGGATGGTTAAGAGATAATTGGGCGTTTTGCGCTGTTTTATGCCCGCGTGCATATTTTAGGGAATCATAATTAGAATTAATTGTTTGGGCGTTCAAATTAAAGCCAAATTTATTTAGGCATATTTTTGTGGTTACGCTGTTTTTACCGTACTAACGCCGTATTTAACTGAATATTAATAAAAACACATAGATATTTCGTTATCATGAATTCATATAATATAATTTATTTATTCTTATTCACAAAACAGGTGAAAGCCATACAATGTTACAAAACCACATGCGATATTAAAAACTTAAAGGCTAGGTTGAAACCCTTAATAATCATGTACATACTATTTAACATCTGGGTACTGAGCAGACAATAATTTCATAAAGGGGTTTTCACTCAGAACAATAACTAAAGCTATAGAATTAAGATTACAATAAAAAACGTGCAACTATGTTTAGTTCTGTTCTATCTTATGGCTAGAAAAGGAGATTGGAGTGCGACAAATGGTTGACACTTAGTTTTTATTTTTTGTATTGTTATGTCATTCGGTCATCAGAAAAAAAAATCTCGAATCCTTTTGCCATGCCCCGGCCAAAATCAGAAGTACATTGATTTAAAAGCTGACAGTTCGTTTTAGATATATTTGACTTGTTCGCGTATTAATAGTATCGACTGTCAATAACTTCGGACAATAACATTGTCTTAGTATCTCATAATTATTTCAGATTTTAATAGTATTTCTGTCTAGATTGCATGAATGCATTGGATTACTAGAAATAGTGAGTGTGTGGTCTATGTGGCACTATTTCTTTTGTTGTTGGGGGCTGCAATTTCTAATAATCTCGAAAAGAAAATAGTAATGGACTATTGACTTTCAATCGGTATGTTTTTGCTATATTATTTGTCGAATGTGATTAGTTTAAGCGAATAAAAATACAAATAAAATTTGGTAGAACCATTTTGTAGCAAAAACTAGCTGTTAATTCAATTTTTATAGCAGATTTAGCAATAATTCAGGAATGGCATCGGATTATCTATATCATGTATAGTGACGTAAACAATGTGCATACTTTTACAGATTTCCTAAAGACCATGCACTAATGTCCATGCTAAAAACGAATGGAAAAATAATAGAAGATAAATCGTATTAGACTTCAAAAAGGCATTTAATCACATTTGTTCTAAGCATTTTACTATGGATTCATTTGTATGTAAGGGAAATGTGAAATGGACGCGACTTAGAGAAAATGCGGTGCATACATTATTTATTATGGATGGATCTGATGAAATGGTATAATATGTATTAATTCAATCAATTAATGTTAGCAATTAATTGCAAAGAAACCTAACTTAAATTGTGAACTGTCAAAACTTGATTTTACAGTATTACAGGAAGTGCTAATGTGCCTGTGAAGGAAAATATAGCACAGATCTGACACGAAGACATGTCATACATAAAAATAAAAAGAAATAATGCAATTTCAGGATATCATACCAACAGATATTTTTATCTTGCCAAACCATCTCGCACCGAAGTTCGGTTAGTAATTTAATTAGTAAAAAGCTTTTGATTTATATGTTGAACCTATTAAACATTTTTTATAATAAGAAATTGTATTATTGTGTGTTTATTGTCAAATTAACATTATGTTTAATAAATATAATATATTCAGTGGTGACGAATCACCATGGAACGCTACACGCTTCAACAACGCGTAGAAATTGTTAAAATGTATTTTCAAAATCAGTGCTCTATACGCCTAACGTTCCGTGCGTTGCGTCCAATTTATGGCGTTAATGGCCGTCCTGCAGATTTCACAATCCGTCGTTTAATGAAGAAATTGAGACAACCGGGTGCGCAAGCGCAAGGAGCCGCGCTCACTGTCAATGGTGACCGATATCGGACGATGATAACAATTTTTTTGTGGCCTAGGATAGATGGTATGGATCTCACAAACATGTGGTTCCAACAAGACGGTACCACTTGCTATACAGCAGGGGAAATATTAAATTTATTGAATGAGAAGTTCGAGGACTTCGTCATCTCGCGTCCGTCGCGGCGACATCAACTGGCCACCGAGATCGTGTGACTTAACTCCGCTCGACTACTTTCTGTGGGGCTACGTAAAATCTCTGGTTTATGCAGACAAACCACAGTAAATTTCCGCCCTGAAAGCCAACATAACTCGTGACCTTCGTGAAATTGAGCCACATCTATGCGGAGATGTCATTCAAAATTGGTCCGCCAAGATACACCACCTACGGCGGAGTCTCGGCGGCCATTTGGCTGAAATTATATTCCATACATATTGTCATCGAATATCCTTTAAAATAAAATAAAAGTTGTGGCAATATCACTTACACAGGTTATTTTATTTCATTACAAAGTTCGAGCGCTCTTAATCAAAAACCCTTTATAAAAAGATTACCTAGCTGTCCGTTTCAATATAAGGAAGAAAATATAAAAAAAGCTTTCATGTTTTTTTGTTTTTTTTTTTGCTTGCATGCACTAAATATTTTTAAATATTATTTAAAGATTATTTAAAACTATAGCTTACTACCTCTGCCAATATGCTACTAGATGCGATAAGTTTTGGAGGATAGGGAAAGATAGATAGGATAGCAATATTTTTTTTATTATTTTCCGGGTGAAGTGCACTTCCACCGTCGGCCTTATCATCACTTAACATCAGGTGATATGAGAGCCAAGTGCTAATCCGTTAGGAATTAAAAAAAAAGTAGTAGCAATTAAAAGACTTTCCGCCTACGCGGTCACCGCAGACTAGTGACTTTTTAACACTATGAATGGGCTTAACTGGAGCAATTTTGTCATGTAGATCCCTAAGTCTTTCGCCATCTGAAAAATGCATTGCAAATGCATTAAAAAATTAATATACAAAAAAGGATCCATATATTTATTATTATGGTTAAGTATATATAATTTTCGCAAATTTTGATGCGAACAAATTACAATTTAAAACAGACAAAGTGTTGAAAAAATTCCACGAGCGGGATTCAAACCCGCACCCCATGACATGCCGGGTCAGGTGGGTCAGGTGCCAACTAGTTATGGAACTAGCTATAGCTATGGAATCCCACTTTCTTTTTTCAGATCTCATGTATTTCAAATATGAACACAGTAATGCAGAACAATGCTGACTAGCCACAGAGTTAGAAATAATAATGTAACTATTTGCACATGACTCTACTTATGAGGAAAATGGCGATGCGCCGGGTGGGGGGCGGCGGGCGGCAGGCGTCTCGAAATATGTCTCATAGGACCAGCGGATTCTAGTCGAATCAAAAGATTACCAGAAAAGCCCTCATTCCCAGCTGAGTTTCACTTTACGATGTTGGATAATGGCGGAATTTTATTCAACTGCCATAATCTAGTCAGCGTTAGCTGAGCTAAGCAGCTTACGCGCAGACCTGTGGCGGCCCATTTCCCGCTGGTGCAAGATTTTTGCCTAAAACGCCGTTTTATTGCGAAACAAAAAAGTGCGGGGCCTCATTCACCGCGGGCTGACGCCGCCGTAAACCGCTGAGTGTTTGTTTACTGCCGACCGGCGCACATGATTACAGGTAATGAGCATAATTGTGCTCTCATTTTTAATATGACGATGGGAACAGTTTAATGCGAATGTAATGCATATTTAAAGGCACGCTTTAAGCAATGAAGTACTCGGTGAGACGTTAAACCGCACTGCTGCCGATCCGTAAAGAGTTTATGGCTTCAGAAATGTTTTATAGGTATATTATGGCGACTCATGCGCGCGTTATAATGCTGCGGTGTCATAAACTATTCGGAGTTAGAAGTGTTAGCAAATGCAGTAACATTTATTTCGCTTAAAAAAGTGACCTCAGTGATATTGATAACAGCAATGTGCCAAATTACACGTCATTCAAGAACTTAATACATGATGTTTGCAAGCGTCAACATTTAGTGGTTGATGATCGTTGCTGTCGTTGCTGTCGTGCTAATGTTGCCACATCACTGCATGAAAACTTTGTGTTGCCAGTCGCTACTCACCGCTACTAGGTCTTTTTTTTTGAGAGAGATTGCTGATTGCCTCATGCGGCATTTTCAGCGTCACCGGGCTTTTTTGGGGGCGGCGAGGTACGTACAGGGTACCTCAAGCCGTTTGAAACGAATTACTTTCGGAGGTTTTCTAGAGGGAACGGCATCGCACACTTAATAGTCGCGTCCCCGTGCCCTACTAGATTCTCCGAAGGGTTCGGATCTGATCGGGCTGCTAGGTCATTAACAAAAGTGACAATAAATAATACCTATGTATAACTTTATTTTTGTTGCAAATGATGTTCATCATTTAAAACTCATTTTATGTACCCACTGATGGGGCACGAGCCTTGCCTATGGATGGATAGGGAGAACGGGCCATACACCACCACGCGGGCTCAGTGCGGTTTGGTGATTGTTAACGACTGTTAATGCAGCCGGGATCAACGGCTTCACGTGCTTTCCGAATCACGGAGGAGCTCGAGATGATAGATTTTTGGTCACCCATCCAATGACCGGCCTTTGCAAAAGTTGCTTAACCTTAACAATCGCAGACCGGGCGCGTTAACTACTAAGCCATCGAGCTCCTCTTAAATGATGTTGATATCTTTTTAATTTATAGGTATTTTTATTACAATATTTTACACACATTTCTTCCTTTTTCGGTCATATAAAATGTAACGTATAAAAACAGCTGCGACACTTAAAGCTATAATGAATGCGACTACGCCCGTAACGGTAAACAATTCGTGTTTCCGCATCACATTATGGATGTTGCCATAAAATTATACGCGTGTCGAATTTATATTGTAACTTGCCAGCCGTAACGCTGTATGACAGCGTGCTCGTAACCTGCCTCAGCAGTTTATTGAATTATTCAAATAAAGCGTCTGCAACGTTTGCACGATAGAGATATTCTGGTAAAAAATTATTAAAATAAAACAAAAAACCCGACTGCTAAAACAACTATATAATAAACAATTACATTAACAATTATAAACCGGACTAACATAAAAAATAACTGCAAAGAGAAATAACTGGAAAGAAAAAAAACAAGCTCTACGATCCCAGAATTCAATTTGAGCAATGTTGAATGCAACGTGAAATATTTCCTTGTCCGATACCTATACTTAAATAATAAAATCAATAAATGAGTATTTATAAATACATTGAATATTGATAGTTGTCGCAGGCGGGGATAATCACCAACCAAAGAAAGTGCTGATTAAATTGAGCTAGCCACTATATATACAATTTGTCCAGGGATGTAGTAATAAAACTTTAGGAGCAGTATCTGCAATATATTTCATCGACGAAAATACCAAAAAAATACATAAATAAATAAATAAAATAAAATAAAAATAAAATAAAAAAATAAAAATAATAATAAAATACATAAATACATTCAATTGACAGAATAGTTGTCTCTTTCTAACTCCCTAAAAAAAATCCGTATCTGCTCACACAACGCAACAAAAGACGAGGATCGCTTACCTGCACGTGCACTCGCGACAAAGGGGTCTTTTTAAACAACAATAGCTCTTAAACTATTAGACCGAGAATAGTGATTGCTGCATCAATTTTTTATGTAACTCAAATACTATTAAGTGATTATAAAAAAAAGGTATGTCAATGGTCTCGTTTTAGTACTATTTTTTGATAAAGTGCCCGAATGCGCACAAAAACTGTAAAAAAAATACTTGCTCCTTTCGGCAATTAAAAAAAGGAGTTGTTTGATAGCGTGTTTTTATTGCACTAGCTAGCCTACACCTTTGCCTTTAAAAAAACACCAAAATCGAGCTCCTGCACGACGTAGAACTCAAACCGCCGTTAATTTTATGAGTTAAGCGAGTTTTGGTAAAATAAAACCAATAGTCTCTGCAGTTTTGTGGGGTTTTGGAATTGACCCCCCATAAGGGGTATTTTCGTCGATGAAATATATTGCAGATACTGCTCCTAAAGTTTTATTACTACATCCCTGGACAAACTGTATAATATTGGGTATAGATGTGCCTCTCATAGAAAAAAAGATGTACAAATAGATGGCGGTAGTAGACGTTTGCGTGCGCGTTTACGCTTCTTTCTGATAGATGGCGCTACTTTTACGTGTCACATTTTGTCACTTATCTTTTTCCCGTTTCCACATTCCGGATTTTTTATAGCCTATGCCACTCCCACAGTCAAAACAAATCTAACGACACCTCATATGTTAAAATCCATCATGCCGTTTGGGCTGTAGGGCGTGCCAAAGAAATAGACATACATACATACATACATACATACATACATACATACATACATACATACATACATACATACATACATACATACATACATACATACATACATACATACATACATACATACATACATACATACATACATACATACATACATACATACATACATACATACATACATACATACATACATACATACATACATACATACATACATACATACATACATACATACATACATACATACATACATACATACATACATACATACATACATACATACATACATACATACATACACTCGAAAAACATAACCCTCCTTCTGGCGCAGTCGGGTAAAAAGTGGTAGTATTGCGCAGATTTTAAATAATTTTGTAGTCTTTCTGTCCGATGTTGCAGCAGTTGTTCATTTATCTGTGAAATGTTCTGAAAATTAAATCTATATTTATTAAAAAACACAAATGTTGAAAAAATTTCCACGAGCAGGGTTTGAACCTGCACCCTTCTGACATACCGGGTCAGGTGCTCTTCCAATTGAGCTATCGTGGTTCTAACCAGCCCGCCGAAATTATTCAACACTATTTACTTTTTACTTTGAAAGCCAAAGGCGCCCATTCAATGTTAACAACTACCGTCATTAACATCCGATCATAATATTTTTACAAATACTAAACTATTTGTATGTATATATAAAACTATTTTGTTCGCAACAAAATTTGTGTTAAAAATTATATAAACATTTATAAATAGCTTGCCTACTTCTTAACTGATCTTTAGTATTTGTAAAAATATTATGATCGGATGTTAATGACAGTAGTTGTTAACATTGAATGGGCGCCTTTGGCTTTCAAAGTAAAAAGTAAATAGTGTTGAATAATTTTGGCGGGCTGGTTAGAACCACGATAGCTCAATTGGAAGAGCACCAGACCCGGTATGTCAGAAGGGTGCAGGTTCAAACCCTGCTCGTGGAAATTTTTTCAACATTTGTGTTTTTGTAATTTGTTCGCAACAAAATTTGCGTTAAAAATTATATAAACACTTCTATATTTATTATTTATAATTTAGCTATGCATATTGTTTGTGCATGTTTTGTGTTACAGCTATATATAAATATAATTATCACTGACTTTCAATCGAATGTATTATCTACATTGAAATATTCCGTTTTAATCTTACGATCAATAAATCAGTCTATTCATCTGTAATGAAATGAAATACAAATCAACCAAAATTTTCTCAAGAATAATTTAAACTAGAAGGTATGTTATCAGTTACGCAAATAATAACATCAATTAAACGATACATACAAGTTAATATCAAACTAAATTATTTCATCAAAGCACAGAACACAGGAAGCAATTTAAGCAAAAGACCACAAGAAACACATTGTCAAGCGAGTCGTATACGCATAGTCCCACGCCGGGGGCGCGCGTCGCGGGGGTGCGTGAAGTGGGGGCGCGTGAAGTGGAGCCGCAGGTCACGGGGGCGCGTTAAGTGGGGGCGTGCGGAGGGGGGGGGGGGGTTAGGTGGAGGCGAGCGTAGCGGGGGCGTGTGAAGCGGGGGCGCGAGTCGCGGAGGAGCGCGTCGCAAGGGCGCGAATTGCGGGGGCGCTTGTCGTGGGGGAGCGCGTCGTCGCGGTGACGTCTGCTGGAGTGTGGCGTTTCCAAGATACCGTACGTAGGTACTTGAAGAACAAGACTACCCGGTTTATACGCACTACTATTCCAGGTACAGTATTTGTACAGGGGCGCTTTCCCCCCCGACTCGGTTAACAGAACAGCAACAACGAGATCCTAGTCTTTAGAGGCGCCCTCGGGTTGTTCTACTGTCGATCCGATCCGAACATCTCCGATAACCTGTAGGAGATGGGAATTGCATGACACAATCCCCTATAGAAACCCTCTGAGGATGTTTCAGTTACACGGCTTGTGGAACCCTTTAAATTCCTCCCTGCCCACAAAATGTTCTGTAACTGTAAAAGCCAAAAGCGGCTTACAGCAATTTCTTTCCAAAAAAACTGCCTCACGCCACCGCGCACGGTGGCAGCGCGCCTATGGATGTGGCGTCATCACGCCATACGTCGCCGGCCAAGACACCGGCTGTGGCGTTACAACGCCGACAATGTGGCGTCACGGTACCGACGAGACTAGGAGACTGCAGACGGTAAGCTTCATACAAACGCGCTCGACCAACGCACACGTCCACACAGACAACATCCCGCGGACACGGAGTCTCGCAACAGCCGCGCTCGGACGGTTCCGAGGTGCCGAGGTCTGTGACCCTGCACGGCACGTATTAAGCTTACCGTCCTTATTTTGTGGTACCGTCGCGTCACGTGGCGTTAAAACCGAGGCGACACTCGCACGACGTGCGACGTCCCGCGGCGTGGCGTCGTGACAGGCGGGATTTGTCGATTGATTGTGTTTGGATTTAAAAAGCTTTGTTTTATGTCAATCGGGGAAGCGGTGCGCCTTGGCTTTGTTTGTTTTTATATTATGTGTTGTTGTACGGAATTCCCGAATCTCCTACAACAACATATTTGTTCTGAATTATACGAGTATAGTCTGTAAGTACTTTTAATTCTTTGGCTACATTTATTTACTTTAAAGAATTCCAATTAAACGATTTTAGAAATTAAAACAATTTTAAGAATATAAACAATTTTAAGAATTTAATCAGTTTTAAGAATATAAACTGTTTTAACAATGTGTGCAATCAATCAGCTGAAACCTTCAGGTTTAAGCTTAACTTTTAATTTATAATACTGGCAAACTTTTCTCGCGGTCGTTTTTCGACAGGCAACCATTAATATTACCGGTGGTCTAAAAATAAACCTTAAGTACTAATTCATCTGTATATATCTGTATATATATATAAGTTAAGTAAAGTAAATAGCCTATATGCTGTCCCACGTTGGGTAAAGGCCTCCATCATTGAAATCAAGTCACCGCTACAATTGACGGGTATATATATAAACATCTCTATAACTGGCAATACGTTGCGTCTTATTGAGCTGGGGAAATTGTAAAGAAACAAAAAGTATTTATTTTATTATCAGATGGTATAAAAACCAAATGACTTGGATACATGGCATCGAATCGCTTTCGCAGCCTTCACGTCGATTGTCTAAAATATAACAAGCTTTTAACTTGATTACTCACCACATTCTGGGCTTTTGTTTCAAGCACGTGGTGTTGAAATGGATATCTGAATACAATGAATATTCTTAGTAGAAGCCTTTTTATTTAGCGCATTGCCGCGCCGCAGGGACCTACGCTCTTTCCATTATCAGCCATTACGCCAGCTTATTGTTTAAAAGCTCTTGGATATAAGAAAGTGCACAACAAAATCAGTATTGCGAACTGGCTGGCTGTTGACATATTCTTTTTTTTAAATTGCTTTGGCTTTTTACGTAACCCGACTATAACAATATTACTTTGAACATGAAACATCGTCAGTTGTAGCCGACATTGCGTTGAGCCAGCAGTTAATCGTAGCACCGTAGCTTTGTAACTTCGTAGCACCGTAGTATCGTAGTGATTGTCGTAGCTGCGGTGCGGTGGACAGACATATTACGCGCGTCTCCACCAAACTCGTCTTTTGTAAGAATATAATATATTGACCACGCAATAGACGATTAACCAAGTACAACTAGTTTCATTTCCGGGTATACTCGTACTATACCATCACCTTATCACCCACATCAGTAAAAAAAACCCGTCATATCGTTGTTATTGTCGAAACCTCAGAGTGTCAGGCAGGTTTCAGCCTACTAAATGTCCCTCTGCTGGGTTTAGGCCATCCCACATGAATACTAGAGACATATTAAGCCCTAACGAAGACATAATTATGCATCAACATTATTTAGAGTCAAAAAACCGTAGCACGAAAGCTGTTACTTGAACTAAAATAGTTATTAATAAAACTAATTTGAATATGCTTTTGTATATTCTAATATTACAATGGATTTGAATTTTCAAACGCACAAAAATCACAATTTAATGGAGCGCTCCATTTACATTTTATTTTTAATGTATTTTTTTATTTCACGACACGCTTACGAAAAGCTCTTTGTTTTCATAGCCTGCTTTGTCACATCTGATGGTAGGCGATGATTAAGATGAAAATCGTATCGCACTTCAACCAGATCCCTCAACCACTAAGTAACTGCTTCACTGTCGAAACACAAGAATGCTGCTAACTTCAACTTGCTCAACACCATGAATACCGTGACAGATAGATTGATAAAACTTTTATTATCACTGTAACACAAAATCACGCAAACAAAATACAATGTATACAATCTTTGGCACAGTTACAAGGTACATTCATACTTACAATACAAATAATACAACAACACAATCACTAAAACGGATAAACATATGGATGATGAATGGAATTTATTTATATATGGATGTGTTTGTTGATCACTTTGAACATCTATGAAATTATGTTGTTGTGGCGATAGACCTGAATAACGCCAATAAAGCTGGACCTTGATTTGTGGCCTTTAATGCGCCGGAGTCCTTGAGCCGCCTGCGAGCGAAAACATCCTCCTTTCATATGTATGACTCTGTATAATAAATTCATCTCATGGGGCACCGCCAACTAATAGACAAATGTAGCTTTGCTTTTTTAGTCTGTTTCTATCGCATATAACTAAGACTGTAGAATTAAATTGTTATATGTTCGGCGCACCGGTAAACGCAGTGAAGGCATAGGTTTATAGGAGGTAGAATGAAGGCATCTTCAACAAGGTAGACCGAGGATCTGGTGAAGCTCGCGGGAAGCCGCTGGATGCGAGCAGCACAAAATCGGTCGTTGTGGAGTTCCATGGAGGAGACTTTAGCCCAGCAGTAAACGTCTTTATGCTAAGATGAAAATGATGAAGTTGCAAGCGTTTTTTTGGGTGCCCTTCGGTTCGCCTAAAAATTTTAGTCCTAATATTACATGGCCAAACCTTATTGGCCTAAACTTAAAACGAACAATAGTTTCGCCTAACAATTGTTTTGCCACCATTATAATTTGGTCTAAGAATTGAAAGTTCTAATTTTAGGATCTGTAATGTGAAATACCCTAAAATATATTGACATAACGTTATTTTGGCATTACGACGATTTTGCATAATATATAAAAGCTCGAATTTTAGCATATCTAATATTAAATGTACCAAAATATATAAAATATAACACAATAATTATTATTGTTCAGTTTCAAAAATACTAGCTGCCCTACTCCTGTAGGTCACGTAATAGGTAAGAAATTTAAGACAATCGCAAAGCGCAGCGTAGCGATTGTCTTGAATTTCGAGGTTATTTTTTTTTATTAGACTACAGAAATTTAGCTCCATACAAAAATATCTTTTTTATAGCTCTTATACTTTGTGATTTTTAATTTTGTGTGAATTAATATTTAGTAATTGCAAACTTTAGGGATTACGAATTGTTCCGCCAAATGTATTTTGTAAATAACAATATGGCGATAAAAAGTTAGATGAAGTGAAATTAGACCAAACACGATTATGAAGAGTGAAATTATGCGAAAAAAATTTAGGCTAACCGTTTGTGTGCCATTGCCAATTAGAAGTACAAAAAATTAGGCGACCCGATATGTACCCGTTTTTTTTCTAATTAACAGATATACAGGTTCTAACAAAATCAATAAGCGAACGTTTAAGGGCGGTATTTATACATCATTCTGAATACAATGACAAAAAATGGGCTCCAGTTTTATAGTGATTTTACAAAGATATGTTTTCTAACAAACTAAATCAATTAAAACAATGCACATCATGAAACATGCTGTATCTTTACTAACACGCACGCAAGCCTCAATAAAAAGATAGTGTACAGATACACGCACACAATTGGCATATTCGGCTATCTTTGTGTGCGTGTAGTGCAGCTGTAAGGGTTTGGAAAGGGTGTATTTTTGGTGAATTATGATAATGTATTGTTGATTATCTCGGTAACGAGGCTGTAGTTTTGGACCAAATTTGGTGACCATGCTCAGTGTGATGTATAAATGCTCCCCTTAAACGTTCGCTTATTGATATTGTTAGAACCTATATGTATACGAGTACAATAATGATAACAATAATATAAACTTTACAATTGGCGGTCTTTTCGTCTAGTCAATCATTCTAAAACCCTTACTTACTACCGATAATAAAGACTTTGTTAACCTAATAACATTCATGACTTTGACTGTCTCTTCCTTTCCTATGTTACCGTAACCCACCATACATAAAATATGACATTGACATATATGTACTGATACCAATCTTAATACTTTGGGTACATCATATTCATATTCATATCCATTTATTGCATCTTGTTGTAAGTATACATCACAAATTATTATTGGTTCTTGAACCTATGGCAAGAAAATCAAGTTCAATTATAGTAGCTTGCTAGATGCGATCAGCACCAATGGCTATTTAGATCTTTGAGGGAGGCATTTGTCAAGCAGTGAACGTTTTTAGCTGAGATGACGATGGTGTTTAATTTAACGACAGAGCCCTATAAACTGTTGAGGCATATCGAAATCAGAAATAGTACCAAGATTCTATATCCACAACAATTTGTATGCCTATGTAGATTTTTTCACCCGTACCGGAAAGTTAGTGAAATGTATTTTGTAATACACTTTTTAGCTTGATAATTACTATAAATGAAGGGCATTGCCACTTTGTATTTTTTAAACTAATATCGTTGTTTTTAAAAGAAGAGAAAAACAAAGAACTCCGTTCCTACTGTATGATTTTCCGAGCGTTAATATTAATATTGCAGCCCGCCTCGCCAGACACTCCGAGTGCTCGCTTCAGTGGCGACGGTAATCAGAACTGAACCGAACTGCTCACCAGATCGCTGGACAGTTGTTTTAATTGCTTTTTCAATATTTACTTTTTTTAATTTGGGCGAGGTACACCGATGGTTCTGTGTTGCTCAAATTAATTGATTTGGCAATACAAAGCGTATACAGAATACAATCTTCATTTGTAAAAGTAAAGTTTTCTTTTAGTAATTTAATTTAATACAAAGACATTTCTTTAATATATTTGAAATATAACGTTTCAAAAGTATAGTGTGAGATACATTTGGTTGAAGACAGAACGTTTGATTTCATAAAATAAAAACAGTGTCACTTATTTGATTTTTTTCAAACAACAAACATTGACTGACAAGTTGAAACAACAACAGAATGACATTGTGTTGCCTAAAATTCTAAAAATAAATGAAAACATTGGTTGTAGTTACTGATTCAGTGAGGTCTAGTGAGGCATTGAGATCTTTTTTTTAATTACTGGATTGCTTTAAAAGGACCATTCCACCTGATCGATGGGCGGCTCTCTAGCCCTTGAGTAAATGTACCGTGGATAATGTATTAAATACTATTTAGCAGTTAATCCGACCGGATTACAGATAACTATTAATTGAGTTAAGAAGTTAAATGTTCATCGAAATAAAATTTAGTTAAATCGTAGTTGATTTTTACTGAATAGCTATTTTCATGTTAATTTTATGTAACCAAGGAAAGCAGTTACTGCAGCCCATGTACGCTGGCGTCACTATGGTCACAATATCCGACCGAAGCTTATGTCCAGTTGTACTTCTGGGAAGAGTTGGACAACCACTCTTAGTCATGTCTTGTCGGCAACTTTCGGTGAATTTCTTCCCCCCCCCCCCCTTCATTCCAATCACTACTTAGTTATGCCTCTACGAGCTCGTCCACGGTGAGGAGATAGCAGGGTGGCGACGGCGAGCGCGAATAATCAAACGTAAGAAACCACCGCATGCGGCCACAGTCACAGTGAAGCGACTGAGGCGAGCGCCTTCCGCAGCGGTCTTCAGCGAGAAAGCGAGCGTAGTTTCCAAACGTTCGTATTCGCTCATTGCGGCCACACTACGAGCCTGCAGCGAGCGACAAGCGCGGTCGGCGGGTATATCAAACATTTTCTGACTGTAAGTAAGAATAATAAATCGCAATTCATGGTTTGCCACATCTGGGTTAGGCCTAAACGCTAGACAACTCGCGACACACTGTGGCCATCCACATGCTCCGTCTGTCGCACCCGTCACAGCCTTAGTCACCCCTCATTCACTCTGGACGCAGCCTTAGCCTTGTGATATATTACGAGTATCCATAAACCAACAAGCAATGATTTATAAAACTCTGTTTTTTTTAAAAAGAGATTTAAAATCATAGCTCTATCTTCGAGCATATTGTGTTTGACCCTACAAGGCAACGTAAAAAGGCATTACCACGGGATGAGCGCACATAAATCCCGTTATCCCATGCTGCCTCCCGCTCCTATCAATCAGTCGGCGTCTGTCGCCGGTGATGCGGCGTGCGGATCTGTTTACGAGAATCAATCCGCTCGCAGCCAGCGGGCTGAGCGGATCGAATGAGGTACGGAGTGATACGTATCGTTATCACCGGGATAACAAAACACGGTTTAGGGTTAAAAGATTTTTGTAAATGTCAATCATTCACTTCGGTAGAAAAGCTATTGATTCACAGTTTGCAAGCTTCTGAGTCAACATTATTACTCTTTGTTGTTCATGTGTAAGCGTATTTGTTTTGTTTATGTTTTTGACGTTAAAAAGTAGCAAAGCATCAACTTGTTTTTTACATAGACAGACGTTAAAACATCTACTTCTTCCGGGAATTCACGGCAGTGAAGCTAAGAGTATTTTATCAGTAATAAAACCTTTTTGGTTACCCATCCGATGCCTTTGCGAAAGTTACTTAACCTTAGCAATCGCAGACCGGGCGCGTTAAGCACTGCGCCATCGAGCTCCTCAAAATAATTAAGATATAATTAAAATAAGTTAAGTAAAAAAAGATTCTCGCCAGCTGTTCTCGGTCGGAGGCTCTCCCAAATCCGAACTGGTGGTAGATTCAGTAGTTTATTCTAAACATTTTTTTTAGTTTTTACCCGACTGCGTCAGAAGGAGGGTTATGTTTTTCGAGTGTATGTATGTATGTATGTCTGTTTCTTTGGCAAGCCTTACAGCCCAAACAGCATGGTGGATTTTAATATATGAGGTGTCGTTAGATTTGTTTTGACTGTAAGAGTGCATAGGCTATAAAAAAAAGAAAAAAAAGGAAAAACATTGGCCGTAAAAAACAAGCTCTACGATCCCAGAATTCAATTTGAGCAATGTGGAATGCAACGTGAAATATTTCTAAATACATTTAATATTGATAGTTGTCGCAGACGGGGACAATCATCAACCAAGCGGCCGTGGCTAGCTCAATTAAATCCGCACTCTTTGGTTGGTGATTGTCCCCGCCTGCGACAACTGCCAATATTCAATGTATTTAGAAATATTTCACGTTGCATTCGACATTGTTCAAATTGAATTCTGGGATCGTAGAGCTTGTGTTTTTCCTTTTTAGTATTTTCTCTTTCCAGTTATTTTTTATATAGTTGTTTTTTGATTTATAGTTTTGACGTCAATAATTGCCTGTGAAGGCTTATATTTAATAAATTGTTTTACTTTGACTTTGACTTTGACTTTAGAAACCTCCTGTACAAATTGTCATCCCCTACATAAGGGGGTTTTTTTTTCCAAAAAACCTGAAACACTTTACAATTTTTTACCAGGCCAAATACCGTTTAAGGAATGACAGTTTTTCACCCGAGTTCTTTCCGTAATAGCACGTGTTGTGAGACTCCATTTTAATTTCTATCTACCGTATAATTTAAAAAACACTTGAAATTGGCTAAATGCTAAACGCGAAGCCATTAATTAAGATATAATTAAAATTAGTTTACCTCTCTAGGGGAGGTTTTTCGAAAAATGCTTAAACACGTCATTCTTCATATTTTTTTTCAATCTATAGATTGATTAAATTATTCATTTTGATAGTTTTTGGTAGTACTCCAAAAATAACTATTTCCTTAAAAAAACTTTCTTTCCCTTTTTTACTCTTTTAAAGGAAAATAAACGAAATTCCTGAAACATATCATTCTTTATTTCTTCTCAAGAAGCCAAATATCATAATTTTTATGTATTTTACTTCAAAATTGACGGACTTTCATACAAACTTTTACCCCCTATTTGACCCCCTTAGGGTGTGATTTTCGTAAAATCCTTTTTTAGTGGCCGGTTAAGTCACTCAATTAACCTACAGTCCAAATTTCATCTAATTAGCTTCAGCGGTTTAGGCTCGGCGATGATGAACAGTCAGTCAGGACAAGTCATTATATTATGTACTAGCTGTCCCGGCAGACTTTGTTCAGCCCTAAATCTAACCTCTAATCAACTTGAAGGCATACCAAAGATAATCCTAACGCGCCTTTGTTTTGTTTTGATTGACGTCACATTTTTGACAGCTGGGGACAGAGTGGTTTGTATGGGAAAAGAAAATTGTTGTTTTTACTATTTTCCTCGGTAAAAAAACGGTAAAAAACCGTTTTTTTTCTCCTGAACCTTCTATACACTTCATCAAACATAATAAAATAGAAATCAGCCAAATCGGTTTAGCCGTTCTCGAGTTATGCGATTAGCAACACATTTAGCGATTCATTTTTATTTATATAGATATAGATTAAGAACACGCGTGGGGTCACGTTCGCGTGTTGTTTATAAAGAACAGTTCTTTTAATACTGTTTCTATACAAATATATATACTACGGGCCGCCTGATGAAAAGCAGCCACGGCAACTCATGAACGCTTGCAATACTAATGGTATCACCTCTGAATGGCCCTCAAGCTTCAGTTCGTATGCCTAATTATGCTGACCCAACTGTTGCCAGTACTCACTTCGTATATAATCTATTATCGTCGCTCACCTCACCGATGGGCATAGTAATCTATAAATTAATTATCTTTTGACCGCCTCTATGGTCTAGTGGTTAAGACCACCGGTCTCAGCCCTAGAGGTCCCGGGTTCCATTCCCAGCGGGGGTACATGTTGGTGTACTCGGTTTGGTTGGTGGCCTACCACCACAAGCCCTGGCTTGCTTGTCCGCCAGGCTAGCTACCACCAGTAGTTGAGGTTTCCGGGTGAAGTGCGCACCCACCATTAGCCTTATCATTACACAACAGGTGAGCTTAAGGCACTGTGCTTACCCGTAAAATATATATTTTTTTAAACTATTAGATTGGCAGCGACCCAAAGTGTGTCTTGGCCTCCGATAATAAGAGCTTCCACCTTAGTCTGTTCTGCACGACCTCCTGCCACTCATCCGCGTGGAGCTCGCGCAGGTTCTTCTCGACCTCATCTCTCCAGCGGTACGTGGGCGGCCTACAACTGGCCGGCATACTAATCTATGATCTGTATTATTTACATGTAATCTCAGAAAGAGCAGTTCCCGTGGGAAGTGCCGCGGGCGAGCGTTCCGACCGTTCAGGAGATGTTCCTTGAGGAAGACCATAAGCGCGCCGTGATAGCAGGTACTGTTTCAAAAGTATTTTATATAATTTGATTGACACTGTCAGAAATACTAGCTGGTAAGGCTGTGCTCGTGTGAGCTGTTAAGTTATCAACTCTATAACAAGTGTAAAAAATATATAGGTATCAAAATAATGAAGATAATTGTGTATTGGTTTTGGTGTGCATGTTCGCTTGCATTGATTTATCTGCATATGCATATTTTTACGAGCGGGAGGGCGGTGCTTGCGTACTGCACTCAATCTTGATGAACGTGTGATTTAGCGAACCGTTCCCGACCCGGGAGTTAAACTTAAAATCAGCGCAGAGCCTAGTTTCAACAACGCTTTGCTGAGATTTGTACCCTTCGCTTGCAACTTCACAATGTGTAGCTTAAGATTATGGTTATATATTAGGTCCTTACCTATGAAATTGACGTTTTGTATGAAGATTTTTTATAAAATTTTATTTTTCATACTAACGTTTTTTTTAAATTTTCTTAGCATCTATCTATGTTAACACTATACAAACTGTAGAGTAGTGTGGTTGTTTCACTAGCTAAATATAGCAGACATTAAAAAGAAATAAAATCAAGTCCCTTTAAAGCTACAATGAATAAAACAAAAAGACAACTCCGCGAACATAAAAAGTAGTCAATTTAAAAAAATATATTGGGCGATAAAGACACAAATAATCATTGTTATTACTGAAGCCTAAGTAACATAGTCCTAATTAAAGGTGTATAATAATATTAACAACCGGTATTGACTTTTAGAACTTTTAGACCTTTTAATGAGTGAAAAAAAACGTCAATTTCGTACCTAATCATTTTACGCAAATATTGTTGCTAACAAATTACAATTTGGTTTAAGTGTTGAAAAAATTCACGTCTTTCCGAAATTAATCAACACTTTAGGGCCAATTGAGGAGCTCGATGGCGCAGTGGTTAACGTGCCCGGTCCGCGATTGCTGACGTTAAGCAACTTTCGCAACGGCCGGTCATCGGATGGATGACCAAAAATGTATCATCTCGGGCTCCTCCGTGCTTCGGAAGGCGCGTAAAGCCGTTGTTCCCGGCTGCATTAGCAGTCGTTAACAACCACCGCACCGCACTGAGCCCGCGTGGTGGTTTATGGACCGGACTCCCTATCCATCCATAGGGAAGGCTCGTGCCCGCCAGTGGGGACATATAATGCGCTGGTGATGATGATGATGAAGGGCTAATGGGGCTCCTTTGGCTAAGAGAGTAAGATTAGATAGTGTTGATTGATTTCAGCGAGTTGGACAGAGCCTAGTTGCATAGTTGTAGAGCATAGTTGGTAACGCACCTGACCCGGCATAGTGTGCAGGTTTGAATTCCGCTCGTAGAATTTTTTCAATACTTTGTCTCTTTTCAAAATGTTTGGCTAAGTTAAATTTCCTAAAAAAAATTGTTTCTATCTTTTATTTGTTACACTTACTCATTTTCTAATATTGTAGTAATAGATAATATTAATCTCTATCTTATCTAACTAACGAGCTAACCCTACCTCTATACAGGGTTATTTGAAAAAACATCAACAACCTCGCACGACTAGATAACTAACATTATAGAAAACAACATTTGTTCTACGAGTTTTATCACAACTCAATACATTAATTAAAAATGATTTTCCAAGCTTTTCTTGTACTGTCGTGACATTTGTGAGTCTATGTTCCATTCACATACGAAAAGTCGACGAGCGCGACGCTCGCAATGCGATGCGCACAGAGATAAGAACATTCAGACGTAAAATTAAATTGATATTTATTTTTGTATGAAAGTAAAATGTGTCAAATTATCAAAAGTCGTAGAACAAATGTTGTTGTTTATGATGTTAGCTACCTAGTCTTGCGAGGTAGTTGATGTTTTACAAATAACCCTGTACAAACGTAGATCCGACAAAGTATGCGACAAATAACGCATCACACTGCTTTCCATATAAGACACTAAAACTTTCCTGCGTCTGTCGTACTTAAACAACAAACAGAGTGAAGTATTAAATATTCACCACAAAACACGTCACGAATTCAAATGAAACACTTTACGCAGATCTCCATGCGTTCTTTTTACATTTGCGCGGCCCGTGGTCACGGGGGACCGAGGTGTTGCCCTCCCAATGAATATTTATTTGTAACTTGATGGCGTCAAATTACTTTAGCGGGTGGCTCTAGCACGGAATCCTTCGAAATTGTATATTCAAATTTAAAAAAAATACAATGTATTAGTTGCACAAACGGATAACGTAGCGCTGTATCGATTTTTACACAATATTCCTCTTTTACACTAACGAAGCCAGAGCAAGGGGCAAAATAGACCCAGAGGCCTAAAGGTAAGCATATTTTTCGCGCTAATTGAAAGCAGTATCTTTTGGCCATGCAGTTTTTTATCTCTGTGGTTTATTGCAATCACAATTTTTTTTCTTTTCTTGAAGTTACCTTGTTCCAAACTACTTTTTATATAAAGACCAACAATGTTCCATAAACAAACTTTGGTAACCCTAAGAATAACTTGTAGTTCTACACTGCTACAGCATGGAGTTCTTTATACGAGATGCGAAGAAGCAAGGGTCGGCAAGGTGAGCACGCCTAGTTAGCAGAATTGTGTTCTGCTAAACAGGTCTCCTCATATTCGGACTCTGCTTCTGTATAACATCAGGTAGAGCGGAGTAAAGCTTGAATCGCCTCTGTGGTCTAGTGATTAAGACCAATGGTTTCAGGCCCAGAGGTCCCGAGTTCGATTCTCAGAGATGGGGGAGGGGGGGTACATGTTTTTGTTCTAACTTTGGTTGGTTAGCTTGTTTATCCGCCTAGCTAGCTGCTATTACTATCTTATCTATATTAATACGTGAAGCAAAAACTTTACACCCCTTTTTACGAAAATTGCGCGGACGGAGGAGTATGAAATTTCGCACACTTATAGTTTATATAGAGGAGGAGTGCAGAATGCTAATATTTTTTTAAAATTATGCATAAAAAATACATTAAATTAAACAAACAAGTGAATGAAAACACTTTTAAAAAAAATCAAAAAGGGAAGAGGAGCAGCCGAAATCTGTCAATGCCAATCCAAACTCACATTCTATCTTTTTTAATTTTTCATTGCTTAGGATACAATCCGTGCAACCTTAACAAAATATTACAGCTTTTTATAAAAACTACGGTCGGATTTCGACCACTGGGCGACCACTAGTCTAAATAATTATGTCAAAAAAATCTATAAAAAAATAAATTAAAAATTACCAAAAAAATTACTACCAATGAAATCGTTTTATAATTAATAGTTCCCCTGTATTCGGGAGGGTGACATTCCGCCTCGATATTTCAGTCCCAAGGGAAACTAATATGGTCATTAGGCTCGCCCCGGGTCGCTCCCGCCGCCGCCCGCCCGCCACCTACTTGCGAGCCTGATTGACGTGTCCAGCCCTTGGGAATGAGGGAAGGGCGATAAAGACGCTGGGGGAGGCATCTTGTAGTCAATGACTAAATAATAAACGCAAAAAAAACACCGAAAAACAAAGACTCCCATAATGTGGAAAAGTGTTAAAATATTCTATAATAAGCAAGCAATAACTAACTTTTGACTAATGTTGACTCTTATTGTATTGTAAGTTACCTACAATGTTAACACGTTAAGAGCGTTTACGCCGCACACTAGCGCCACCAATGACAAAACAAACATATCTAGTAATTAGAGATAGAAAATCAAATTATGCTCAACAAACTATTTGAATGAAGGAATTTAGCATTTTTACATCACCTAATGAACACCTCACATGTTATGGTTTAGTTAAATAAGACGTTACGGCCACTTTTAACTATAACGCCATATTTAACTAAACCTTAACATGTCAGGTGTTCATTAGGTGACGTAAAAATGCTAAATTACTTCATTCAGATAGTTTGTTGAGCATAATTTGATTTTCTATCTCTAATTACTAGATATGTTTGTTTTTTCATTAGTGGCGCTAGTGTGCGGCGTAAACGCTCTTAATGTTTTTTTGTTATTTAAAATAGCCTTCTATATAATATTTAACGCTGTAAAATAAAGGAAGAAACGAATAGCCCCTTCCTGTCGATTCTTCTCAGTACAAGGTTTCATGACCAATACTTACGGACTTATGAACCGATGGTGTAGTGAAATTGATAAGAGCAATTTTTTTCTAATTCTAAACTGAAGAAACATTTTGAATTTTGATTTGCATAAGTCTCAAGTACGTCTTAATATTAAGTCTTATTATAGTACATACATACAGTATATAGGTTCATATAAGAAAGGTTATATCATCAGCACCACAAAGTAAAGAGCAGATCCTTTGAGCGGTGTAGGCTTGAAATTCGTTGATTGTGTTTAAATGAAACGCGCCGTCAGGTAAACACCGTGCCACAATATAGGGCAACTGCAGAAGGACTATGCACATGACTCACTCGAGCAACGCATACGTCGTCGTCGCTCGCTCAATGTCCTATCTCATTTTTGGTAATTTTTCGGAACAAGTGTTTTTCTATTGATACATTTCCAACTATCATTATAAGTTATTGTAGTGCACTTTTTAAACAAAGTACATAATTGAAATGAAACAACTTTTACGGATCTACTCGCGTTTTTTTTACACATTACTTTTAATTAATGTTTATCCTGACGTTTCACGTGGTCACAGGGAGACCGAGGTGTTGGTCGTCTCATAATAAGTTAGTAGCTTGTATACCCTTATTTAAATTTAATCAGGTGCGTTCCGTTTTAAGCAGAAAGAGCTTACAGTATCTTTTGGTCTGGAAGTATGGTGTTAATAAGCGCAAGTAGATCCAAGTAAAAGTTTTTTCATTTCAATGTGTAGTGATCGCGTAAACTTAAGAAAACAATACAAAGTACATATATCTGACTGTGTTTATAACACTTGCTCCGAATAAATACCAAAAATAAGATAAGTCAGTTACGGACACGAAATTTCGTAACAGCTCGAAACAGCCCAAGCGCAGCTGATGGGAGATACCGTACCGTGAAAGGAAGTATCTGATGTGTGCGTTGCTCAGGAACGTAAATTGTATGAATTTGAAAAATCACATGCCGGGTCAGGTGCACTACCAACTATGCTTATGGGCTCTATCGACTCGCCGAAATGAATCAACACTATCTACTCTTACTCTTGATATTGAATCCTTTAGCTTACAGAGTAAGTGTAGAGACTTTTTTAAATTGTAATTTGATTGTAACAAAATTCGCGTAAAATTATATATAACCACTAGCTGACCGGCAGACTTCGTTACGCTTAGACAGTTTCCATAATAACAAAACAAATAAAACGTTGACAGTTTCCATGACAACAAAACAAACAAATCATTCGTCCGCTTAAGAACACCCGTGTCCCATGATGGACCCCTATAGCAGCGCCACCTACCGGGTTCAATAGTAAATCTAAACCATTATCGAATCCACTTGAACACACACAAAAAATTTCATCCAAATCGGTCCAGTTGTTTAGAAGGAGTTCAATAACATACACACGCACAGAAGATTTATATCTATATATTAATACGTGAAGCAAAAACTTTGTAACCCCTTTTTACGAAAATTGCGCGGACGGAGGAGTATGAAATTTCGCACACTTATAGTTTATATAGAGAAGGAGTCCAGAATGCCATTTTTTAAATTATGCATAAAAATACATTAAATCAATAAAACAAACATTAAACACACTACCATGTATTTGACACACACGCATAATTGTATTTAACACACACGCTTAAATACTCTTTTCAAAAATTTCAAAAATGGAAGAGGAGTGGCCGAAATCTGTCAATGCCAATCCAACCTCACATTCTATTTTATTTAATTTTTCATTGCTTAGGATACAATCCGTGCAGCCTTAATAAAATTACGGTCGAATATAATTTCGACCACTGGGCGACCATATATAAAGATAGTCATGTATGAAGCTTACTTTCTGCAGTCTCCTTACCTTGTGACCGTAGTCTAGAGTCTAGACTAGACCGCGTAATTTAATATTGCTCGTACACCGAACCCCGCTCGCTACAACAGCTACTTAGCTTGTTCGGATGAGTAATTAGCTCTTCAACTTTATTAGAATTTTGTTTGGCGGTGCACGCGCTCGGCTTCCAATAAAGTTTCTTTGTTAGCGCCAATTAATTATGATTAACAACCGCGACAACACTGTTGTAATTAAATTTGTATAACAAGTACATATTAAAATGAATTTCTTTTTCTTTTTTATATCTATACTAATATATAAAGCTGAAGAGTTTGTTTGTTTGTTTGTTTGTTTGTTTGTTTGTTTGTTTGTTTGAACGCGCTAATCTCAGGAACTACTGGTTCGAATTGAATAATTCTTTTTGTGTTGGATAGTCCATTTATCGAGGAAGGCTTTAGGTTATATAACATCACGCTGCGACCAATAGGAGCGAAGCATCAGTGAAAAATGTTGCAAAAACGGGAAAAGAGCCTAAAAAATTAAAAATGCTGCCGAAAGTCACTATTCCACGCGGACGAAGTCGCGAGCACAGCTAGTGCATACATAATTATATTTCGATCTTGGGATCATGTTGATTAATTAGTGGTAAACCGGGGTTTACCTTTAAATCCATTGTAATATTGCATTGCTGCTGATCTTTTCATTTTCAGATTTTGGTTTTGTTTTTTTCAATAGGTATTATTTAACTGGGGTAAACGGTACAAATAATCCATTTTAATATTGTTTCTTTTTAATAATTATCGCGGCAATTGACTTCACTCCAACTGATTATATGTGGAAAAAAGTCCATACGCGAAGACGTGCGGCACCTTGCAGGTCGGCAGGGTGAGGGTGGCTGATGCTGCGCTGTTTTCACGCTGCACTAGTTGACTTCGCGTCAGGACTCCATTTTCACTAATGATCAAGTGAAGTGGAGTCGTTTGCAGTGCTAAAAAAGAAAATTTATGTACCTATGCAGACGTATTGATTCTGCGTACTCCTTGAAAGCTTCCTCTCAACAAGTACGCGGTGATGCGGATATAATTGGTTTTTTTTGGTGAGAGATTGCTGATTGCCTCAAACGGCATTTTCAGCTTCACCGGGCTTATTTGGAGGTGGCGAGAAACTTAAAGGGTTCCTCAAGCCGTGTGAAATAAATCATCTTCGGAGGTTTTCTAGAGGGAACGGCATCACGCACTAAATACGTGTCCCCGTGCCCTACTAGATTCTCCGAAGGGTTCGGATCGGATCGGGTGGATATGATTGTGATTTAAGATACCACATATGGTATTATGAGGTATCTGTGCTATGCATACCTCATTTATGTAGGTGGGTAGATTGTTGTAGTGGCTAGAGCTCCAGGTGCCACCCACATACGAGTCAATTACGAGGGAGGGTACCAGCGCGACATGATCGCATTACCGTGTCGTGTATCAAGCAGCGCGCGGGGTATTAACGCGATTGATTTGGTTAGCATAACTAAAACGCTGTTGATACGGGCACTTGTGGTTATTATATACACTGTTAATTGTAAGATGTTGTTATGCCAAGCTGATGATAGTACTAATTAATATAAACAACTTTGTGTATGGGATCAACTCTGAAATCTTTTTTAAAAGCCAGCTGTTCCATACATTTTGGGTGCGTAGGTATTATTGTAATTTATGGAACAGCTGTTTATTAAAAAAAACAGAGTTGTACCGATACAAAAGAGTTGTTCATATTTATGATTGCTATGACCTGTATAAGGAAAAAACCGACTCCAAAAAAGTAGACTGATAAAATTGCACTAAAAAGTAAAAAATAAGCGTTAGACAATAATTTTATTAGGAAAATATATAGGTACAATTATTGTTATTTTGGAGCCGGTGCCACCCAAAGAAGTTTTTGGAGCCGGTGTCAGCCCGCGTTTGTAGTCAAAATTTCATGCATAAGATTGAATGTAGGTACTATTATGATTTTAATATACCTATAGTATGTCGTTAAATGTTTATGTTAAAGTTACCTTGGCTGGCACCGACTCCAAAATAACAATAATTGTACCTATATGTTTTCCTAATAAAATTATTGCCTAACGCTTATTTTTTACTTTTTAGTGCAATTTTATCAGTCTACTTTTTTAGAGTCGGTTTTTTTTTTGTTAAAATTTTTGTTTATTTTTCTTTTTTTAGTGATTTGTTTCGATCTATTTATCAAAAACGAATATGAGTCGAACTACTAAACGCGCTGCTCCGTTTAAATGAGACAAGCGAAGAAAACGAGAAACGCCTATCTCAAAGTAGGAAATCAAAAACTGAGGTCCGGTGTCTGCCTTCTTTTGCTTCGTCATAGTCGCTTAACTATCTTAATAGAGATATTTTATCGCCACCCGTGAAATACTTTTCATTGAGGAGTTCCGATGGCAGTCTGTGGTCTTTTTCATCAGTTACACTTCATCAAATGATACTTTCTGAATGCAAATGCTTGACTTACTTCTGAAAATACTAAAATCGCTATAGGTATGCCTACAATATTTAAGGAGTTCCCTCAATTCCTTGAGGATTCCATCATCAGAACTGGACCAAATTAAAATGGGACCACACGGGAAGCACCAGCTTTCAAATAAAGAAAGAATCATCAAAATCGGTTTACTCAGTCGAAAGTTCTGAGGTAACAAACATTAAAAAAAAATACAGTCGAATTGATAACCTCCTTCTTTTTTTGAAGTCGGTTAAAAACAACGACTTAAAATCCACGGTGTCTATAATAATCTACTGTAAGCGTTATCTTAATTGAACAGCAATAACACTGTTTTATGTTTACAAATGGATACTGCATCGTATGGTTGCATTCACTGAATTTATTTTACTTAATAATAACTTGTGGGTTTCTAAACTTGTGTAAATTTAGCCAGTGGCTAAGTAAATCTGAGTGGGTTGCAGTAAGAATGAAGCTCAGTGGGCTTTAAAGATTCAACTAAGTGAGTGAAAGTCTACTGCAGCTAAACAGACATTTAGAATCGTATTTGGCGTCGGCGTCGGCAGACCACATAAATTGAAAATGTTAAGCCATTAGGGTTAATAAGTAAAGATAACTGTACCGTGGTCTAACTTTGTACTGTTGCGTAAATGTATTATTTATAATGATTTACAGCAATGCCAAATGGGTTAAATACCGTGACCTCGACATTCATAATTCAGTTAAAAAGCTTCTTGATTTATGATTATGGCAATAATATACCTAAATGTTTATATAATTTTTAACGCAAATTTTGTTGCGAACAAATTACAAAAACACAAATGTTGAAAAATTTTTTTCCACGAGCAGGGTTTGAACCTGCACCCTTCTGACATACCGGGTCAGGTGCTCTTCCAATTGAGCTATCGTGGTTCTAACCAGCCCGCCGAAATTATTCAACACTATTTACTTTTTACTTTGAAAGCCAAAGGCGCCCATTCAATGTTAACAACTACCGTCATTAACATCCGATCATAATATTTTTACAAATACTAAAGATCAGTTAAGAAGTAGGCAAGCTATTTATAAATGTTTATATAAATTGAAATGGTTTCAATTTATATAAACGTGGAAATTTTTTCAACATTTGTGTTTTTGTAATTTGTTCGCAACAAAGTTTGCGTTAAAAATTATATAAACATTTATAAATAGCTTGCGCCTTTGGCTTTCAAAGTAAAAAGTAAATAGTGTTGAATAATTTCGGCGGGCTGGTTAGAACCACGATAGCTCAATTGGAAGAGCACCTGACCCGGTATGTCAGAAGGGTGCAGGTTCAAACCCTGCTCGTGGAAATTTTTTCAACATTTGTGTTTTTTTAATAATATACCTATAATTTTACTCAAATTTCGTTGCAATTCGAAATTATCAAAGTTTAGGCAAGAATACTAAACCATGATTCTAGTTAACAGTAGCTTAACTATGGCTATTATTATGATTATGATTATATATTTGATTTTACGCAAATATTGTTGCGAACAAATTGCAATTTGAAACAAGATAACAGTCCTTTGGCTTACAAAGTAAGTGTCGACTAATTTCGGCGAGTTGGATTGAACTACGATAGCATAGTTGGTAGTGCACATGTCATGGGGTGCGAGTTCGAATCCCACTCGTGGGATTTTTTTGTACACTTTTTTTCAAATTATAGGTACCCCTACCTCCGCTCGTAGATTTTTTTAACACTTTCGAAACGATAGTTGATTAGATTACTGTTGCGGAAACCCACAACACACACTATGCTATTGCTTAAAATTACACATTAAAAATAGAAAAAATCCACTCACAGTTCAATACCGCTCCCGCCGTCCAGAAACGGGATCCATATGGTCCGATGGGGCCCGAATCCGAGTCCGGGTCTTCGAAGGTTCCCTAAACACACCCAAACTACCCCAAAGTGCACTTTCCCCCTGAAATACCTGTTACTCCAGCAGCGGTGTGGCCGACATCCCGGCTAATTGTTTTCCCGAAACAATTCGCTTACGACGCACACTCACAAACACAGGTTGCACAATCCACTTAATTAGAATAAAACGGCTCCAAATGCCCTTATTACTACATAAAATCTATTTAATTATCAACACACGATAACTATCAACCAGCCATATTGCCTTTCCAGAGACAAGTGTATAAAAAAAAGAACAATTAGTGATGGGGCCATTATGCCACCAAACAAAATTGAATCTCGATAATCGAGTCGTTCATAATACAAATCAAAGTTTTATTTCCAGCAAAAATAAATGCCTGTTTATTTGCAACATCCCGCCACCCAAAGCGGACGTACCGCTTTCTAGCCTGAAATCTTAAACTAGTCAACCGGTAATCGAGCTAAGGTCGCGACTGCGCGATTTAGCACCGATCCATCAACCAACACTTGCGCCACACGCGGAGTCCCGTCCGCGCCCCAGATTAACTTTAAAATCGACCTCGTCTCCAAAATAACGATGGCAAATTAGCCTCTTTTAATAAAACCAGATCCCCCTCCGAAGGGGGCGACGTCCGGTCTGTCCACTTTACACGCTGCTGCAATAAATGCAGATACTCCAGTGACCAACGACGCCACAAGTCCTGACTCATTTGTTGTATCATTTGAAAACGAGACATCCGGTGTCTGCGTTCATCCTTCCAGGGATACTCAGGCAGGGCAGTGAGTGGCTGACCGACCAAAAAATGACCAGGGGTCAGGACTTCCATGTCATTTGCGTCAGAGGAGAGTGGACAAAGCGGACGCGAGTTGAGAACCGCCTCAACCTTACAAAACACAGTTGTAAGTTCCTCATACGTGAGGGTAGTTTCCCCGACTACCCGGCGCAAGTGGGTTTTTGCCGATTTTACCGCGGCTTCAAATATCCCGCCCCAGTGGGGACAGGCTGGCACACTAAATCGCCATGTGATTCCCCGCTGTGCGAGAGCTTGACTTATGCTATTACAATTTTTATCCAGAAAATCGTTCACATCTTTTAAGTAGTTGGCAGTGCCTCTGTAGTTGGTACCGTTGTCGGACCGAATGAGAGAAGGTAAACCCCGTCGCGAAACAAAACGATCCAGCGTGGCGACAAAGGCTTCCGTAGACAGAGCCGAAACCACTTCCAGGTGGACGGCCTTAGTGGCCAGGCAGACAAAAACGCACAGGTATGCTTTCGTGACCCTAGTGTTACGATAGGCTGTGGTTTTCACCAGAAACGGTCCAGCAAAATCCGTACCGACCCCGTCGAACGGCCTAGTTGTCTGACAAACCCGGTCAGAAGGGAGATCCCCCATCTGTGGCTGCATAGTGGAGGCCTTCACCCGATAACAAGCCACACACTTAAATAACACGCTGCGAACCACTCTCCGAGAGGACAAAATCCAGAACTCCCTCTGTAATATCGCCAGTAACGCATTACACCCCGCGTGAGCGTTTTTCAGGTGTCTATCCGAGACCACCAGTTCTACCAAAGGTCCTCCTTTGGGGAGTAGCAGAGGATGACGGCTACCAAAGGGCAGGTCGGCATTTTGAGGCGACCTCTAACGCGTAACAGTCCATCCGCATCCAGAAATGGGTTGAGCCGAGAGATCGCTCCCTTGAGCTTGGCGCGACCGACGCGCAAAATCTTCAGTTCGTCCTCGAACCGGTCAGCTTGAACCAGCCGTATCAGGGCCAACAGTGAACTCCTGCGTTCCTCAGCACCCGCCACGGGTGATAACTGCCTCTTGTCTGGATGGCGGCAGTTATGTAGAAATCTCCGGATCCAGCAAGTTACACCTAGCAATTTGTCCAGTTTGCTGTATCGAGCCGTCAACCAATTCGGATCCGGCCTTGACTCGTTTGTTGTCACCAAAACTTTTACTCCAGGGAGCATCCCTAGAGAGCCATCGATCATGGTGACCGGCCATGATGACTCACCCTCCTTTAACCACTCTGGACCCCACCAGAGGGCATGCTGCACCAATTCCGGCGCGGTGCAGCCCCGAGAGGCACAATCGGCAGGATTCCAGGGGCCGGGAACGTGCCTCCAACAAATTTCGATGCCCGAGTTCTGTACCTGAGATACCCGATTGGCCACAAACGTTTCCAATACGTGGGGTGCCCCGCGTAGCCATGCCAGAGCTACCTGACTGTCAGACCAGGCGTAGACATTCCGGATGTCCACCGTAGACGTCAGTTCCTTGTGCACGTGGCACAACAGTTTGGCCAATAGATGCGCCCCGCAAAGCTCCAGCTTCGGGATTGTCAGCCTAGTTTTGAGGGGAGCCACCTTGCTTTTAGCCAGAAGCAAGGAGACGGCGACTCGACCCTTCGAGTCCACCGTTCGCAGATACACCACTGCGGCATACCCTCGTTCTGACGCATCGCAGAAGCCATGTAGGCTTGCCCTGTATTTGCCCCGCGGCAAGATCCGCCGCGGCAACGCCACCTGATTGATCGCCTCGATCGTAGAGATCAGAGCGAGCCAAGTGTCGAGTGAGAGCCCTACCAGTGGCTCATCCCACGAGACTCCGAGTGTCCACAGTGTTTGCAATAAACACTTCGCCATAAAAATGCACGGGCTGATCCATCCATTTGGATCAAACATCCGAGCGATGGTGGAAAGGACCGTCCTTTTCGACCAAACTCTTGTAGTTTCCAGTTCTACCCGGAATGTGAAAATATCGTGAACCGGCTGATATTTAATTCCCAAAACGGCGATAGAGTTCGGGTCTCCTGCATCCTCGAATAGCTGAGGATTCTGTTGGTGATCTTCCGGAATCCCAACCAGAAGCTGTGGCTCGTTGGATAACCATTTTCTCAACTCATAACCACCAGCCGCGAGGAGTCCGATAAGTTCATTCCTGATGATGAGCGCCTCCTCCAGAGAGGCTGCCCCTGTGCAGATATCATCTACGAACACGTCACGTGTCAGTACAGCGGCTGCCCGGGGAAAGCGAGCCCGTTCCTGCTCCGCCAGTTCCAGCAGTGACCGGATGGCAATGAAGGGACTCGACTTCAGGCCGTACGTGTTGGTGTTGAGCTCGTAGACGGTGATGGGATCCTCCGAATGTTCCCTCCAGAGTATTAACTGAAACCTCCTGTCCGCAGGATGTATTACTGTTTGGCGGAACATCATCCGGATGTCCGCACCGATCACCACCTGGTGTCTTCGGAAATTTAAAATGATGTCGACAATGTCCCGATGTAACTTCGGACCAGAATGGAGACATTGGTTCAATGAAACTCCAGTCGACGACGGTGCCGATCCGTCAAAAACAGTCTGTAGTTTTCCAGATGATGCCTTCAACACCGCGTGGTGAGGCAAGAAAAAATGATCTGTCGTTGTCCAGTCGACAGTCGCCCGCGACATATGCCCCAAGGCCTCGTATTCTCGCATGAACTCGATATACTTTTCCCGAAGTACCGGATCGCGAGACATACGACGCTCCATGGACAAGAGTCGTTTCTCTGCCAACGCCCTCGATTTTCCCAAGAGAGGGGGACAGTCGATAAAGGGCAGTCGAGTTTCGATCCTACCCGACGCCATCCGGCGTGTGTGATCCTTATAAAAGGTTTCGCACTCCACATGCTCCGGATCCAGACGGGAGACCATGGGAGGCTCTTCCAGTTCCCAGAATTTTTGCATCGTCCTAGCGATGGAGGTAGTAGCGACGACAGGTGAGACATCCCGCGTCTCCTGGTCGAAAACCGGTCCCATTAAAACGTGTCCAAAGATGGTAGGTATAGCTACCAACGAAGAGCGGCCCAGACTCCGCTGAGGCCCTAAAAGGATCCAGCCCAGTACATCCGCTCCCAATATGAGGTCCACCGGAGCCGGCTCCTCGAAATGAGGGTCTGCCAGCATGAGACCTGATGTGTCAGGCATTGCGTCCCGCGGAATGTCTGTCGGTGGATGCCAACCCAGCAGATTGTCGAGTAAGATCGCGGCCGCCGCAATCCGTATCGAAGCGGAATGCACAGGAGAGAAGGAAATGTGGGTCTGACCGGACAGACCCCCCACTTCTGTATCTCCGACTCCCCGAATCGGAACTGAGGGAGGCGCGCACTCCAGACGTAGGCGCCTCGCTACCCTCGTAGTAATTAAGCAGCCCTGTGCCCCAGTGTCTAGGAGGGCTCGTATCCGGACGAAGTCCCCCCTAGGTCCCCAAACGCGTACCTGCGCGATGGGCAAAAGAACCGTCCTCGGTTCCGACGTAGCCCGACCACAGGCTAGTCACGCGTCAGAGCCAGCAGCCGACCCTGTCGAACCGTGATGACTCGGCCAGTAAGTCGGACGCGTGCAGGCCACCATCCGGGGTGGTGCGTATCCAGCTACCCTACCATACCGGTGATAGGGTGGGGGGTATTCCAACCTCGGGTACTCGTGCAGTACCGGTGAGAACTGTTGACGGTTCTCATGTCGTTGTTGTTCCGGCAACGGCGGCGGAGGATACGCGTACGAGTATCCGGGTGTTGGGTCCGGAGGTGGGGCTCCCTGTACCCAGTGGCCCTTAGAGGCACCAACTCCTGGTGTTGGTCGCGCCGGGTGCCGGGTTGTAGCCAGAACCTGGCTCCGTTCCGGCGGTCCCCAACTCACCTGAGCCGGGGTGTACGAGGGGTTGTATTGTGGCGGCCGTGGCGGACTCCGTCTTTCCGGAGGCGGAGTTGACCCCGGCCCCAAACCGCCACCCGTGGGAGATTTCCTCTCCCGAACCGGTGCTGAGCCCTCAGCACTACGGGTGCACAGTAAGCGATGGTGCGGTCCGCCGCACACATCGCAAGGCCTCGCCTGGGGACACTCATTGTACCTATGTCCTCCCAGGCAGGCATAACACAATCCTCGTGTCCGAACGAGGTTTCGGCGCTCTTTTGTGGGCAGCCCGAGAATTGCTGGACATAGCTGTTCCACGTGCTGCTGTCCGCAAACCCGGCATCCAGAACCGGGGTTGATGGCGGCCGCAGCCACCAGCCTGCCGCGACCCTTCCCTGGGTTGCGTGGCGGCTGGGCGCCGTAGACTCCGGAAGTGCGGGCCGGCGCACTTGTCGGAGCCTCCTGGGAGGCTAGCTGGTTTTCCAGCAGGCCAGCCTCCTCTTCCAGGAACTCCAGAAGTTCCCCTATCGAGGGCAGAACGCTGCCGAGATCCTTGTGGACCAGTCGATTCCGCTCGAACTTGTCCCTCATCTCCTGCGACAACTTGGCCAGAACGATGTGCAGAAGAAGGAAGGACCACTGGTCGACGGGCAGTCCGAGCGTCCTTAACCCGTTTAAGGACACGGTGAGCGGGGTGATCAGCTGCGCCCTCAGCTGAGCCCTATGGTTGACCCTCGGCAATCCCAGCAGATGGGTCACGTGCGCGTCCGCCTGAAGACGCGGCTTCTCGTACCGCTTCTCCAGCAGCTGCATGGCGGTGTCGTAGCTCGCATCCTGCAGCTCCAGATGCTGTACGAGCTGTCTGGGTTCTCCGTCTAGGAAGGAACGGAGATATGCCAGCTTTTCGGCCTTGGTGAAATCCTTCCGAGTATCCACCAAGGCCAAAAACATGTTCCGGAATCCAGCCCAGTCCCGCATACATCCGGTGAAATGCGGGACCTCCAGGGCACCCAATCTTCCCATGGCGCTGGGTCCAGGGGTGTGGAGCGAAGCGGGGCGCGCAACAGGCTTCCCCTCCCGCAGTCGCTCGATGTCCTTCACCCGCTGAAGGACCTCGTCGTAGATGTCTTGGATGTGTTCCAGATCCTTGACATATTGGGCGTGGAGGGCCAGCTCCTTCTCCCCGACCGGGTCGGTTGACAATAGAGCGGTTACCGACCACTCGGCCAACAAGAAACGAGCCTGCATTTCTTTCGAACGCGTCTCCAAGGCGTCCTCCCGGTTAGGCCGATCTACTAACGCAAGCAGCCCGGTGAACCACCGGAGCTGCTGAGCCAACTCCTGCCGTGACGCTGTCATTATAAATAATTTAAACTAAATAAACCTAAACACAAAATTAAAACGAGTCAATGAAAACACGGAATCGATTATCCCGAATCGACTCGATGCTTTCAATTGAACGAAATTAAATAACAATTAACGTTCCGAGAAATGTCCCAGCCCAAATGAATGAACGAACGAAAACAACGGTACTACCAACCTTACAGTTCAACCGCACCTGTCCCGGAAGTGCGATTTTACACGAAATGAGCTTAACCTATTACGAACTAAAAAAAATACACAAAATTACACCGATTAACCTAGAGGTCCGGTATTAACCACGCTCTGCTACCAAAATGTTGCGGAAACCCACAACACACACTATGCTATTGCTTAAAATTACACATTAAAAATAGAAAAAATCCACTCACAGTTCAATACCGCTCCCGCCGTCCAGAAACGGGATCCATATGGTCCGATGGGGCCCGAATCCGAGTCCGGGTCTTCGAAGGTTCCCTAAACACACCCAAACTACCCCAAAGTGCACTTTCCCCCTGAAATACCTGTTACTCCAGCAGCGGTGTGGCCGACATCCCGGCTAATTGTTTTCCCGAAACAATTCGCTTACGACGCACACTCACAAACACAGGTTGCACAATCCACTTAATTAGAATAATACGGCTCCAAATGCCCTTATTACTACATAAAATCTATTTAATTATCAACACACGATAACTATCAACCAGCCATATTGCCTTTCCAGAGACAAGTGTATAAAAAAAAGAACAATTAGTGATGGGGCCATTATGCCACCAAACAAAATTGAATCTCGATAATCGAGTCGTTCATAATACAAATCAAAGTTTTATTTCCAGCAAAAATAAATGCCTGTTTATTTGCAACAATTACGACAACTAATATCAGCATCGTCATCATTTTCAGCTCGCATCTACCCACTGCTGGGCATAGGCCTCCCCCAACTAATAATATTATAGTAAAACAAATCGTATGCCCAACGGCTGACGATTTAGATTTTTCGTCAACTCGCGGACGTTCGTTAGCTATTCAAATAGTTGAGTATTTGATCGATAAATTCCTGTCCGGAGCGGAGCCGCCATCGCGGAGGGTCCGGCCATTCATCAACCTTCCTGACACAATTTAGGCTGGAGCATGTAAATAACTCCGGTTTGCTGGCGGCATTGACCTAGCGACAAGCTTCGCAGTTTAACCAAGAACCTTTAGAAGAATGAAATTAAATCAAGTATAGGTACAACTATGAAATCGTTTGGAAAAATGTTTTTTTTTAAATAACTGCTTATTAATGGATTGAGTGACTTGTAGTATTCTTTACAATAATATTTCAAAAAACAACATTGCTATGTGTTTTATTTAAACTCTTTGTAATGAGATAAGCGTAGAATAAAAGGATATTTAAAAATTAAAACCAACTAAAATGATAAGTATGTCGTGGATATCAGGCTCATCACATAAGGGGTTGAAAAGCATATTATACTAAATACTGCCATGAGGGAGGCGCCTTAAATCATTCATAAGTAACAAGTGATGACAGCAGTTCTCGTTTGATGTCGCCCGCTAATTAAAGGCCCTTGTAGGCCCTTTTCTAATCCAAACTTTACTCAAACTAAATACAAGAACACATACACAGTCAACTAGCGTTAAAGTTGATGTACAGAAAACCTTCGCCTCCTTTCATCGCTTTCTGCAAGGGTCTTTCTATAATTGAATGTTTTGCGAAATGTCCCTGAAATTTGGCTCTAAATGTAGGTTGTCCAATCCCTTTATAATCACTGGGTGACTGACGAAGCTGCTTGTATAAATATATAGTCTAGCGAGGAGTACGAGGCTGACATAGACAATAATAGACATGCTGAAACAAGTCGCCGTATGTATACTTATTAGTTTTAACTTTGAATGAACGCCTAGGTGGCCAAGTCGCTGAGCACTTGGCCCGATACCCAAAGGTCCCCGGGTTCAATTCCCAGGTCGGGCAAAATGTATTTCGGATTTTTCGATGCATAGCCCGGGTTTGTGATCACAAACCCGCATTTGGCAAGCGTGGTGATTAAGTCATTACCCATTAATTTTAGCGAAGACGATTTCAATGGTGGAGGTCCTTGCCCAGCAGTGGGACAGTTATAGAGTTTACTAACTTTGAATGGAGTTCACTGTTCCTAGGAGAAGACCAACCTCACGGAAACTAGCACTGAATAGCGCTTACGACATTGAGCTCTTTAAGGCAGATTGATAACTTTGCTCCGTAGTACAGAATTACTATAGTACTGCCCGTAGCGCCGCCGGCCGGGACGAGATTGAGGTTAACAAGTTTAAATGTTTCGCCGAAGGCGATTAGATCACTCGTATTAATTATGTTTCATATTGTTCTGCTTACAAACAGTAAACTTGTTACTTAATACTAAATTTACATGAGCAAGATGGCGATCCATAACATTGCCTCCCTCGGCGACGACGGCTATAAACTTTCGGTCGTTCGTCTATTACAACGTGATCGAAGATTAAGCAAACAAATAGCTCTACCTTTACATTAATAACTACAAATACCAATATATACACGATCATTAAAATGACTATAGTGCACTATGGTCTGATTAAATAAGGACGTACATACGAAAACATAATATATTTCCAATAACGTTCTTAGAATAGTTTAAAAAACGCAGCAGCAAGAAGTCCATGACACCATGTGTGTGCTGTGGCTTTCCGTAGAGTCGTGTAGGTATCTTGGAGCTGCAGTTCTGAATCGCTCCATAAATCAGATACGTGACGAGGGCGCTAACCGACGCTCCCTGGAAGATGAGACGACGCAAAACCAGCGCCAGATAACTAACAATTCCGCAGCTATTGCTAGTTTTCATGTAGAACCACATGTATAATACCTAACTTTTCACATATAAATAGTAAAACTTTTAAACTATGAAGTGTACGTGTACTAAGAAAGTTGAAAATATTTATGCTAGGTTTTCTCTAAAGGCCGGCAACGCATTTGCGATGTTTTGCGGGTGTCCATGGGCGGCGGTGATTGCTTCGCATCAGGTGACCCACTTGCTCGTTTGCCTCCTTCTAATATAAAAAAACGACAGAGTGCAAAACTTGGTCATCAGATCATCAATCTAGCAACACTAGTAAACTGAAGTAGGGCGTTTTTTAAGCAAAGAAAATGGCTAAGGGCGGGTCACATAATTCGCAGAACCGATGATCGGCGGAGCTGAAGAGTGGTAGATCGTAGACCAAGAGCGGTGATCACCAGGAGACTCGATGTGATGATGTAATTAAAGTTGCGGAGACAAATGGGACGCAGAAGGAGGCCTAACAATCAGCAGTCACGTGGGTGGTAATAGGCCGCAGAAGAAGTTCCCGATTCGACTCAAACCACCCGATTCGATCTATACCCTTCGGAGAATCTGTAGGGAACGGAGACGCGCACTAAGGCCTCAGCCTCGAATTTTGCGGGCAGCGGGGCGGCAGCGGCGGCGGCGCGAGAGCGGCAGTATATTTTGCGTAAAATCAAATAGACCGGCCCTCGAAAACAGCGGGCCGGGTGCGGGCGCCGAGCGGTGCACTCCATACAAAGTCGCACTGCCGCGCCGCCGCGCCCGCCGCCGCCCCGCCCTGCTGCCCGCAAAATTCGAGGCAGAGGCCGAGTAGTGCGTTATGCAATCCCCTCTAGGAAACCTCTGACGGAGTGTCGATCACACGGCTTGAGAACCGTTACCAAATATTATCAGTTTGCGTGTTCAAATCACGTTGGGGTCACCACTTCACCAACTATATACTATTCTGTGTGAAAAGTACCATGAATTCATAATCATAAATTACAGAACGCGCGGTAAATATTTCGACCTATTTTTTTCTATTAGTTGGTAGCACTGTACCAGAGCGAAATTTGAGCGCTATATGTCACTCAGTGTAATTACAGCTGCCGTTTTTGTATTTCATTGTTTTAGTGTTTATGAGTACGATATGTAAACAAGTCAACAATCTTCAGAATGGCGCCTCGAAAACGAGTCGAAACCCAAAAAACCGCGTCAAAGCCGCTCGAAAATCAAAGTTATGCTGATAGTTTATTTTGGTTGCCGCGGTGTAGTGTACTACGAATTTCTTCCAGAGGGACAAACGGTGAATAAAGAATATTGTTTAGGTGTCATGAGGCGTTTGCGAGAGAATATCCGCCGAGAACGGCCAGATTTATGGAACGACAATTCATGGATTTTACACCATGATAATGCACCATCGTACAAAGCAAACATTGTGCAAGAGTTTTTAGCCAAAAACTCGACGAATCTCATCGAACAAGTGCTGTACTCTCCTGTATGGCTTCGTCTGACTTTTTCTTGTTCCCGAGGCTAAAATTACCACTTCGAGTAAGACGTTTCGATTCGATTGAATCTACAAAAAGAAATTCGCTGAAAGAGTTGAAGACCACACCTCAATCAGCTTACAAAAAATGAATGGAGGACTGGGTCAAGCGCTGGCCTAGCTGTATTGTCAAGCGAAGGGGTCTACTTTGAAGGCGACAAAATAAATTTTGACGAATAAATTACTTTTTTGGTTTTATTGAACAATTCCCGGTAGTTTTTCCACAGAATGTATATCCTGAGCTATTTAGAATAGAATAGAATAGAATAGAATAGAATGTTTTATTTGCTAAGAATATGGTTGGTATTACAAGAAGTTGGTCATATTTTTATAGTTCCACATATTTTGCCATGTAGACATGCAAAATTAACAATACGGTTGTAGGCAGTTGGGTGGTATATGAAATTTAGTTATTACTTATACGATCGCTTATTGGACGCGAGTTGCTTCCACCAAGAACCGGGAGAGTCTGGGGCTGCCAGTCCCTGTTACATACAATGTGCTGACATATGACAATGGTACACTGTATTAATGTGTCGCTAAAGTCCGGTAACGCTGAAAATGCCGCATGTGGCAATCTGCAAACTCTCTCCATAAAGGCCGAAGGAGAACTCTTAAAATCGGCACTGCAAGGTAATTGGTACTATACGCACAATATTATACATCTAATAAAAATAAAAGTGTCCAGTTACATACTATCCAGTGACATAAAGCCTTCATTGTTTATTTTAAGCAGACATATATAGCGTCATAAACAAACGACGACGCGACGTGAGGGGGGAACACAAATGCCGGGAAGAGAAAACAATTGAGATGGCGACGAGCTGTGTCATAACAACGGACTGTTACATGCAAGCTAGATGCATGTTTCTTTTTAGAATTTGAAATATATTTTTGTCGTCGAATTGATTGCTAGCGGGCGCCCCGGCGTGACTAATAAACGGTTGTAGGGAAACTATGGTCGGTAAGAGGAAATACTAAGGTCGATTGAATTGAAAAATATGTATGAAAGTAGACAAAATCAACGTTTCGTAGTCCCCTGACTTCTCCTCCACTCTACTACTCCACTACACTGGACTGATTTAATTATTTTTTTCATTAAAAAATTAAAGGAAGACTTTGGCTGTGTCCCTATGTTTTGCTTTTTTATATATAATCTCGTCAAATTTGGGAAACATAGCGGAAAATCTGGCCAATTTTTAAGGTTTTTTAAAGGTTCATATCTTTTTTAATATAAAAAAAGGAAAATATATGGACACAGCCAAAGCCTTTCTTTATTTTTTAATGAAAAAAGTAATTAAATCGGTCCAGTTTTGGAGGAGGAATCAGGATTACGAAACATTGATTTTGTCTACTTTTCATACATAATTTTCAATTCAGTCGACCTTAGTGTTTTCTCTTAACGCATACCGTGGTAGGACCATTCCAGAGCATGGGCAGCAGCATCTCTCTGAGGTTACCCTCAACCTACTGCGATCGCCAACTCGCCTGCCAAGCGTGGCGATTACGGCAAATACCCCTCATATCCTTGGGGGAGGCCTTTGTCCAGCAGTGGACGTCTTTTGGCTGAGATGATGATGATGATGATGATGATACCGTAGTTGAGCAACGCACACAAAGACCCTGTCACGGACACGGAATCTCACAACAGTTCGCAACAGTCCGAGCGCAGCTGTTGCAAAATTCCGTGTCTGTGAGAGGCTGTCTATGGGTGCGTTGCTGAAGCGCGTTTCAAAATCAAAGTCAAAGTCAAAGTCAAAGTTAAAGTCAAAGTCAAAGTCAAAGTCAAAGTCAAATATTCTTTATTCAAATAAACTTTAGAAAAGTGCTTTTGAATCGTCCATAATTTTTTTACCTACTACCCATTCAGGACGTTTATATTTTAGCTGTGGAGAAGAATGGGCGCAAGAAACTCCACAGCTTTAATTCAATATGTAACGACATTTACAAAATTATATGCCGTTACGTTACCAAGTTATACAAGTTTAAAAAAAAAAAATCTTTACAATATTTTGGATTAGAAATAGATTGGAGCATTTTAAACCCATGCTGTTTTGTCTTCAATGTAATCAGACACTTTATAATAAGCTTTTTTATAAAGCTTTTCTTTAATAGCGATTTTAAATTTATTAATATCTAGTTTTTGGATATTACTTGGAACTTTATTGTAAAAACGTACACACAGGCCTCTAAATGAATTATTTACTTTGTGGAGCCTAGTATTAGGTACTGCTAGTTTGTTTTTATTTCTAGTGTTTACATTGTGAATATCACTGTTTTTAGAAAAAGTTTCAATATTTTTATATACATACATTAGGTTCTCGTAAATTATTGTGATGCAACTGTCATTATATTAATATCTTTAAATCTCTCCCTAAGAGAATTACCAGCTTTTAGATTATAAATTGCTCGAATAGCCCGCTTCTGCAGCACAAAGATAGTTTGAATATCGGCAGCATTGCCCCACAGTAAAATGCCGTACGACATTACGCTATGGAAATAACTAAAGTAAACAAGTCTAGCTGTTTCAATGTCAGTGATCTGACGAATTTTCATTACTGCATAAGCCGCAGAGCTCAGTCTACTCGACAAATTATCTATATGTGGGCCCCACTGTAGCTTTGCATCCGACGTAATGCCTAGAAACACTGTGGTGTCCACAAGGTCCACACTCTTATCTTTAATTCTTACACTGGTTTTTACCTCCTTAACGTTGGGTAATACAAATCTTATACATTTGGTTTTTTGTTCATTTAATAGCAAATTGTTAACAATTGTTAGCAAATTGTTTAAATTAAACTTACCTTTTGCAATTTTATTTAACTGGAACCACACAAACCTGTAGATAGTTCTTGTAACGGGGAAATATTATATTCAGTTCGTGCGCGAAAGTTGAATGTTCGCGTCTTGATCTTGCTACACAAACCACCTTGGTTGTTCTTGATAAATAAAGAGTCTTTGTTGATAGTAAAATGATGTTTATTTCGTAAACTTGATTACAAATTGATTAATTGATATGCAACGCTTGCTAACGACAATGCCTTGATTGCAAATGTGTAAAAAATATGAATGAATTTGAAAACGCTGGCGCGATGACCTACTTAATGTTCGGTAAGTAAGTTGAGTCGTAATAATAAAAGCTTTAAAAATAAAGTTGTATTACGACCTACGTGTTCATTTCGCTGCATAGATACTGCTGCTGCTACGGATTGATATTACAAGAACAATAACATAAACGGTAATAATACCAATATTTTTTTCTGTGTCGGATATTTCGAAACTGTTGCAAGCACTATAATCAGTAATAATCACGTTTCACCTCTGTGTTTCACTCAGATTCCATTCATCTGATATTTCATATATTTGAATACAGGAAAAACCTGGTAATAATGTTTTTGTAACCCAAGTTTTGTAAATGTAACATTTATTTATAAATAAAGGGTACAATAATATCTTATAGAAAGCTGTCTGTTTCGTGCGTGTCCTAACCTATTTCTTTGCTGCTACCGGACTGAGTCATTACTCAATAAGGACAGAAGGTACGCTATAAAATCGCACTCGACCAACGCACGTAGCCTTTATGTTGTAAGTAACGTAATTTATTAATGTTTTACCCTTAGTGTTGACGTGATTTCTTCTAATTATTTAATTATGTAATGCGTGTGTTACCTATATTAAAAGAAAAATATCAAAGGAAGTGACTAGCATCTATGGCACAAGCTCGGCCTAGCTTTGATGCTAGTGATCCTGTATTTAGTCCTATAAAATCGTTATCATTGTTTTAAGTCTCATTTATTATTTTCTTGGTCAATAAAATGATTAAAAATTGTAATACCTAAATTTCGACTGCATAAAGTTTATGGATCGTTCATTATGGGACATTCACTTATAATAATAAAATCCCGAATGAAGTTTTAATTTTGGCTTTTTTAGTTTAAGACACACGTTAAAGAAACACTTTCAAAAAAGGGCTAGTACAATGTAAATGATTATGTTCATGACAAGAATGCATGGAACTGTCATTCCTCCAATTCTTGCACACTGTATAAGTAAGCGTCATCCTTTATTTTTGAATTAGTTCATATTTCGCAGGGAAATGAGGATACTAGGGATTTCACGGAATCCCTAGGGATACCACGAAATCGCGGAAGATGTCGAATATTAGTGTTTATTACGTCTTCTTACTGAAAATGTTTAGTCATATCGACAAAATACGAATATGTTGTCGTGATGTTGTAGTGATATGTCGTTTCCCTAAATTGAATCTAGTTAAATGTCAAAAAAGCTATCGAGAAGAATAGATTCGAGCCATGCATTTGTTTGCTGCACTGTTACTAGTGGGAGCGAGACTTTTTTTTTTATACTGTTATACTTATATTTGTTGTGAACGAATTCACATAAAGAAGGGAAATTGACAGAATCAGAATCAGAATCAGAAACATTTATTGCTAGAAACTGTGTTACAAGTTTGGTGATAACAATAACTTTCTTATGTTGGTATCAACAGTTAGGTATCTTAACAGGCATGCAATATATAAAATTAGGATAAAACAAAGTGACATTAACAATTTACGTAATCTCTATAATGTTTTACAATCAAAATATTCACTTAATGTGTAAAAAACATTTTCTAATAACCATTTCTTTAATTTGTGTTTAAATAAATGGCCAGTTAGAGCTTTGATATTAGTGGGCAAATGGTTAAACACTTTAATACCGTTTATAAAAGCACTCTTATAATATACATTATTAGTTACACTTGGCAAGTTAAAATTGTATTTATGAATAGCACGTCGATTACGAACAGATTTAAATGAGTTAAAATAGTCCATATTATTTTTGATAAATATAGAAATTTCCAGTATATAAATATTAGTAAGAGTAAGTAATTTCTTATCTTTGAAAATCTCTCTTAGCGTTTCATCATAATACAGTTTATAAATAATGCGTATGCACCTTTTCTGCAACACGAATGTGGTATTGGAATTAACAGAATTACCCCAAAGTATAATTCCATAAGTTAAAAGAGGATACACATTACCGAAATAAGCAGTCTTGGCAACTTCATGAGAGCAATTTTCAGCTAAGATAGATAAAGCGTAACAGTGACTTGATATCCTTTTATTAATATTCTCTATGTGAGATTTCCAGTTCAAATTAGCGTCTATTGATACTCCAAGAAAACCACTTTCATTAACCTCTTTTATTTCCGAGTTCGATCCATATATTTTTAAGTTCAATGATTCCGATCTGTAGTTTCGAAATTGAATGAATTTGGTCTTCGTGGGATTAACTACTAGATTTATTTTTTTAAGCCAATCAACTACATCTTTCAAAGCCATATTTATTTCTTTTTCGAATTTATTTTTATCTTTATTTTCTCCAGAAATGAAAATTGTAGCATCATCCGCAAACATAACACACAAATGATTTATTGCTTTGGGAAGCTCATTTACATACACTAAAAAAAGAAGTGGACCCAAAACACTTCCCTGTGGCACGCCAAGAGTTACTTTACCATATTCAGAAAATAGTTCTTCAACAGTTCTATTATCATTATTAAAAGTTTCAATTACGGTACATTGTTCCCTGTTTTTTAAATAACTTGCAAATAGTTTTAAAGCAATTCCTCGTATTCCATTATTTTCAAGTTGGTTGAGAAGTATATCATGGACTACACAGTCAAAAGCTTTTGACATATCTATAAATAAGCCCACACAAGGTGCTTTTTTGTTGATTGCTTCCCACACCATCATAAGGACCTTAAAAATTGCTGAAATGGTGGATTTTTTCCTTTAAAATCCAAACTGATTAGGATTAAGTAAATTGTAAGATATTAAGAAGTCATACAGCCTGTTATATATCACTTTCTCAAAAATCTTTGAAAATGAGGGGAGCAGAGCAATAGGCCGATAATTACCTACATTTGATTTCGATCCTTTTTTAAATAATGGTTTAATTATCGCCTTTTTTAGTTCATCTGGGAAAATACCCGTCTCTAGCATTAAATTTATGATATAAACAAGAGGTTCAGATATTGAATTAATAGATTTCTTAATGACATACATCGGGATACCGTCAGGGCCACTGCTCTTTTTGGGTTTTAAGTTTTGTACGATTTTAATTAACTCATTAATATCCACAGGCCTCAGATAAATACTATTACAGTTTAGTACAGCAGAAGATTGAAGATTTTCTTTATTGTTATTTAGAGTGTCATTATTCGTTAAAAAGTGTTTATTTAATATCTCGGCTATGGTTTTTGGGTTATTAATTACTGTATCATTAACACAAATATTGTTGATGGTTGGTTTTAGGTCATTTACGGAAGAAGTTTGCCTGTTAATTAAAGTCCATGTTGATTTTACTTTATTTGTACTCTGTTGTATAAACTTACTATTATAGTTTCTTTTTGCTATACGAATAACGGACTTTAATGTTATACAGTACTTCTTATAATAAGAAATAATATACGTATTTTTACTGCCTTTATTTACTCTAGTATATATTGCTCTTTTGTTTTTACATGAACTACGTATACCTTTACTTTGCCATTTCATTTTTCTTCTGTATGTAATTTTATTTTTTTCTATAGGAACGCATAAATCATATATTAATTTATATAGTTCTATAAAAGCTGTATAAGCCTTGTTTATATCACAATGTAAGTAAACTTCGGCAAAACTAAGTTTAGAAATGTAAAATAAGAACAGATTTATATATTTATCAATGTTTCTTTTGTAAGTGTACCAATACTTTAGCCTGAAACTTTTACTACAAGGTATTTCTATAGATTGTGCTGAATGATCCGAGAGACCAAAGTGCTCTACTTTCGACGTATATGACTTAACATTTGTTATAATATTTCTATAAAAGCTGTATAAGCCTTGTTTATATCACAATGTAAGTAAACTTCGGCAAAACTAAGTTTAGAAATGTAAAATAAGAACAGATTTATATATTTATCAATGTTTCTTTTGTAAGTGTACCAATACTTTAGCCTGAAACTTTTACTGCAAGGTATTTCTATAGATTGTGCTGAATGATCCGAGAGATCAAAGTGCTCTACTTTCGACGTATATGACTTAACATTTGTTATAATATTGTCTAGGCAGGTCTTTGATATTGGTGTTATTCTAGTAGGTTCATTAATTGTTAATTTGACATTATATTTTGACAGGATATTTTTAAATGTTTCATTTATTCGGTTTTTTACAAGAGTATCAATATTAAAATCACCAACTAAAACTATTTTCCTTTTTTGATACCTACTCCTAAGTGTTAATCTTTGCAATAATAATTCTAGTGTTTTTATAAAAATTTCAAAACTAGACTTCGGAATACTATATACGCATACAACAACTAGGTTCAGCTCAGAAAGTAAAATACCACAACATTCAAAATTAAGTTCCATTGATAATGAATTAACACAGTCCAGTTTTTTATAATTAATTCCATTTTTAATATATATACATACTCCACCCCTTGATTTGTTACGCGATGAATATGTAGCCAACTGATAACCTGGTATTTGTAATATATTGACATTATCTTTTTTAAGGAAAGTTTCACTAAAACATAATACATCGTATTGTTTGGTACTTAAAATGACTTCTATTTGTCCTAATTTCGATCTGAGACCTTGTGTATTCTGATGTAAAATTCTTAATGAATAATTATTATTATTAGCGAAAAAACTTGTTTGTCGAAGCATTATCACTATTCATACCGTGTTGTTTTTTATTTATAAAGTAATAGGGTATTGTTCCCTTTTTTATAGTACTCTTTGGACATTGGTTTACTGGAGAAGATGAATTTTTGTTTCCATTTTTTGAGTTAATTTTATTGAAAAAATATGGAATTGTTCCAGGTTTTGGCAATGTATAATTAGAGTTATATTGCTTCTTGTTGGTAATGTGTAAATAATGGGTGTCATAGTCTTTTTTATCTATGTTGATGTTTATTTTGGATGCAACCTTTTTAGTAAATAATTTATTATAATATTTATTGAAATCGGTTTCTAAAAACATGCAGTTATGAAAACAGGATACAAATGTTCGCAATTGAGAATTTAAAGTGACAACATTTAAACTTGAGTTATACAGAACATTCATAACAATAATTTTGGGTTTTTTAAGAAGTTTCAGAGTTGCACTTATTTCAGCAAGTAACTTCGTAGGATTAACGTCATTAGCACCGACACACAACACCAACCAGTCATCGTCATTGAAATCCAGATCCATCAAGTTTGACTTCTCAAGTATGTAGCTTGCAGGTGCGTTTGGGTATATATTACCACAGACTATGTATTCCCTCGGATTCTTATAGTGTGATCTGATTTGAGTCAGTAATGCCGAAACATCCTTTACTTGTTGGTCACCAATAATCATTATTTTATTTTGGCGTCCATTTTTAAGGACTGATGGTAAACTTTCACTTTTCATGTTTGTTTTGTAGCTAGATGGCGCTAGGCGAACTGATGAAATGGCCGGAACTTTGCTACTTCTGCCGCTGATATATTTTGAAAAAGTCGTTCTAGGTGTAGACTGAAGCCCTATATTTTCATTATTCTTTTCAGTTTCAGGGGATTTTTTATTTTCATTAATTTGCCTCTTTAATCTTATATTTTCTTCTAACAAATTATCAATTTTGCTCTCAGCTTCCAGTAACTTTTCTTGTAATGAATTTATAATACATTTTAAATCAGTAATATTGTTGATTGAATCATTTGACACTACATTCTCGTCTTCTTCAATATCACAGAAGGTGTCACTCAGAGACTCAAAAGAATTGGACAACGGTATATTTACTTGGAGTTTCTTTCTAACCGTGACATAGCTAGGCGAGTTCAAGTTTGGTGACAAGTTGTGGTGACTATTTTTTATGCGATGAGAATTCTTTTTATCTTTTGATAAATTATTTTCACAACAAGGTGTGCATTTCCAAGTAGTTCTTCTTTCTACTTCCATAAGATAAAAACATCAATCATCGTCAGAATTTGTTTAGTTGATTTAAACTTTAATATATTTTTTACTGTTATTTTTGTTATGAACGAATTCACATATTAAAGGCATATTATAATCATCATCAGAGTATGTTTAGTTGATTAAAAAAATAATTAATATCTAATAAAAATTCATCAGTTGATTTTGAATTTTGTTTTTTTTATTTTATCCATCAACACTTTTCTCATTTTCCTAGATTCAGTTTAGAGAAACGACATATCACTGACAACATATTTGTATTTTGTCATAACACTAAACATTTTCAGTAAGAAGACGTAATAAACAAGAGTATTCGACATCTTCCGTGATTTCGTGGTATTCCTAGGGATTCCGTGAAATCCCTGATTTCCCCATTTCCCTGCGACATATACATAGTGCCCAAGTACGTTATTTTAGAATAAAGTGTAATGTTAAGTAAATGTTAGAGAGGCTAAGGATAAACATTATTTGTGATTCCGAGCTCTTGAAAGTTTTTAATTGTAAATGTATTAAATTAAACGTTGTATGATTTGGTAACGACATACTTTTTTTTGTAAATGTCGTTACTTCTATTAAAGCTGTGGAGTTTCTTGCGCCCATTCTTCTCCACAGCTAAAAAATAGACGTCTTGAATGGGTAGTAGGTAAAAAATGTATGGACGATTCAAAAGCACTTTTCGTAAGTTTAATTGAATAAAAAAAGACTTTTGACTTTTTGATTTTTATTATTATTATTGTAGACAATCTCCGATTGGTTTGGGATGGTCCGTCCGAGGTTCCGTGTACGTTAGAGGGTGTATGTGTGCGTTTCTCGAGCGCAGTAAGTACGAAGCTTAGCTTCTGGGTCTCCGTTATAGTGCGGCACAGGCTTTAACGCCGCACGCCGCCGCCGCACGCCGCAAAAGTTCTTTATTGCTTCAAGAAAATTCCGCATGACATTATTTGATGTCTTTTAGTGCCGTTCGTATTGCTATTAGATTGGAGTTTTGTTGTAATGACATATCGGAGGATTTTTTTTTCATCTACATACAGATTGATGTTGAAATAAATGAACTTTAAATAACGCTATGTATATAAATATAAATAAAACTAAATTAAAGTAAATAATGTTATCACTCTAATATTATAAATGCGAAAGTTTGTGTGTATGTGTGTATATTTGTTGCTTCTTCACGCTGCAACGGATGGATGGATTTGGATGAAATTCGGCATACAGATAGTTTATAATCTGGATTAAAACATATAATTCTTTTTATTTTTATATTCCCACGGGGACGGGAACCACGCGGGCGAAACCGCGAGCGGCCGCTAGTTATTTAATTTAACTAATAATTTAAATTTAATAATTGGAAGAATATTACTTTCTAATGTTTACGCAAACACTGCACATTGAAATAAAACAACTTTTACGGATCTACTGGATAAAATTAATGACATATGTTTTTTATCATTGAAGTAATCATCTAGGGTTTAAAACGGCCCTTTTCAATTAAAATAATAAAGTAACTAAATAACGAAATAATAATTTAAATCACAATATTTTTAAATAAATAGGTAGGTATATTATGTTTTTATTGCAGCAAAATTACGTCTGATGACAATAAACCTAACAAGCTTGAATAATCGTATCTCTCTCTGAATGAGGTTCCCAGACTAGACCGCGGGAAAGCTTTAAAACGTTGATGTTCAAGGCTTTACGACTTCATTATCTGTCCAGCCTACATTCCTGTACAAGGCTCCCATTTTATGCAGATTCGTTGGTGAAAGCCTAACGCTGTGCGCACACGAGACGTTTAAAACGCGCGGTTAAGGGTGCAATGCAACGCTGCTTCAACTTGAAGCAAGCGCGGATCCAGCACACACAAACGGCTGTGGGTACGGCCACCCAAAAATCGGCCAAGTGCGAGTCGTAATCAAAATGTTGACTTCCGAATTTGGTAAGGTTTTAACTGTGAATGTGTGCGTGTGTTGTGTGCTACTCTACGTTCAGAATCACACACTCACACGGTTCATTGCTTTTAGGGATTGATTAAAGATAAAGATAAAGAAACATTTATTGACCTGCACAACACATAACAATAAAACATACAAAACGGACGATACACAGATTGCCATCGGAACTCCTCAATGATAAGTATTTCACGTGTGGCGATAAAATATCTCGATTAAGATAGTTAAGCGACTATGACGAAGCAAAGGCAGGCACCGGAACTCAATTTTTGATTTCAAAGGATACATAATACATACATAAACATTAAAACTCGTCCAGTTTTAAAATATAAATAGCACAACAAATATCTTCAAGGTCGTGGGCATGCCCTCTGTGCCCACAACGGTGGATCCACGCTTGATCAAACCGATGTGTAGTAGGTGCTACATGGAAAAGAGTGTTCCCTGTTTAATCAATACTCTATACTTTATTGCATTCCATAATGTTTACAAAAAAGATGGTAGGTTTTTACAATGGGATCAATAATGCACCCTGCCGGGCATAGCACAGCTTAGTAGCAGAGAGGAAGAGATCATTATTATTTTAATTATAATTATATCATATTTATTTGTTTTTTATCATTGTTTGTTGTTATTTATATTGTTAAACAGACGTAGACTTTGTGTAATCATACAATATTAAATATATATCATCATCATCAGTTCATTTTTATGTCCCCACTGCTGGGGCACGAGCCTTCCCTATGGATGGATAGGGAGAACAGGCCATAAACCACCACGCAGGCCCAGTGTGGATTGGTGGTTGTTAACGACTGCTAGTGCAGCCGGGACCAACGGCTGAACTGCTGAAAGCTGAACGTGCCTTCTGAAGCACGGAGGAGTTCGAGATGATAAATTTTTGGTCACCCATCCAATGACCGGCCTTTGCGAAAGTTTCTTAACCTTAGCACTCGCAGACCGGGCGCGTTAACCACTGCGCCATCGAGCTCCTCGAAATATATATACCTATTTGTAAATAATACAAAAATCTTGACAATTAACATCGCATAGTTCAATAAAACAAGCCGCTCTGGACCTAAAATGGTAAAATTTTGCAGGCTTTACATGACCAGGCAAGAATAAGATTATTTAAGTATTAAGTAAATTTAGATAACGTATATTGTCCAGTGATACAAATGAAATGGTGTTTTTATTAGCAATCTCCGATGTTGCGCTTATTTAAAACCGCCCTGTGTGCACCGGCTCTAAGTCTTAATGCCTGAATCCCAAAGAAGACTCTGAGTTATCTATGTCATTTTCAACAAAGGAGAGTAATAAAAATAAAGATGTAAATGTAATAGCGCAGTTCGCAGCTCGGAGCTCTTTCAAATTGTTATGTTATTCTTGTTACAATTTCATTAAAAGTGAAAAAATCTCGTGGTTAAGATGCAGAGCATTTGAGCATTTGGATTGGAATTACGAGATTCTTGAAAATTATTTAGATTAAATTTAGGAGAAAGTTTTTAAATCCCAACAATCTTAGGTATGAATATTCTGTGCGTGTGTATGTTTTTGAACTCCTTCTAAACGGTTGGACCAATTTGGATGAAATTTTCTGTGGTGTTCAATTGGATTCGAGAATGGTTTACGATTGGACCCGGTAGGTGGCGCTGCTACAGGGGTCCATCATGTTCCACGGGTGTTCTTAAGCGGACGAATGATTTGTTTGTTTTGTTGTCATTGAAACTGTCAAAGCGGTACGAAGTCCACCGGTCGGCAAGTGTTGTATAAAACAGTGATTGCTTCTCTTTAGCAAATTCTTCCTATAAAACAGCACTGAAATAAAAGTATTTGAAATGATAGTACACAGTTTTGTTGGAAGTCTGTCTTTAGCTTTCTTTGTATATTAAAGACGTCTATTTTTTTCGTAAATAATTTCAAGAGTACCTTAAACTGGCAAGTATGTATGAAGAAATCAATGGGAGTAGATAATGCGAAAGAAGTATGTTAGAATCGTCGCAGGAATTGATCTCTGCTTGTTTATACTGAGGTAATTCCCTAGCCGAATCACCTCGCGGGGCTTCAACTCCGCGAGGTATGGGGGGTTATCCGATGTACTGGCCGACCCACTAATACCTCAGTACCTACATACTTCTACCGCTGGGTTGGGACCCTAAGTTAACTCTGCCTATGGGAGACAGGTGTGACTGTATACATCACCAACTTATATTTTTATGTCTCCATTGCTGAGGCACAAGCTTTCCCTATAGATGGATTGAGAGAACCGGTCATAAGCCACCTCAGGGGCCCAGTGCGGATTGGTGGTTGTTAACGACACCTAATGCAGCCGGGTCCAACGGCTTTACCTGCCTTCCGAAGCACGGGGGAGCTGGAGATTAAAAATTATTGGTCACTCTTCCGTTGACCGACCTTTGCTAAAGTTTCTTTAACGTTAGCAATCGGAGACCAGGCGCGTTAACCACTGAGCCATTGAGCTCTTCGGTCGTGGCTGTAAGAATGTATGTGTTTCTATTGTTTCATTTAAAATGATATTGTTGCTTTACCTGCTGCTTTGTTTCCAGAGAACATCTGCCAATGCCGCTTCAAGCTGGTGTTCGTGCCGGAGGTGAAGCGGCCGGCGCCGCCGCGCGCTGAAGACGACCCCGCCTCCATCGATATCAGTCAGTCCAACCCATAAAGTTAATATACCAACGGAATAGAGCAACAAACACGAGCTGTCAAAAGAAACTGAAATAGGTTGACATTTGTGTGTGTAAAATGGTTAATGAGTGCGTGTCAGTGATGTATGTCATGTCGCTTTTTACGTTAATATCGATATCGATAATATTAATTAGTAACAGTATTATGTAAGAGAACTAAAATAGGATGAGTTGGGATTTCGCATGACTGAAACTACGATTTTTTAAGAAAAACTCAGAAGATATTTTGAATAATTTATTTAACATTTCGCATTACTCTCGCAAAAGTATTATTTTGTTTAAGTAATTTCTCAAAGTTAGCTTTGATACATTTTTCAATTTCTTTTCGCACCTCAATCTTACAGGCAAATATGTTTCAATGATACATTTGATAATAAGATATCTGTGACTATTAAGTGGATCTTGGTCGAATTAATAACAACCAAAGAAACAAAATGATTTCCCAAATTAAGGCTTGGATTTAGAATATTTATGCACGAATGTGTATAAAACGAGGGTGCTACGTTATTATATAAAAAAACAGAGATGCACAATTTTGTGTTTTTTCACATTTAAACGAAAAAAAGCTTTTTGACTATTTTATGACGAATTTACTATTTAAATTAACAAATAATACGTTGCGTACATTATGATTTATATTTTTTGTTACCTTTTTAGAGATTTCTAACCATTATTATTTAATTATAGTTTCTGAACGTACTGTTTGTAACTGTTAACCCTGCCTGTCCGCCGTCTTTGTGCTATTCCGTTTCTGTCGTTTCTGTCATCATTCTCGCAAATACGTACCTACTTACCTATTTGTACCTACCTGTCCTGTCACACACCCGAATCTTATTCACCCTGACTTCACGTAGTACTTGTCTGCCCTATGCTAGAGTGTATTTTATAAGCCGGAGGCGCGGAGGGGGGGCAGCCCCCGCCCGCCGTAACAAAACGCAATCACCAAGCAAGCCGGAGCGGCAGAGGCTAATCGCCGGATGCTGCGTAGGCGAGCATAGGTGCCTGCGATTTGTTATGCAAAGGCGACGCGGCTGCAATTCCCGCAGCGCCAGTGACGTGCATTTCCAATTTTCTTGCGGAACCTATGCTGTTATCAGACACTTGGGATAACAAAACCGTAAATTTGAGGTTGGTTTTGATAAATTTCAAATGCAAATATCTCTATAACTATGTACTTCCTCAGTGTGGGAGTACCACCTAATGGTAGCCCTCCCCTCCCCCCTCTTCTGACTGTTTAATTCGCGCATAAATATTCTAAATTTTTACCGAAATCAAATTGACGAATGATATCTAGAACCGTCCTATTAAATTTCTTTAATAACTAATGATAGTACCTATTCTAACAGTCAAAAACTGATACCTATGGATCGGCTAAGTATCTTAAATGGGATTACATTCCCAGGTGATTCATATCTAAACGTGTATAGGTACTTTAACAACAGTAATACATATTCGTTTACCGCGTGATAGACAGTGGACACGAAATATCGACAACTTGATGCGGCCCTAGTGTACAACGAAAGTTATTTCTTTACACAAAATATTCGTAAATTCTGTATTATGTATTCGATCTTTGGTTCTTACATAAATAATAGTTTATAGAAGAGAATTATCACACTTAGTGCTCAAAATTCGAAGCGCATTGGCAAAAATAAATCCTAGGTCAGGAATTGTGTCAATTTGAAATAATTTACCTGTGAAATGAACATTTTTCGGGGTCAACAAGTCACCATGTTTCTGAAGCACTATTTCTCAAAAATATCCACGATTTCACATAAAATAAAAAAAAATCACAGAGCTCAAATTCTCAGCGTGCGGATAAGTGCTGACAAACTGTGAAACAGTTGCCAAAAACAGTTCTGTTACGTCGCATCACGCATCTCTTATTATCACACAGTGTTGCTGCTGGTTACATCTCGCTTGCTCAGCCCTTTGTTGCTCTATTCCGTTGGTATATTAACTTTATGGTCCAACCACGACACTACTTATCACAATTCAGAAAATGTATTGATAAAATTGATTGATCAAACAAACAAAACAAACAAAAAATGGTATTGGTAAGCGGCATCGCGGCGTGAGCTTTGTATAAAGATGAGGCGTGGACTGCTTTCTGTCTAATCGCATCTAGGCGCTTTTCAACCGCCTCTGTGGTCTAGTGGTTTAAACCCAGAGGTCCCGGATTCGATTCCCAACGGGGGGTGCATGTTTGTGTACTCGGTTTGTTTAGTGGTAGGGCTTCTTTGTCCGCCTGACTAGCTACCACTATCTTATCTAAATATGACGCCATAACATCAATGTTTGTAGCATTGTTGTGTTCTGGCAGCTAAGATAGCCAGTGCCTCAGTAGTTGAGTTTCCGGGTGAAGTGCGCTTCCACCTTCGGACTTATCATCACATAACATCAAGTGAGATGAAGGCCCTGTGCTTACCCGTAAGATATAAAAAAATTAAAAGCTAAGTCCGAAACGAAATAACAAAATGGCAGCGGCGTTGCGCGCAGGCACAGCTTGACTCCGCCGCGCCTTCACCTCGATTCTGCCTCAGCTCGAGTAAATGAGCACACATCCATGTAGGTAATCTTAAAGAAAACCTTGATGTGGCAAGTCGCTTGTGCGCCTTCACCTCGACTCTGCCTCGATTTGACTAAATAAGCGCACGTCCATATAATCTTTAAAAAAATCTAGATGTGGCAAGTCGCTTGTGCGTCTGCACCTCGACGCTGACTCCTGAACGTTCGATCGTAACCACTCACCCCCGTACTAGTAAACAAAGTGTAAGCTTGGAGTTGTTATTCCATGTTTTGTTTCTGTCATGTTAACTCCAGTTCAAATTAGAATAAAAGAGGCAGTACACGGAATAACAACTCCAAGCTCGCATTATGTCTATTAATAGGGTTAAGGATTTTGCCAAAGCGGATCAGGCGATTACCAATAAAGCTATCTTCGCTAGATCCATTAAGTACCACCAGGTTCATTAAAGATCAAAAATCATATACTGTTGTGAAAAAATATGAAACCCCCATCTATGTAGCCCCAGCTAAATCTGTACAATGTAACACCCAATGAAAATAATATTTAACAACATTCACGACGAAAGTTTTGTACAATTTTAATGACCGAAAGGCAACCCGCGAGCAAGCGCAGCGGGTTAAAACTACATCTGCTTTGTTTTCCTCTAGTATAAAACTTTTCTATGGTGATCATGGCTATGGCTGTAAAAATAAAGCACTACAAAACTTTCACTGCAACTAAAAATTCAGTCATGCGGTGGTGGAATAAAGAGCAATTCGGCTTGACATAGTTGCGTTTAATATTGTGGAGGTAGTGCAAGTAGTTTCAGAACACAAGTTGTAATCATCTGAAAGTTGAACCAGACGATGAAAACCAGACTTCGATTGGTGAACACTTTCAAAAGCAATTTACGTAGAAACTGCCGGGTTGTTTTGCATTCAATAATATTTTACTTCAGCGGCCTTTTACATAATGAATGGCAACGAGAAAAATTCCGATTAATCCGCTTAGGAAAATTAGAATTTTATTAAACACTAGCTGACCCGGCGGACTTCGTACCGCTTTGACAGTTTCCATGACAACAAAAGAAACATTTTTTATTGAAAATTATTTTTTTTTTTCATTAATTTCCGTAACTTATTATTTATGTTTCTCACCGTTTAAACCTTCCCTAAACTTCCACAAATATTTCAAAATCAAAATTAGCCAAATCGGTCCAGCCATTCTTGAGTTTTAGCCACTCAAACGAACAGCAATTGATTTTTATATATATAGATGATACTAACACTTATTCTAAATAGCTGTTGCCCGCGACTTCGTCCGCGTGAGCTAAAGGCTGTAGTCTGTACAGTTTAATTTTTATGTAGGTATCTATTTAAGCTTATTAGGGTATAATAAAATTATATGCATCGGAAATTTAGAAAATTGACATTGTATTTACCGACATACGTACATCTACTCACTCTTAATATCCTTTCAGCTGGGAATGCTGAGATAGACAAAGACAATCGATCTCCATTTAGTGTGGTTCTGGCATACTTCCTGTGCCTCCTTTACATTCATCATTATTTTCATACATTATCTCTTATTCTTTCGACTATCATCTCTGCCATGTACATACATATATTCAGTTTGAAGCACAGAATCGTCCCGTTCATACAGATTCTCACTCAGTTACCCGTTTCAATTATACCTCCACATACATTCAGTATACAACATCGTTTCTCGGATGGTTGCGCGTATTTGCTACGTCATACAAACCTGAAATGGGTTTACTGACGCTCAATTATATGTAATAAAATTGGTATTTTACAGCTCAGGTACTCGTCCGGAGTCGTCCTAGGCACTGGTGTATCTTAGCTAAAATGTGTCTACTGTTATACTGTCCAACCACGGACTTCAAAATATTTTTTGCCTTGTCCACCGAAGCTGGATATCGAGTAGCAGGTAGCGGTCCAGGATTATTGGTTGTCGGCCAGAAGGCACAAAAAACTATTCACCAACTATGTTCTTATTCGTAGATACAAAATATCAATAAATTGAGAACTGTAATAAATTATATTATTGTCTATTAGGTAATACAGTATAGTATTTTATGTTACATACTTGCGATAACTTTGAACTTCTTCGTGGCATCTTGTTAGGTAGGTAGCTTTTTAGAGGTAGATCACAGGACACAGAAAGAAGTTACCTCTAATAAAAAAAAATCTGAAGTCCGTGCCTCTAATACAGTTGTACCCTGCAAACTTAAACATTTTTGCAACTCTGATACCAGAGGTAGCCATTGTCTTATGCGATAGAAGAATGGAAAAACCATTTTTCTGTAATCTAGAAGTATGTACAAAATTCATTCCTTATAGGTTTTATGATATTAAAATTGTTATGATACTTACTTGCTTATATTGTATCATTGAACACAGATTTATCCATTAAACATGTTAAGAGACCAAAGTAAGAAACCGCTTACATGTAAAATAAGTACTGAAATAAGTGTTTAACTTACCTGCATCAAATGTTTCATAAAACTTTTACACAATGAATAAATCTTATTTGAAAATTAATAAGATCTGAATAAGTACTGAAATATTTAACGTACCTGCATAAAATGTTTTAAAAAACTTTTACACAATGAATAATTAATATAATTTGAAAATTATTAACAAAATAAAAATAGGTACTTATTGCATTGCAAAACATCAAAATTTCCTTCTGTTCGTTTCAAAATTTCTCATGACAACAACTATCAATGACAGGCTCAAAAGGGCAAAGAACTCAGAGCCGTAAAACACGATAGCAATAGAGAGCCAGAGCCTCAAATGCCAGAGCCGTAAAACTCATTAAAAAAAATTCCCCTATGTTACATAATAAACAACAGTTGCCAAGCAACAAAGGATTAAATCTCGGTTTAGACCAAATCAAAATTTAACAATTTTCGAGTATTTATGTAGCCTATGTTATTCTCCGGAATTCTATTAGCATTTCGGTAAAACCGGATCAAAATCCGTTCAGTAGTTCTCGAGTTTATCGTGTTCAAACAAACAAATAAACAAACAAACAATTTCTTTTTAAACTATTCTATCGTGTTCCGTAAGAGATTTTAAAGAATTTTTTTATATCTTGCAATTACAGATTTTTTATCCTTACGTTCTTATTATACAGGGTGTCTCATTTAAATCGGTCAGTATGGGAAAGTCTGAAACTATAAGACATACGAAGATCTGTTCTTAGGAACCATGTCATAGATTTTAATAAGAAGAAAAACTGCATTCATACATTTAAAAAAAAAACCTGTACTCAGCTCGGGAATCGAACCCGGTTGTTTTGAAAAAATAAACTTACACTATTTCTATTTAGATATCGATTGTGTAGGTTTTGAGCAGTAAATTGCTCTTTGAAACATGATGTCTAAAATGAATAAAATGCATTGTTTTCACATACTTTTATTTATTTAGAAGGTGTTCGAAGTGACCACCGTTTTTTTCAATACAATATTCAACACGTTTAGGTAACGATCTTGCAATTACAAAACCAGCAAAGAGGTACAAACAACCATAGAGACAATTTTACATGCCTGAACTCGTTGAATGTAACGGTGGGCACTTCGAACACCTACTAAAATAAATTAAAGTACGTGAAAACAATGCATTTTAATTATTTTAGACATCTTGTTTCAAAGAGCCATTTACTGCTTAAGACCTACACAATCGATATCTAAATAGAAATAATATAAGTTTATTTTTTTCAAAACAACCGGGTTCGATTTCCGAGCTGAATACAGGTTTTTTTTAAATGTATGAATGCAGTTTTTCTTCTTATTAAAATCGATGACATGGTTCCTAAGGACAGATCTTCGTATGTCTTATAGTTTCAGACTTTCCCATACTGACAGATTTAAATGAGACACCCTGTATTTTTCGAGTTTTTATAGCCTATATTATTCTTCGGATTTTTCTTAGCATTTTGGTAAAAACCGGATCAAAATCCGTTCAGTAGTTCTCGAGTTTATCGGGTTCAAACAAACAAACAAACAATTTTTTTTTAAACTATTCTATCGTGTTCCGTAAGTGATTGTGTAATTTTTTTTTTATATCTTGCAATTACAGATTTTTTTATCCCTACGTTCTTATTATATGTATAGATTTTCTGCTGCTGATTTCTCAAGAAATACCTCTTTTATATTTTAGCAAATCCTTGAGATAATTTTGTAAACTTAATAAGTTGGTATCTATCACATAACTGAACAGTTTTAGAAGCCAAACTGAACGAACCGAACAGTTTTGCCAATAGAAGCATCAGAAGATAAGTTGCGCGTTATCGAGCTCATACCAATAATCGTGTTAAATCATGGCCATCGTCTGATCATCAGCCTTTAAACGTCACACTGCTGAACTCAGATCTTCATAAATAAGCAATGGCAACATCAGACCATAACCCACCACACTGGTCTAATGCGGGTTGGTGGGTTTTGACGACTACCTTCTTACCACAACAACAGGGACCAACGACTTCATGAGCCTTCTGGATCATGGAGAAGCTCGAGTTATTTACTTTGGTCACACATCCGATGGTCCAGCACTACAAAAGTTGCTTAACTCGAAACCCTGAAGGTGGGAATCCATTATGTTCCTTCAACTGCTTCTGGCCATGCCATGTGTACGTTCGCAAACATGGAGCGGGCAAGCAACGTTGCACGCTCCATGGCACGGGTTTCACATCTTTCCCCAACCCGATCCGAACCCCTCGGAGAATCTAGTAGAGCACGGGGACACGCACTAGTGCGTGATGCCGTTCTCTCTAGAAAACCTCTTAAAGTGCTTCGTTTCACACGGCATGAAGACCCTTTAAGTTTCTCGCCGCCTCCAAAAAAGGCCGGTGAAGCTGAAAATGCCCAGTGGCCTTAGCAAACTCTCTCCAGAAAAAAGGGGGTTCGTACCGTGTCGGTTTATAAATAGGCGCGTGCGTAAAGTCTTCAATCGGATACCCACCTTACGCGAAATCTATACCGCCATCAAATTTTGTTTTTTTTTAAATTCCTTACTGGTAAGCACATGGCTTTCACCTCACCTGAGGTTAAGTGATGATAAGGCCAAAGGTAAGAGCGCGCTTCACCCGGTAACCTCAACTACTGAGGCACTGACTATCTTATCACTAGCTGCCGGAACACAACAATGTTACTCACATTGATGCTATAACACATTTACTGCCGTACTCAGAGACGTCAATTAAGTTTTAATGACAATTAAGTCTCTAGCTGTGATTGTCTTATATACAGTGCTAAATAGAGAAGGAAAGACATTTAATTGTCATTGAAACTTAATTGACGTCTCTGAGTACGGCAGTTAGATAATACAATGGTATAGCTAGCCAAGTGGGCACACAAACCCTACCACCAGCCAAACCGATTACACAAACGTGGGATATGTGATATGTGGTCTTAACCACTAGACCACAGGAAAAGTTTATTATGTATTTTAAAATCAAAACAATCCTACCAAAACCACCTTCCACCACCGTCAACACCCACAAAAGTTTGAAACTGTGTGCATAAATAATTCGATTTATCGTTATCAATTTGAATATGGGGTATATAAAAGTTGGTATACCAATTTAACTTAGAAACCATTAAAAAATTGTGACATAAGTTCGGGATCCGTTAGCTTAATGAGATCTGCGGCCAAAAATATATCACTGTATTAACTAGTTGGCGGCTGATTTATCGATGAACTATGGTAATAGCCAACAGACTTTGGAATGTATAGCTTTCAGACATAATTATATTGAGCTACATATATACTTTATTACCAAAACAATATCGATACCCGAAGGTCCCGGGTTCAATTCCCAGGTCGGGCAAAAAATGTACTTCGGATTTTCGATGCATAGCCCGGGTTTGTGATCGCCAACCCGCATTTGGCAAGCGTGGTGATTAAGCCATTACCCATCAATTGTAGCGATGACTTGATTTCAATGATGGAGGCCTTTGCCCAGCAGTGGGACAATTAAAGGCTGTTTACTACTAGATATACTTTATTTATCTATATACATGTAAGGACTTGTCCTGACTGACTGATTCATCATCATCATCACCGCTGGAGCTAGTTAGTTGAAAATTGGACGGTAGGTTAATTGAGTGACGTAACTAGCCACTAAGAAAGGATTTTACGGAAATCATACCTTAAGGGGGTCAAATAGGGGGTGAAAGTTTGTATGAAAGTCCGTCACTTTTTAAGTAAAATACATAAAAATTAAGTATGTTTATCCGTTGTATAGTAACCATTTAACGAGTTTCATAACGATGCTTGCTAGATAAATGGTGTGAGTGTAAGAAAGTTTATTTATTTATTTATAAAAACACAAATGTTGAAAAAAAAATCTACGAGCAGGATTTGAACCTGCACCCTTCTGACACCGGGTCAGGTGCTCTCCCAATTGAGCTATCGTGGTTCTAACCAGCCCGCCGAAACTATTCAACACTATTTACTTTTTACTTTGAAAGCCAAAGGCGCCCATTCATTGTCAACAACTACCGTCATTAACATCTGATCATAATATTTTTACAAATACTAAAGATCAGCTAAGAAGTAGGCAAGCTATTTATAAAATGTTTATATAATTTTTAACGCAAATTTTGTTGCGAACAAATTACAAAAACACAAATGTTGAAAAAAATTCCACGAGCAGGGTTTGAACCTGCACCCTTCTGACATTCCGGGTCAGGTGCTCTCCCAATTGAACTATCGTGGTTCAAACCAGCCCGCCGAAACTATTCAACACTATTTACTTTTTACTTTGAAAGCCAAAGTCAACAACTACCGTCATTAACACCCGATCATAATTCATTCATTTTTATTTATTTTATTTGGCTTTTTGAAAAGAAATTAAGAATGACTTTTTTCAGGAATTTTGTTTATTTTCCTTTAAAGGAGTAAAAAAGGGAAGAAGGTTTTTTTGGGGAAATTATAATTTTTAAGTATTATCTATAAAAATGATTAATTTAATCTATCTACTTATAGATTTTTCAATAAAAATAAAGAATTACGTATTTTTGCATTTTTCGAAAAATCTCCCCTGGACTAAAATAAGGGCAGAAAGTTTCTATGGAAATCTGTTATTCCTTAAATTTCGTTATTTGGCCTGGTTAGAAATTATAAAGTGTTTCGGGATTTTTGGAAAATGATCCCTTACGTAGATCCCCTACTACAATTTGTACAGAAGGTTTCAAAACGGACCAAAAATAATTATACAGAGTGATCTGTATTACGTTGTTTTGTGTTAGACATTTTTAGTAATTATGGCTCGCTTGGATGGGATTTTTATTTTTAATAAAAAATTAAAATCTCTTTTATTAATGATAAGGCAGAGTGGGCTGACTAGGTCCAAATTTTATCCTCTTCGCGGTTATCGATTGACCTGAAATTTTGCATGCGTGTGTAAATCAGATGACAAAGCAAAATTATTATGACATGGAACTGATCTGATGATGGAATCGGAAGGTGGCCATAGGAACTCGGTAGTTAAACGACACAACGCCATCGAGTTTGGACTTGTTTAATCCGTCTTGACGAGTACTTTGGTGCTAGATGGTAACCAGGGTCTGATGATGGAGCTGGAAGATGGCCATAGGAACTCGGTAATTAAACGAGACAACCCCATCGAGTTTGGGCTCGTATGATTCGTCTTGACGAGTACTTTGGGTACTAGATGGTAACCAGGGTCTGATGATGGAGCTGGAAGATGGCCATAGGAACTCGGGAAAATAAGTTCATTCGTTCGTTCGTTACAACTGTTATGAATCTGGATTCATTCTTTGATTATATGGATTAGATGGATGACCAAATGCCAAGGTGAGCACGTACCTAGAGCTGAATGGTATGAGGGTGCATAAACATGTCATATCGCTAACGTTGCGCCTCAGGGTACCAGGGCGAACCCTTTTGTACTGAAGCCTTTGTCCCTCTACAATGAACCTCTGGGGGGATGGACCGTTTTTGTCCTATACTCGTGGGAACAACATGAACAAAAAAAAACAACATACTGCACAAAGAAAAAGACGTTTAGAGAAGGCAAAATTGAAGCGACAGGAGAAGATTGCTAATGAAGGCGATGTCCACAAGCGACAACGCTTGGAAAAAAATAGTTTAGCAATAGCTAAACTTATTAATAAACAAAGTGTAAGCTTGGAGTAGTTACTCCATATTTTGTCTCTTTTACTTTAATATGAAATGAAGTTAACATGACGGTAACAAAACACGGAGTAACTACTCCAAGCTTACACTTTGTTTATTAATACAGGAGTAAAACTTTACACCTTGTATTAAAATCTTTGCGTTTTTATCAAACCAAATTTTTTTTTTAAATAGCAGCGTGTTACATTGTGATTGCAAAAGAAAAATAATGAAGGTGTAATATGCTAAATATTCTTTAATGTTCCATCAAAATGAAACATGCTTTCATTTTTTTTTTAAATTGGGTCTGTGATAAAAATGCAAAGATTTTATACAAGGTGTAAAGTTTTAAGGGTTTAATAAAAATGTAATTAGGTATGTGTACGATATGGGATTATTGTGACGTAGACGAAGAAGGTTAATTATCGTTAAAGGTAGCAATGTAATTTTTTTCTTATTATAGGGCTTAAATTATTTTTAACTTTTTAGTTCTTTTTTTATTAACAAGACGTTAATAAAAAAAGAACTAAAATAAAAGCTTGATTTTAAAAAGATTTTTTTTTTATTTTCATAACACACATAGTAAGGTATTTAGCAAAGAGCCTTAAAAAAGTTCATGATGTTGATAAACAGAAGCTGATTTTGCTAATGATTGTTGTTTCACATAAATGAGTGTGCTGCGCGGTTTTGATTTCGGCAAACATTACGCCAAACGGTACCAATCATAATCTCCGATTGAGCGTAATCGCCGGCAGCCTGACACGCACTGCCAGCTAATTAGGCTGGATTGATAAAAGGGAGCCATCACACTAACTAATTACGTCACGACGTGATACCGCGCGCCGAAAGTCCTTTTAAGTTGCTATTAATTGGCACCTTCTCTTATAGGATTGTTATGTGTATTTACTGTCAGTCTAATGTATATTTTATTCATATATGTATGCATGTATAGTTATCATATCATCTCATCCACTTGAATTGAAGAACCCCAGAAACTTCAGAGGCTTTTGATATTTATACGAAACTGAATACATTGTAATGAAACAACTTTTATGATATACCGCAGTGTCTCAAGACGAAAGTCTTTATAACCAGTGTGTGTTTCCAGTGATGACATACGGGACTGAGACGTGTTCGCTCACTATGTGCCTCATAAAAAGGCTTAAGGTCACTCAAAGAGCAATAGAGAGGTCTATGCTCGGGGTTTCTCTCCTCCCAAAGAGTTGCTAAGCTCAAGTGGCAGTGGGCAGAACACATTGCTCGCAGGACTGATGGCCGCTGGGGCGGGATAGTCCTGGAGTGGCGACCGCGTACCGGAAAGCGCAGTGTGGGCAGGCCTCCAACAAGGTGGACCGACGACCTGGTGAAGGTCGCGGGAAGCCGCTGGATGCGAGCAGCACAAAACCGGTCGTTGTGGAGATCCTTGGGGGAGGCCTTTGTCCAGCAGTGGACGTCTTTTGGCTGAGATGATGATGATGAACTTTTACGGATCTACTCGCGTTTATTGTACACATTACTTATTTAAGGTTTATCCTGACGTTTCGAACCTTTTGCAGGGTCCGTGGTCATAGGGAGACTGGGGTGTTGGTCGTCTCATAATTTGTTGGTAGCTTGTATACCCTCATTTAAATTTAATCAGGTAGGAACGCACCTGATTTTTTTACACAGAAAAGGCTTACAGTATCTTTTGTTCTGGCAGTATGGTGTTGGGGCTGGGATTTAATATTTTGCATGATGGGATCTCAGGCTGGTGGGTGGTAGATTCCAACCATCTTCTATTGAAATTAGGATGTTTTTTTATTTCAATAGCCTCGCGTATCATCCTAGTGATGAATCGTTGTTCTCTAGCGAGTATTTGTGGTTTATTAAATCTGGTGTAATGGTTGGGCCCCTCTAGGGAATTTTCGCATACTTCAGACTTATTTTCGCGCGCTTGACGTCGGCTATATGTTCATTAACGCTGGTTGCTACACTTCTCTTTTTTGCCCGATGTAAGAGAGCCCACAGTCGCAGTCCAGTTTGTACACGCCTGCATCTTGAAGGGGTATGTTGCACTTGACAGGTCGTAAAAATTGGTTGATCTTCTTTGGCGGCTTAAAGTAAGTGTTAGAATAGAATAGAAATCATTTATTTGCCTTAAAACACGGTATTTAAGTTATCACAATGTTTAAAACGGTACAGCGTGTTTTGCCATTAAGATAGCATGCAAATACATAATAATTATTTAACTAAATTCTAAAACAGTATTAAAAAAAATTACAGATAAATTTTATTTAAATTACATTAATTATTATATTACTTTACAAGTCCAGAAACTCTTTCATACTATAGAAATTATATACATTTAGCCATTTATATAATTTTGTCTTAAATAATTTTAAATTTAATACTTTAATGCCATTCGGTAATTTATTAAATATTCTTACACACATACACAGACAACTCCTGTTGTATTTTTCTGTTTTAGGTACTTCATCTAATACAAGTCTACCGACATTCCGAATAGTTCGTGGATATAGCTCAATTGCTTTAACAAAATATTGAGGATTTTGTTTTACAAAGACACAAGCTTCATAAATGTATAAACATGGTAGCGGCAACAAACCAAGTTGTTTAAATAATGGCTTACATGAGTCACGCGGCATATTGCCTGTTATTGCTCTTATGCACTTCTTTTGTGCGATAAACGCTCGCTGTTGATTGAAGCTCGCTTTAAAATATGTCCAATCTGGTCAGTGACACCTTTCATATATGGAAGTACAGCAGGTTGGCGCTCGACTGTGGTTGGTTTATTGCATTTTCTGTGACGAAGCCATGGTACTTTCAATTTATTATCCTGTAGTACGTGCTTGACATGCTGAAGATCAGCAGCCAGGTGTTAGGTGTCACAGATGCCGCGTGCTCTATGAAACAAAGATTGCCCTACAGTAGCCAACTGTCTAGGATGGTGGTGAGAATATTAATTAGGTAATGTGTAAAATAAACGCGAGTAGATCCGTAAAAGTTTTTTCATTTCAATGTGTAGTGTTCGCGTAAACTTTAGAAATCAATACATTGTCTTAAACTTGTACACCGAATCCGTCATAAATGCTTTTAACAAGTCGAGGATAAAGATAGAAAATTAGAATACAAACCTACTAATATTATTTTGGGCATCTTTTATTTAAGTTATTTTAAATAAATAATAATAAAAATGAATTGAGATGGCTCTTATCAGAAAAGCTCCTGGCGAAGACGGTGTTACACCAGAGCTCCTCAAAGCAGGCGGTAAACCGGTATTAAAGGAGCTCCAAAACATCTTTAACGCCGTTCTTTTCGATAGGAGAATTCCGGAGACGTAGAGTACGAGTGTCGTCGTGCTGTTCTTCAAAAAAGGAGACAAGACCCTACTGAAAAACTACCGACCCATTTCACCCCTAAGCCACGTCTTTAAGCGGTTTTCAAGAGTCATCACAAACCACATCGCGCGCCGACTCGATGAATTTCAACCGCCAGAACAGGCCAGGTTTAGAGGAGGATACGGAACCATAGACCACATCTTTACAGTGCGGCAGATTATACAGAAGACCGAAGAGTATAATCGTCCCCTGTGCTTAGCATTTGTGGACTATGAGAAGGCATTTGACTCTATCGAAACCTGGGCTGTTCTAGAATCCCTGCAACGATGCCAAATCGATTGGCAATAAATCCAAGTGTTGAAGTGTCTGTACAATGCTGCCACCATGGCCGTCCAAGTACAGAACCAGCAAACTAAACATATCCCCTTGCATCGAGGTGTGAGACAGGAGATTTGTTGTCCCCCAAATTGTTCACCAATGCATTGGAGGATGTGTTTAAAACGCTGGACTGGAAACGACGTGGCCTTAACATCAACGGCGAATACATCTTACACTTGCGATTCGCGGACGACATCGTCATCGTGGCCGAAACGTTACAGGATTTACTGTACATGCTGAACGGCCAAGCTGATTCTTCTCAACGTATCAGTCTCTGGATTAACTTGGACTAAACCAAGGTTATTGTCAACGAACATGCCATTCCGGGACCGATTGCAGTGCAAGGCGGTGCTCTCGAAGTTGTTAAGGAATATGTCTACCTCAGGCAGAGTTTGCAATTGGGTAGAAAAAACTGCGAGAAAGAGGCTAACAGAAGGATATACCTAGGCTGGGCAGCGTATGTGAAATTACGTCGGATCATACGTCGCTTATTTCACAAAGTCTGAAGACGAAAGTCTTTAATCAGTGCGTCCTACCCGTCATGACTCACGGTAGGGCTGGCTCACAAAAAGTCGCTCAGCGAGCTATTGAAAAGGCTATGCTCGGAGTTTCTCTGAAAGATCGGCTTTGGAATGAGGTGATCTGACAGAGAACGAAAGTAATCGATATAACCCATCGGATCAGCAAGTTGAATGGCAGTGGGCCGGCCATTAGCCGCAGAACCATCCACCGTTGGGGTAAATGAGTTTTCGAGTGGAGACCGCGTATCGGCAATCGTAGTATAGGACGCCCTCAAACTAGGTGGAGCGATGATCTTCGCAAGGTGGCTGGTAAAAGATGGATGAGAGTAACTGCGGAACGTGCTCAGTGGCGTGCGCTAGGAGAGGACTATGTCCAGCAGTGGACTAGTATAGGCTGATGATGACGATGATGATGATGATGAAAAATAAAATAAATTTACATATCCATATCTTGTTAGTAACAAACAAAACAAAGAAACTTAAAATCTATGTTAGTACAATTATTAAATAAATAAACAAACAATAAACATACCGACTTGTAGTTAAGCCTACGTTTCCCCATTGTGTAATAAGGTGCATACATATCCAAAAGATGTCTTCAGGAACTGGTAAAACTGACTTTCAATTTAAAGTTCAAACAAGAACATGGCTAGGAACATCATCATCATCATCATCTCAGCTAAAAGACGTCCACTGCTGGACAAAGGCCTCCCCCAAGGATATGAGGGGTATTTGCCGTAATCGCCACGCTTGGCAGGCGGGTTGGCGATCGCAGTAGGTTGAGGGTAACCTCAGAGAGATGCTGCTGCCCATCCTCTGGAATAGTCCCTTAGTCGGCTTTTACGACACCGACGGGAAGAGAGGGGGTGGTGCAATTCTTTATCCCCGGCACCACACAGGGAAGGGCTAGGAACATATAATTAACAAATTAAGAAAGTTTCTTTTATCAAATTATCAAGGGTCTTGAGCAGAAATCTTTATGAAATGTTTGTTGCAGTATGGGAGCCGCCGCCGCTGACTCGCGTGTGCGCATGCGACACGTGCTCCAAGCCGACGCTGCCCGAGCACGAGGAGCCGGGCTGCCTGCAGCTCAGGCGGCTGCCGCTACGGGCCGGTAACACTGCACTGCCCATGCCTCGTGCATATTATACAGCAGGTGATGCCAGCCGGTGATGCCAGCCAGTGCTGCGCGCACGAGGAGCCGGGCTGATTGCAGCTCAGGGGGCTGCCGCTGCAGGCCGGTAACACTGCACTTCCCAGGCTTTGTGATAATATATCAGCACCGGACCTTCAGAGGTTTTGTAGAAGGAATGTAGTTTCTACGAGCAAGACACAAATACAGTCAGTACTCTTTTCAAAGCACAATTCCTTTTAAAATAATAAAATAAAGTCTACTACTGACATGCACTTAAGCCTTTCCCGCCGCGGAGGCGTGGTGCATGTGTGGGCTCGGTGGACTGTTCATAACGACTCTGTACAAATGTGGAGCGAACGCTTTGTTGGGTCGCGAGGCTGCTGGGTAAAGCTTATTATCTATGCAACGCGCGGTTCGGAGACTCTTGTCCAATCATAAATAAGGATCCTGTGTACTTGCGCTGTCTTAAGCAGGCTTTGAAGTCCGTGCAACGAAGTAACGATCGTATCTTCATTCACAATGCTGTATATAGTTATAAGATAAAAATAAAAACTAGTCATAGTCATAGTCAAAATTATTTATTGCATCATGTATGGTACAGATCTTACAATATTATAAATAGTCCCTTAACATGACCCTGTAAGGGTATTGCAACAGCTTGGGTTTTTTTTAATATATTTCTTATACAGCAAAAGTATTAATTCTAGGGTATTACTAAGTCTAGAAAGTGGTAAGTACTAGAAAAAATCAACCAGCCTCAGGAAGCTCAAGTGGTAATCGAACCCAAGACCTTTGGATAACCGGTGAGCTACCTACTAGAAACTTCTACAAAAATTCAACGAATCTTCTGGGGCCTCGGTAGCTCAGCGGTCAGAGTATTGGTCTGGTCATCCAAAGGTCGTGAGTTCGATTCCCGCTCGACCTTTATTTTGTTAAGCACATACTTATCGTTCGGTTTGAACAAATGTGATGAATGACTAGCGGTGTTTCCTTCAGTCCAGACCCGGATCCTGGTGCTGCAGAACCAGTCGGTGCTCACGGCGCGCTGGCGGGCCGCCGTGAGGTACTGGCCGCGGGTACGGAACAGGACACTCACCACAGGTAAGTTAAACCATCATGATCACCAGCTCAAAGTATTTGCCCACTGCTGGGGCACGAGTTTACCCTTTAGTTAGTAACACCACATAGAGAACGGGCCACAGACGACCACGCCGGTTCATGGCGGTGCTGTGGTAGTATAATGATAGGTTGTTGGGTGATGAAGTAAACGAGTAGTTTACATAACGAAGTCCGTTTATTGAAAGACAAAAATACAATACGTGAAACACTTAACTAAATCTGCAACTAAGCTGTTTTACGTTAATACATTATTTGGTATGATTGCGACATGACCTAATTTCATTTCATTTTTTTTTTTTTGCTTACTTTTATACCTCCAACAGGATCGGAGCCTATTTTTAAACTAAATTTCTCTTTCATACCAGTTATCGCTTATATGCCTGTCGTACTTTCATTCTTCATACTACTCTTTCATACTTCATCTTTTATACTATTGCGGGTGGGATGCCCGTCTATTTTGGCTAAACAACTGATCTATCCTATCCTTTTTTTTTTTTTCTTTTTTTTATTGAATCTCTTGGGGGAGCAAAGAAGGGTACACATTTTTTTAATTACAGACAGTAGTTAACGACTATAGTCGTTAACTACTGTAGTGTGATACCTACCTATAGCTAACGAACTGTAATAAATAAAAAAAAAGGATAGGATAGATCAGTTGTTTATGCAGCCGGGACTAATGGCCTTACCTGCCTTCCGACGCCCGGGAGAGCTCAGGATGATACATTTTTGGTTACTTATTTGATGAATGCCTTTGCGAAAGTTGCTTAGTATTAGCAATCACACGCCGAGCGCGTTTATCACTGAACAATTAAGATTCTCTCTTCTCTATTTTAAAATTGACAAGAAAAAAAATTGGGTTATGATATTTTCTTTGTTTACTAACTTATATATTGTTACGTGAAGCAAAAATTTTGTACTTACCCCTTTTTACGAAAATTGCGCGGACGGAGGAGTATGAAATTTCGCACACTTATAGTTTATATAGAGAAGGTTATCCGAATATTAATATTTTTTTTAAATTATGCATTAAAATACATTAAATCAATAAAACAAACATTACACACACTACCATGTATTTGACACACACGCATTTAAACTCTTTTCAAAAATTTCAAAAATAGAAGAGGAGCGGCCGAAATCTGTCAATGTCAAACCAAACTCACATTCTATCTTTTTTAATATTTCATTGCATTGGATACAATCCGTGCAGCCTTAATCAAATTACGGTCGTATTTTGACCACTGGACGACCACTAATTTATAAAAGTATAATAATGCAATCGTAGTAACAAGACAAAACAACGCGACGCTACTTTAAGCTCCTCGCGTGCTTACACTATCCATCGGTGGAATTAACGGAGCCATTCCAACTTTAACTTCTTTCGACCAACTCGCTTGATTAAGGACCGGCGATGAAGTGAAACCTTTGCGAGGGGCAAGAAAAGTTTCACATACACGGGCGAGGGTAAACCTCAGCGGGAGTACAATTAGGACATCAAAGAAACTCCGCGAAGTTGGCGGACCCGTGGACGGATCACATTGTAGCGGGTACGGTTAATTGGTGTGATCACTGCACTAAGTTAAAGCTTCTTAGAAAATAAGTTTTAGTTGTCTTTGTTCTGTCAGAATGTGACTGGTTGCTTCTGATCACTCATGGTGAACAGTTTGTGAGTGAATGCGTATGGAAATGTACTTAAAAATTATCAGGACGTTTGATTTTTTCCAATAAATATAGCATACATACCTAGAGACATACTGTTGCACAGTCAAATTCTAATAACCGCTTTTACTCCTTTCTTAGACTATCTTTGGTTCGAAAGAGAGACACAGAAAGTGAGCAAATACTAATAGACTCACGTCCCAGACCAGCATGGTGCCTTTAACTCTCGCCATTCGGAACAGTTCTAAATAAATTTGTGTGAATGTGTATATTATCATACTTCTATACTAATATTATAAAGAAAGCTTTGTATTTTTGTATGTAAGTTTGTAACATATAAACTCAAAAACTACTAAACCGATTTAAAAAAAAATTTTCAGCATTAGAATGCTACATTAGCGCTGAGTAACATAGGCTATATTAAAAAAAAATGTTCACCCGTGCGAAGCCGGGACGGGCCGCTAGTCTATACTAATATTATAAAGAGAAAAGCTTTAAATTTTTGTATGTTTGTAACGAATAAACTCAAAAACGACTGGACCGATTTCAAAAATTCTTTTACCATTAGAATGCTACATTAGCGCTAAGTAACATAGGCTATATTAAAAATATGTTTACCCGTGTGAAGCCAGAACGGTCCGCTAGTTATAGATACTATTACATGTTACTAGCAACGACTTACTTAATGCTTGCTAGCTTGAGACTGCACGATTCTACACAAATTGAATGTGCAATTTCTCGTTCTCCCGCTTAACTCAGACGTGAACACGTACCGCTCATTCCAGTCGGAGCACAGATAATAGATTCTCTTACTAAGGCAGGCGGGCGGCGGCTGGCGCGCATGCTGATGCACTTTGAATTGTAGGCGGCTGGGCGGCACGACGGTCAGTCCAAGCTAGTATAGGGAATGGAGTGTCTACGCAAGTATATACGATATCGTTACAAATTGTTACCTTTATTTATTTATTTATTTATTAGGTACACAAAACAGATAGAAGTAAAAAAATAACAATAATGCATGATAAATTGTATAAGAGCTAAATTCCTATCTAAAACATGAGTACATAACACGATTAACAATAAGCTTCCATTTTAAAGTTTACCTAATCTACAACTATATCCAATTAAAAACAAAATAAATACAATACATAGTAATGTTGAAAAAAATATATAAAAAAATAAAAATATAACAAATTGAAAACTTATTCTAGGTTAATGTTGACATTACGATTTTACGAAAATAAACTTTATGAAGTTTTTTTATTAAGTGGGAGATGCCGAGCCGAGAATTTCCCGGACATTTTTTTTTAAATTATGCAATTTCATGGAAAATATGTCGATGTTGTTATTAAGTGCAACCAGTTCATTGTATAGACGGCACATTCTGACAATGGGACTGTAATATGATGTATTATTTTTATAGACATTTAGTAAACTAACTAAAACGTGGCTGGCGTGCGATTTTTGAACTGGTGACTAATTCTCACGCTATGATATCAAACGATTGCTCCAAAAGAACTCAACACTCAAAACTCATCTTAATCAAAGACTCGCGAGCTCTTTGAGATAAGGACTTAAAAGAGTCCTGAATGACACTAGTCACTAGCGAGAGCCGGCGGCGACGCGACCGACGCCACCCCATCATTTCCCATTTTATCTGCCGCTCGTAAAATCCATCCGCAAGCATCGTTTAAGCTATCCACCGCTTAATTAGCGGCCGGCCGATCAGCCGGTAAACCCGCAATCGCATCTGCCGCGTTCACGCACTTGTAATATTAAGGAGCCGCGGCGCGGACGCGTCGTTAATTAACGGCTCATTTACATAATTGCAATAATTTAATCACGCAAGGGGAACCTTTCCGACGCGCCCCGTTTAAAATTGAGCAAACATTAATTGGTAAAGGAGACAATGTTTTTTGGAGCATCAATTATAATTATGTGTTCAATAATAATTATCCTCGCTCAACGCTTTCGTTCTGTTAGGCCTACTATCCACGGAGGCGTAGCTTCATAGACGCGTATTCGTCATTATACGCTTAGTGTAAAAACACACTATGCCGAAGGTACGCGACCGAAATTCCGCGGCTGATTTTACGTTCCGACGCATTCGGCTGATATGACACACCATAAGTGCCGAACTTACGCCCCGCCCCCGGATCTTCGTAGGCAATCGAAACGAACTTCGGTCGCGTATAATGTGTGCTCTGTAAAATAAGTTGCCGCTGAACTTACGCCCGACCGAAGTTAGGCTGTACGCTATAACGCAACGTAATTTCGGTATTATGTGTCGTCAGTAATTCAAATAGCATTGCAGGCGTAATCATGTCGAACTTCAGTCGCGTAATTTCGGCATAGTATGTTCCTACACGTGTGTACGCCTTCTGTCCGCATGTTATATGCCGGGGCGTACATGGAGTGAACGCACGTGTTTATTAATGAAAAAATTGGCAGGAACGGCTACAAACTTTGTTCAGATAGACAAATGATTGACAACGTACGCTGGAAATACGCCTCGTAGACAGAGATCAGTACGCTGGGCTGCTTAAGCTGTTTGGCGCATTTTGAAGCGTCTATGAAGCCACGCCTCCGTGGATAGTAGACCTTAGTAACAATTATATCTAACATGTTGTATGCTTTAAATTAATATAGATTTATCTCGCAATAAATATAGAATAGATATCTTAATAAATATAGATTTATCTCGCCCAAAGTTATTTAATATTAGCAGGGTTAAACTTTATTTAGAGACTTATTTTTATTACTACATTTCTCTTATTTTGAATAGTTTCTCAAAATGTTTTTTTTATAGGGGCTATTTTTGTATAAATAATTATTTTTATTAGCAACTCATGAATTTTCATGATATGAAAAAGTCAAATATATTTTCTTATTTATACTAATGATCTGACATGTAACCTCGTTTGCGTCGGGCGTGGGTATTTTCCCAATACTACAGATAAGAAAGTTTGTAAAATATTGTGAAATAGAAAAAAAAATACAAAAACTTGAGAGGTGTCAAGGGACACCCGGATGGAACGAAGTTCCTTTCGATTAATTAGTGAAGAAATTGTAATAAAATTTTTTTTTTTTAAGTTATAATAATATTTTTTTTATTATTAACAAATATAATGTTATATTAACTGTATCAGTAGGTTTTTTTTTGTTTTTTTTTGTTTTTTTTTTGTATTTTTTTTTGTTTTTTTTTTTTGTTTATTATTTTTTTTTTTAGGTTATAGTGCGTACTTGCTAAAAATACAAAGCTTTTATTATTATCTGTATATAATCTCTACTTACCTAACTCCATCAGCAATATCCGGAACTTGTGCAGAAACACTGTCAGGATTCATTATTATTATTATTTTTTATTATTTATTATTTACAAAAAACCTGTATACACTCAACAAAAATAATCGTCGAAATAGAAATGAAAATATCTGGCTTGCTTTCTATAAGAGAGAGAGAGACAGACAGAAAACATTTTGACAGACAAAGAAACAGTTTGCACTGAAACCCTTGCAAGCTAAAGCAAACTTACTATAGCAAAAATGAAACTCATTTTAAAAATACTGTATATTTTTATTACAAAATATTAAATCAACGAAAAAAATATAAATAAATAAATAATTTACAAATAAAATTAACAAAATAATATTTCGACCGTCACAGGACTCGAACCTGCAATCTTCGGATCCGAAGTCTGACGCCTTATTCATTAGGCCACACGGTCTTGTGATAACAATGGCGAAATTAACGTACACTTCTATTGATAAAAAAAGTGTCGTGACAACTTTTTTCGTAAGAATTTTTTCCGTCTAACCCCCTTTCACAACGCGCGATAAGGAACTTCATTCCAAAATGCTTTAATGGTGCAGTGCGTCTATTTTCATAATGTCTCTCGGCAATCGTCGTGTTTTGGCTGCCGTCGGATTTCTATCAGTTCTAGAGGTCCTGCTAATCCTTTTCATCATTATCATCATCTCAGCCAAAAGACGGTATTTTTTTTACTTATTATTAATTATATGAGACTAATGCTTGGTTCCTATATCTAACGGATCGTCGCTCTACTTCAGTTACCATCCGTTTTCTTGTTACTAACAACGAGGCGTTCTTAGCGTTCCACAACAATCCGTTCATGCTTACCAGCGACGAGTGTTCGTAGGTAGGCCGATCCTCCTTCTGCCCTCACGCGTTTCGTTCCGGATTTTTCAATGATTTCGTTCCTTCAAAAACTATTTTTAAAACATAGTTTAGAATCGTAACTGTACTTTAAAAACATTAATAATGTAATAAATTACAATTTAGTTACTAGTTCGGTAATCCTAGAACGATTTTGTTTAAATAATTTATTATTCATTGGTAATTGCAACAACGTTAACAAAACATGTCGCATCATTTTTTTGAAGTTGTCACTCATAGATAAAGTTTGTTTTTAATTGATAGAGGAATAAAAGTTTGTGGCATCGGATCACAGCATTTTAGATATTAAAAAAGCTTTGGCCCTTATTATGGACTTATATAATCCATGCCCAATCCCGTTATTCAAATTTAAACTCATAAATAATTTTGGTTTTATTATAAATGAAACACAGTTAACTATTAATGATTATTTTAATTTGTTGTTTTCGTAGTACTTATACTTTAAGCAGAAATCGATAACATTTCGGACTTAGCTAAATTGTACAAAAGGAAATTGCTGCAACATTCGTATTTAATGCAGGTATTATAAAGTTTTAGGCTTTTCCACTATGGATAAATGCAGATGAAATAATATCGTACCTGAAATAAAACCAACATTATTAATTGACAGTTGAAATATTTTATACGTAGACTACCGGCCGTGCATTGTACCCAAAGCATCAAATCTAAAAGCCAGCAATATTTGGTTTAAAAAGGGGGTTTGTATAGAATCAGGCTTTGAGAGGGGGGAAAAGGGGGAGGGGTAGCCCCCCCCCCCACCTCCCGAATTCGCTCACCACCAAACCAAACGCAAACTTTCAGAGATATTCAAGATTAAAATTTGAGGTTAGGAATGAACAGTCGGCGGCAGATCAACCTACCCAAATCTGTCAAATTTCTCCAATGAATATTGATCCTTATAACTAAATAATAAAGTTCAAAATTGATTGTAGAAATTTGACAGTTTTAAAAATTAAGTATATTTATGTGCTTTTAGGGTGAAATTAGGTTTTTTTGGTCAAAATATCTAATGCACCTAGATGAATAGCAAACTAAAGATTTCCGAACGTCTCCGTCGCTGCGGGAAGTGCAGCCCCTCCGCCCTTGCGTAACAAACCGTAGGCACTCCATGCTACAGCGGGCGGGGGGCTGCTCTCCCTCCGCGCCTCCGGGCCTTTTAAACACTAGGGGTAGGGCAGACTAGTACCACGTGGAGTCAGGGTTGACTAATTCGATTCCGTCACTAATTTTGACCCCAGATGCATTAGAAATAATACACAGAGCACAACAAAACACAAACGGAGGGCATTTACGTACGAAACGGAATGACATAGCGTTCCTTTTCACGTATTTTTTAAATGAAATTTTAAAAAAACCACGCGTCTCCGGTGGAAAAAAATTGTGTTTTTGGAGAATTTACACCAACCCCCCTACATAATCCAACCCTCATACATATGAAAAGCCTGCGCTTGGATTCTATACCCGACCCTAAAAAAGGCCATTATCTTTAATATCGAAAGAACGCTAGTTCATTATTTAAGATGGTTATTATTGTATTCAAACTAACCTTGCTTCTGTAACTCTCAAATAAAGATATATTTCCGTCAGTAATTCTTGCACTGATGGTTTATCCAGGCAAAATCTCATTTTTCATTTTGTTGGAATTCATGTTCATCCAATATGAACATGAATGGTTTTATACACGTCGTTTATTGTCTTCATCGGAATTATGCCAACCCGATAACATATTGAGCATTTCTACATCACCTTCACTGAGCACTGAGCATGACATTTTCACTATTTGTAAAAATTACTGACGAAATACACATAAATAACACAATAACCGATCAAAAAATACCGGTAGGATAACCAGCAACGAACGGTAGATTTGACAGTTAATTGACGCTTCTTATTTTTTATAGGAACGCAGGCTAGTGTCACTTCCATATAATAAGGTTACGAAGCGTTACTGGTAACCCTCCCATCCGTTGGTAACATACTATCGGTTAGATACCTGACGAATCGTTTTTTATAGGAACGCATTTAGCTTACGCCTCGTAGCTAATACAACGGCTCATAGACAAAACGAATCGTTTCTTGTTTATAGGAACCGGGCATAAGTCATACTTAATTGTTTTGCAATTAATATTTTTACAGCTCTACTAGTGGCCCGCTCGCGACTTCGTCCGCTTAAGAACACCCGTATACCACGATGGACCCCTATAGCAGCGCCACCTACCGGGTCCAATTGTAAATCTAAACCATTCTCGAATGCACTTGAACACACACAAATTTAGCCATATCGATCCAGCCGTTTAGATGGAGTTTAATTACATACACTCTCACAGAAGATTTATATAAATATACTAGTGGTCGCCCAGTAGTTGAATTTTGACAGTAATTTTATTAGGGCTGCACGGATTGTATCCTAAGCAGTGAAAAATTTAAAAAGATAGAATGTAAGTTTGGTTTGGCATCGACAGATTTCGGCCGCCTTTTTCCATTTTTGAAATTTTTGAAAAGAGTATTTAAGCGTGCTATAGATAAAGATATATATTAGTGCATACCAAAATCAAAAACAAAACAACAATAAAGCATGTTGCTCTGAATTTAAATAATTATACATTATGCAACTAATAATTAATGGACATTGACATTAATATTCGATTGCATTCTGGAATGCTATGATTACCGAAAGACGCTAAGAAAATATATGCACTGTAAGCAGATACGAACGTAAGTGCCAAGCAACCATCTTCTTGATGTAAACCATTTCGTTTCTCTCGCGAGAAAGAAAAATATTGAATATCTACAGCACTTAGAAACTATTATTTTTAAATATTAGTTTGTACACAAAGTAGACCGCAAAGAGGTTTACTTTATAAAATATAAAAGTATACAAGTAAAGTTATTTCTAAAAAAATATTTGTTTCAGCAGACTGTAGCTATGTAGTTAAAGCCAAAAGAACTACGAGTAAAAAGGAATTAGAATATTTATACATATACAAAATGACGACCTACACAGAATACAAAAAATCTACACAGATACTGAAACATTACAATTTACTAATCTTTAAAGCATAAAGTCTTGACGCGGGTTGGTGATCACAAACCCTTGCTATGCATCGAAAAATCCGAAACACACGTTGCCCGACCTGGATATTGAACCCGGGACCTTCGGGTATCGGAACGAGCGCCTGCCACTCGACCACCGAGGCGTTACCTTAGCTCCTTAACACCCTATATCTATCAAAATACAGGATGATTCAAGCGAAATAAATAAATAAATAAATAAATGTTTCCCACACTCACACCAATTATCTAGCCCCAAGAAAAGCTTCCTTAAGGAACTCGAGAAATGGTTAACTAGACAACGGCTAAACATACTTAATATACTTAAATACATACTTATTATATATAGGAAACACCCAGACCCGAACCAATTTAGAAAAACAGGTATTTCTAAATTGATCCGACCGCGGATCGAACCCGGGACCTCAGAGATGGCGACACCATGAAAACCGGTGTGCAAGTCACTCGACCAAGGAGGTCGTCAAATATAATATTGCTAGAGTTCTTATAATATTATAGATATCTTTTTTTGTTGTTGTCCTATCGTTGTGAAGCTATTAATAGCGTTAACTTCCTAAACAACAACGCTTACGGGCGATTAAGCACACGCGCCGATAACAGCCGGCCTGAGCCTACTCTTAAACTCCACCTTGAGTGTTAAAGCCTCGTTGACTTTCCGAAATTACCCTCGAATAAACTTTATTCGGCCATTATATAAAAACCCTATCCACTTACTAATAAACACAGTATAAACTTCGACAAGTTATTCCGTGTTTTGTCTCTCTCACTCATAGTTGAAATGAAGATTACATGACGGGAACAAAACACGAAATGTCCATTTGAAGTTTGCACTTTGTTTATTAGTAAGGTACCTACTATGTGTCTAAACATTATATATAAATATATAATTTATCATTACACACGCAAGTGTTAGAATAATAATAATTTTAATGTTAAGTGAACATGATAGTTTAAAAAACTATGAACACAATTGAAATGCAGCTAATTTTATTGCAATATGTAGTGTTTGCTTAATTGATAGAAAACTATATTATACACAGTAGAGTCTTATAGGAGAGGTTGAGTGGGGTACGCTTCATTTCCAATAATTTCATATGAACCAATTTTAAAAGATATAACGTTCATTTGGTATATATATTTCCTTAAACAAACATTTCATATAACGCTTATTTGTCATAACACACATGATCTAATATATATTTCGCATATAGCTTTCATAACAATATAACAATATTATCCGTGCGGAGACGGAGAAAGAATACTATTCTCCGCCCCTCTCCTCCGGTGGGTGTCGTAAGAGGCGACTAACGGATTTTCGAGCTTCCATATGCTCCACTGCGTGGTAGGGCTTGCCCGTCTGGTTAGTGACCACCGTACGCATGGTGTAAAACCCGTCAAGTGACCGCTTGTCGGTCGCGTTTCGGGATCAGCCAGCGTATAACCAGAGCTCGAGTGGATGTTACTGCGATGCACTTGGTCTGTGGAGGCTTCCGTCAAACCAGTGCCAGGAGGACTTCGTTAACCCGCCGACCAGGGAGACCCGTAGAAACGGCTGTCCCGCTGGCCGCCCGTGGCACAGTACAGGGGCCCAAGCGAGCCTAACCAGCTCGTGAGGCTGCCTCACCATGCCACGCATAATCTCGGGGTGGTCCGTCGTGCCGGTTGGTGACCGGAAGGTGGGGTCCCGGCGGCCATTCCCGGGGGGGTTCGGGGGCCCTTCCGTTCGGCGGGTTAATTATACTCTTCTGTAGGCAGATCCCTGGTGAAACAGGCCGCTGCTTTTTGACTATTTGCATCGCGGTAGCATTTCCTCGATTCACGCCTCCTTTTCTCCACCATGACAGCGCCTCACAATAAAACTGGTCCTACAGCGGTGCACACCCCCACCACAACTATACCGTTTGAGGTCGAGTTCGCTAACATCCGCGGACTCCATGCAAACCTCAATGCCGTCCACCACCATCTTGAGACGGCACGGCCAGCAATGTTGTTTTTGACGGAGACGCAAATAATCTGTCCGGCCGACACCAGCTACCTGCACTATCCGGGCTTTGTGCTTGAAGAATCCTTCAAAGCCAAAGCCGGAGTTTGCTTGTTCGTTCGGACGGATGTTTGCTGTCGCCGTCTGCGCTGTCTGGAGGACCCTTCCTTTTCCCTCCTTGTGGTACACGTCGACTTGGACTCACATAGCCGTGTCTACGTCTGCGTCTACCGATCCCATAATGGCGACATGGAGACAACTCGACTTTTGGACCATCTTAGTCGGGTAGCAGATGATGCGCAGGAGCGGTTTCCATCGGCGGAATTGGTGTTTTTGGGGGACTTCAATGCTCACCACGAGTTGTGGTTAAGTTCCTCCAAAACTGACCATGCTGGTAGAACTGCCCATGCTTTCGCTCTCACGCACGACCTGACTCAACTGGTGAACCAGCCCACCAGGATCCCAGACGTAGTCGGTCACGCGCCCTCTTTGTTGGACCTTCTGCTGACGAGTCGCCCAGCTGGCTACCGAGTGGAGGTTCGAGCTCCTTTGGGATCTTCGGATCACTGCTTGGTATCCAGTAAAGTGCCTCTGGCTCCGCTACCGCCTTCAGCGGTATCGAAACGCCAGATTTGGCACTACTCGTCGGCAGATTGGGATGGTATGCGGGACTATTTCGCATCCGTTCCTTGGGGGCAGCGCTGCTTCAGTGGGAAGGACCCGACAGCTAGTGCGATTGCAGTTGCTGATGAGATAGTTTTAGGAATGGAATACTATATTCCGCACTCCTATCTCATCAGCAAAGGCAGGCGCAATCGTTGGTTCAACCGCGAGTGTGCCAACGCTGCTGATAACAAGCAGGCGGCATACCGTGCTTGGATCAGGGGTAAAGCTCTTGGGGATCCCGAAACCCGCTCGCTGAAAGCAGCCTATAATAATGCCACCAAGTCCTGCAAAAGAGCTTACATTAGAGCGGATGCCCAGCGCGTTGCACGAGTCGGCCAAGAACTACTGACGCATCCTACGGGCAGCCGTAGCTACTGGCGTCTGGCCAAAGCCGTGCAATCGAACTTCTGCCAACCCTCGCTGCCACCATTGAGATGTCCTGATGGAACTTTAGCTCACAAGCCGCAGGAGAAAGTCGATCTCCTGGCCAAACTCTTTGCGGCTAACTCCCGAGTCGATGACTGCAATGCACAGCCACCTACAATTTCTCACTGTGGCCACACAATGCCCGATTTTAAAATCAGGCAGCGTGACGTCCGTGCGGAGCTGCAGTCAATCGATGTCCGGAAAGCTAATGGTCCTGATGGCATCCCTCCAATAGTCCTAAAAATGTGTGCAGCGGAGTTGTCCCCCGTGTTAACGCGCCTTTACCGTCTCTCGCTCTCTTCAGGTTGTGTGCCGGAATCTTGGAGAGAAGCTAATGTGCAACCGGTCCCCAAAAAAGGAGATCGGTCAGATCCATCGAATTACCGCCCCATAGCCGTAACTTCAGTTTTGTGCAAAGTAATGGAGCGCATTTTAAATAAACAACTTGTCCACTACCTAGAAGAACACTCCATAATTCACGATCGCCAATACGGGTTTCGGCCGAAACGGTCAACGGGTGATCTTCTAGCGTACGTTGCACATCTTTGGGGTGAGGCTATTGACAAGCGTGGTGAGTCGGTGGCTGTTAGTCTTGACATAGCCAAGGCTTTTGATCGGGTCTGGCACAAAGCTCTTCTCTCCAAGCTCCCGGCATACGGTCTGCCTGCTCAGTTCTGCAACTGGGTCGCTGGCTTCCTGCATGAGCGCAAAATTCGTGTTATATCTGATGGATGCGCTTCGCGGCTCATGTCAGTGAACGCTGGTGTCCCTCAGGGGTCCGTTCTATCCCCCACGCTGTTCCTTCTGCATATCAATGATATGCTTCCACTTGGAAATATTCATTGCTATGCAGATGATAGTACGGTCCATGGAGGATATAACGGTCACCCAGCGGCTGGGCGGGTCGAAACCGAAGTGAATCGAGTTAATCTTGTCATTGAGCTCAATCGGGTATTGGACCTCATATCTAATTGGGGCACCAATAATCTGGTTGAGTTCAATGCCAAGAAAACACAGGTGTGCGCGTTCACGGCAAAAAAGTCACCATTCCTTCCCCTTCCATCTCTTCAGGGTACATCTCTACGCCTGCAGAGCAGTATCAACATGCTCGGTATGACGATACGCTGCGATCTGAACCAAAGGGACTACATCGAAGCCGTGATCAAAACAGCCTCACGAAAACTCGGAATTCTGAACAGAGTGCGGCGATTCTTTACGCCGGACCAGTTGTGCCTTTTGTACAAGACACAGGTACGGTCTTGCGTGGAGTATTGCTCGCACATCTGGGACGGTTCCGCTAAGTACCTTCTCGATGCCTTGGACAGATTGCAGCGTCGCGCTGAACGCATTATCGGCAATGCAGAAGTGGTAAATACTCTCGAATCTCTGCAATTGCGTAGAGACGTTGCGTCACTGAGCGTGTTTTACCGCTTATACCATGGCGAGTGCTCTGAAGAGCTCTTTGACCTCATCCCACCTTCTCCCTTTCTTCATAGGAGTACACGTGCTGCTCTTCGGAGTCACCGTTTCACTGTCTCAAGTATCCCATCACGCACAAAGAAATTTAGTGACTCGTTTCTTTGTCGCACCTCCAAAAGATGGAATAGTCTACCAGCACACGTTTTCCCTCCTTCCTATGATATGGGGTCCTTCAAGAGAGGCGTGAAGAAGCACCTTGTGGGCCGGCAGAGTGAAGTTAACTGATGCTACGTTTGTTTCCACGCTGCACCAGTTGTCTTCGCGTCTGGACTTCATTTCCACTTAACATCAGGTGGGATGGAGTCATTTGCCGAGCTAAGTATAAAAAAAAAAAAAAAAAAAAAAAAAAAAAATATAATTAATATGAAAGAAATGAATGCATGCTGCATTCTTGCTTGCATGCTCGATTGCAAACTTGCTTGCATGCTTAATTGCATACTTGCTGGCATGCTTGCTTGCATACTTGCTTGTATGTTTGCTTGCGTTTTTTGAAACAAGTTATTCAAAATAACGATTTACAGCTTTATGTCATACAATCATTAGATGATGTGAGCACTAAATTAAACATTACACACCCATTGATCCATCACGGCCCACGCACGCCCAACGCGGGCTGGTGTGTGTTTACGACAGCTGCCTCACGACAACAAACTTAATTATATTCTATCCACCTGTCTGATACCAGTAAAGCGCGCAAAGTTCGAAAGCCTTACTTGAACAGGTTAATTATTGTGTTAATTCTTACGCCTCTATACTTTTGCTTCCGCATCGTTAGATATATTAAAAGTTTGTGAATATCAAACGAGCTCCTGAAATGAGGCTTCGTTATTTGATTATAAATTATTAACGGAATTATTAATATTCAAATTATTTCGAAGTAAGTAGGTACCTACAATCATCTCTTTTTTTACATCATCATTGGTTTTAACATTATCTGATGCTACCATTTTAACTGTCAGTCAATCAGTGTGTATTAAATACTAACATGAACAGAGTCTGGTTAGTAATAACTTGGCACCTTTTGGTGTAAAAAGGTTGTAAATTCATAGCGACCGTGTATTGTGCCGCAATACTGCTGTAAATCCAACGAGGTTAGACTTACGATTCAGTGACGATGCAATGAATGCAGTCAGTACGCGGACGGTTGCTGGGGAAATAAGGACGGATGAGTTGGGAGAACGAGACTGTAATCACAAAGAATTAAGAGCTTGTCCAGAATGGGTGCCAACGAAAGGGTCTCGCGCGAATTCAGACGAACGTTGAATGGATATGTCGCGTCGAGTTCGCGCACATTACTAACATAGCTACATATATAAATTAAAACCAAATCAAATCAAAATATTTTATTCAGTTTCAAAAATAAAACATAACTAAGTATTATTTACTAACAAACATGTTTATATTATGTAAGTTTATACCTATCGGTCTGTGTAACTTTACGTTGCATGAATATAAATTTATTTTTTTAATAAAATTAAAATGCGTTTTGGCTTGCGTTAGTATCGAGGCGAATGGCATAAGCTAAGAGGCCTCTCTTGGGCACTCTCTTGTACCTTGCCCACTGCTGGACATAGGCCTCCTATGCCCAGCAGTGGGTCGAGAGTGGTTGATGATGATGATGATAAATAAATGTACGTTCAAAGCTAAATTATTCAAATGTTGCCTCAGCGATCTAAAACTCTTGTTGTAAATTAGCAGTTGCTTGGTGCGCTCGCTAGATGGCGCCATATATCACCGCGGGACGGCCATGCGGCAGCTTGGATAAAACTTTATGGCGAGGAAAGTTGTTCTGAGGATTTAATGTCACAACGTGTTTCATTTAGCATTTAATCGAGACGACATGAGGTTAAGATTAATGTGTAACGACGAGGTTACAATTTACATCCTAGTTATATAATTTCAGTTAAATACTTACAAATTATTTAGTTATATCAGAAAACTGGCTAGAAGTGCCGCTAAATATGGAGAAAGTTTACTTATACACAAGATTGATTATTCTCACCCTAGTACATGACTAAATTATCATCATCATCATCTCAGCCAAAAGACGTCCACTGCTGGACAAAGACCTTCCCCAAGGATCTCCACAGCGACCGGTAATAAAAGAAATTTAGTTAAATAAAAAATTATTGGTTGAAAAAACTACTACTTTTGGACCAATTTTTTTTAGCTATTCTCACAATTGAATCACATATTCACTTACGTTTAAATAAATAAATAAATAAATTTTCCTACACCCACACCAATTATCTAGCCCAAGAGAAGCTTCGTTATGAAACTCGTTATATGGTTACTAGACAACGGATGAACATAATTAAAATACTTAAATACATACTTATTATTACATAGAAAACACCCAGACCCGAGACAATTTAGAAAAACAATAATTTCTAAATTGACCCGACCGGGGATCGAACCCGGGATCTCAGCGATGGCGACACCATGAAAACCGATGTACAAACCACTCGACCAAGGAGGTCGTCAAATACAAAGGTCTCGATAGCGTAGTCACTTTGCTTAGTTCTCAAAATGTAGGTACCCTAAGACTAAAAAATTGCGAATTAAATAATAATTTTATACATTGCAAGAGATAGCTGATGCAATAATAGACCATGAAAAATGACATGATTTGGACAATCCTGCAACGTCAGCCAAAGTTGCTCCACCGCAAAGCTTAGTATTCAGCGCAGCGCGGAGTCACAGCGCGGCAGCAGCGCGGCAGCAGCGCGCCCGACGCGACGCGAGCTGGGAATCCTAATCTATAATACTAACATTTTCAGAAACTGTGATTTCATAAATTTTTATCCAATATAAATATTCAATTCGTACAAGCAACTAATCAGGGGATTTTCCGACTATTCATAAGATAGATAAAATAAATGTCAAGAAAAAAAAAACGTTATATTAAAAATGGATTGTGTGAGTTTGTAACTGTGTATGTGTATGTGAGTGTACTTTATTGTTGTAAGATATGTCTGTTCAATGTAATTGTGTAAACTTTACTGATTTATATGTTAGATTCTATGCTCGTTTCTACGAGTAGGTATATGATTTTGTATGTATATTATTTTTATTTGAAACAATTTTAATATATAATCATAGTGTCATATATTTATTACAAATCACTTTTTATTTAGTATATTACTATTACTTAGCTTGGATACATCCAAGCTTCGAAATTAAATTAGCATGGCGTTGAAATATTCTGTTAAATAATATTATTGCAATTAATAAAATGGATAACAATAATACTTATGGTACTCGTTCATTATGGAATCTAATGTACGGGCTAACAAGAGTATGTCACATAACTTTTATGGTAAACAAACAATTCGGGCAAGTAAAATTCGGGCATATGAGTATTATTGCTTATATTTTTCGGGCAAACAATAGCTTCTGAATCAACGTTAGTTGTGATCAATTAATTAATTTATAAACTCTTAATTGTTTCGGCCAATCCATCCAGTTAAGTAATTATATAACTTTGTCCGCTGGTGCGGCAAAACAAAAAGCTTATTTACATAAATAAGTAAATCAGTTACGTACGATACGGTATTTCAAAAAAGTTATAATGACTTACCGATATTGTTTGTCTTTCTAGCGTGTTCAATTGGAACAGTCTGTATCAATTATACATTTTTATTTACAGCGAGTTTTGTGTAAAGAGATTGAAATCTAAAATTACTTTCATTGTTTATTCCGTTAAATTATTATAATTTATTTACGAACGTCTCGGTGACGTGTTGGCAATGCGCCAGGCTCGACGTCTGAAAGCCTTGGAGTCTAGCAGGCTTATTACCGATCTTTAAGTGACAGTCGCAATCGCAACAATTTGCTATTTACCGCAACCAAAACACTTATTCGTATTTACGGAACGTAGAACGCCACGATAGCACTACGAGCGAGCGATTTTTTTTTTTATGGTAAAAGGAGGCAAACGAGCAAGAGGGTCACCTGATGGAAAGCAATCACCGCCGCCCATGGACACCCGCAAAACCAAAGTTATCGCAGATGCGTTGCCAACGCTGAGGAAGGAGTTGGATCTTGAGGAGGGAGTAGGAATTGGGAGGGGGGAGGGGTGAGAGATGGGCCTCCGGTACTTTCACTCACCAGACGAAACACAACAGCAACGAGTGCCGTTGTTTCACGCCGATATTCTGTGAGAGGGTGGTGTTACGCCGGGCGAGCCGGCCCATTTCGTACTGCAACGCAGCGTGGCTCTACCACTCAGAGCAGAGAGATTGACGAACTAACGCCCGTTCCCTATATTCTATCTGTCTGTTGTTTTGCTTAATGGAGTTAGAAATTTGACATAATTTGTATGGAGCTTATGTCAAATTTGTATCTATAGTAGGCAAAACAACAGATAGATAGGTTATTGGGAACGGGCGTAAAAGTGCATGACGGCGCTATAGGATAAACCGACCGATTGTAGCAACAGCAACAGTAACTATTAGCAATCGCGTTGACATTGTGCAATTAGCTACATGTTGCTTTCTTCCGGTATAAGCCTGCGGATTTGTGATCACAAACCCGCATTTGGCAAGCATGGTGATTAAGACGACGCATTGGTAATTTACGTGGCGGGGATCTTGATTTTTCTCAACAATTACAAGACATATGAAAGTGATATTTGATGACATGATTTTTCATTTAATTGACTTTAATTTTGTTAGTTGCAGAAACACGATTTTTCAACTTTTATAACAGAGAAAAAAATATCAAAGTAACCTCTTTTAAAACATAGATTCACATTTTACAGGCTAACCAGACCGATTTAAGCATCAAAATTTTCTTAGTAGATTAGTCTTAATAATAATAATAATAATAATATCTTTGGTCGCCTGAAAAAGGCGCTCATAAGCTCCTTATCAGGCGGCAATAAGGTGCGCGCCTTCAACGGTTGGGTCATGCCAGTCCTGATGTACTCCTTCGGCGTACTCAAGTGGACTCAGACAGAACTGGATGCCCTGGATAGGCGAGTCCGTACATTGCTGACCGCAAATCGGATGCATCACCCACGATCGTCGGTAATGAGGCTGTACATCCCGCGGAAGTGCGGGGGTCGAGGTTTTTTAAATGCTAAGACCCTCCACAACCGTGAGGTGTGCAGTCTCAGGGAATATTTCCTAAAAGCCGATGTGGGTATGCACCGAGATGTGGTATCAGTGGACAAGGGACTCACCCCGCTGTCCTTGGCTAAAGAGAACTGGCACAAACCCGTAGTACTTAGCGCCAATGACCGCAGGGAGGTATGGCAAGGCAAGGAGCTCCACGGGCGCTTTTATCGGGCCCTCCACGGACCCGATGTAGACTTTTTAGCGTCCGTATCCTGGCTGCGTTTCGGTGACCTCTTCGGGGAAACTGAAGGTTTTGTCTGTGCAATTATGGACGAAGTTATGCTAACGAATAACTACCGGAAATTTATTATGAAGGACGGGACGGTTGACATATGTCGGGCATGTCACCGTCCGGGTGAGTCTATCAGACATATTATTTCTGGCTGTTCTCGTCTGGCTAACGGCGAGTACTTGCACAGGCATAATCAAGTGGCCAGGATCATCCACCAGCAACTTGCTTTGAAATACAAACTTGTGGATTCTGAGGTACCGTACTACAAGTATGTGCCCGACCCAGTTCTCGAAAATGATCATGTCACGTTGTACTGGGATCGATCTATCATCACCGACAGGACTATTGTAGCTAATAAGCCAGACATTGTGGTGATAGATCGATTAGCGCGCCGCACGATGATTGTCGATATCACCATTCCCCATGACGAGAACCTCGTGAAAGCTGAGAAAGAGAAACAAATCAAATATCTCGACTTAGCACATGAGGTTGTCGACATGTGGAATGTGGACTCGGCTGTCATCGTGCCGATTGTTGTTACGGCCAACGGCCTGATGGCCAAGAGCCTCGATCAACATCTCATGAGGCTCTCGTTAGGCGGCTGGATCAAGGGCCTGATTCAGAAGGCAGTTCTCCTCGATACGGCACGCATTGTGAGGAGGTTCCTGTCTCTGGAGCCCTAATCACCGGTAGTTTGGACCCTGGTCCCGATGCCGGTAGACCCCTATTTTTTATATTTTTAAATGTTTGTTTTGTTTTTTAGAAAATATTTAAAAATGTAAATTAATATGTAAAAAAATAAATAGAGCGATAATAATAATATAGCCTTTTATTCAGATCTTTTTACAATAGTTTAAACTTAAAAACTAACACTGGACTTAAAAACTATTTATTTATACTAGTATCTGTTGTTTTGTTATCTTTCCTAGATCAGTTTGCCAGTCGGCAAAGGCCTCCTCCAACCTTTTCCATTCTTTCCTTTCTTGTGCTACTCTATTCCACATGACTCCTGCCACTTGTCTGATGTCATCATCCCACCTTTTATGCGGTTTGCCTCTCTTCCTTTTGCCCTCTCTGGGGTACCATCGTGTCACTCTTTTGCTCCATTTGTCGTGTCCTCTTATTACGTAGCCAGCCCATCTCCATTTAAGTCTTTTGATTTTTATTGTTACATCTGTAGTTTTTGTTTTGTTTCTAATGACCAGGTTTTTCCATCTGTCCGACTTTTTGACATTTAGCATGCTCCTTTCCATTGCATATTGGCAAATTGCTAGTTTGTTTAAAATCTCTTGATTTTAAGCCCATGATTGGCAGCCGTACGTAAGAACGGGTAGTATGCAGGTGTTGAACAGTTTACTTTTTATGTTTATATGAAGCTTTTTGTCTTTCATGACTTCTCTCAAGCTCCAGTATCTCTTTCAGCTATTTGCAATTTTTTTGTCCACTTCTTTTCGCATAGGTTCTTTTTGAGTAATAAGTTGTCCCAGATAGATGTACTCGTCAGTATAGTCAATTATTGTGCTCCCTATTTCTATGGTATGTTGGTTTCCATTTGTCATCACTCTAGTTTTCTCCGGATTCAGTGTCAGCCCAACTCTCTCACTTTCTGTCGCAAGGTCTTTTATCATGGTGTTTAAGTCTTCCGATGTTTTTGCCAGTAGCACTATATCGTCTGCAAATCTCAGATGGGACAGAAACATACCGTCTACTTTAATTCCTAGATGTTCCCAATTAAGTCTTCTGAATATTGATTCCAGAACTGCGGTAAATAGTTTCGGGGATAGGGGATCTCCTTGTCTAACGCCTTTTTCCACTTTGAAATCATTGCTTTTCTTTTCGAGTTGAATTCTTGCTGTGCTGTGCCTGTATATGTTTCTTAATAGTCTGATGTATCTCTGTTCAACACCTTGTTCTAGTAGTGCCTCCCATATTCTTTCATGTAGTAGAGAATCAAATGCTTTACTATAGTCTATAAATGCGAGGTAGTATGTAAGCTGGTATTCTCTACATTTCTCTAAAACTTGACGCACTACGTGGATATGGTCGATTACCGAATAGTCTTTGCGGAATCCTGCTTGTTCGATCGGTTGGTGTTCATCTAGGTTCTTTTCAATTCTTTTTAAAATGATTTTAGCGAAAATCTTATATACGTTGGACATAAGGCTGATAGGGCGATAATTACCAATGTCGTATTTATCCCCTTTCTTATACAATAGGATGATGTTAGACTCAGTCCATTGATGGGGAATGGTTTCGGTGATTATTATGTCATTGAAGATATCTGTGAAGACTGGTATCAGGATTTCCTTGCTGTTTTAGAATTTCGTTGCTTATGCCGGGTCCGGTTGCTTTTTCTTCTTTTTGGGTCTCAATAGCTTTCTGACTTCGGTTTGGAGGATACTTGGAATATTTGACGTTTCCACCAGATCTATTGCATCTTGCGTAGTGTTGCATGTGTAGAGTTTCTTGTAGTATGAAGTGGCTGTTTCCAATATATCTGTTCTATGGTGTTTCCAGTTCCCTTGATCATCCTTCATTTTAACAACCCAGTTTTGTGTTTTTGTCAGCTCCTTGAGTGCTTTTTTGGTTCCTCCCGTTCTAAGTATGTATTTTTCTATCGTTTTCATCCTCCATTGTTTTCTATCATTCCTCATGTTTTCTTTAATTTTCTTGCTAATTTTGGCTAGTTCCTTTCTTCTATTTTGGATATTTCTTGCTCTGAGAAGATCATTTCTTTCCTCCAGTAGTTTTAGAGTGGCTGTTGATAAGTAGTTTCCTTTATCATTTTTGGTGTTTGCTATAGTTTTTGTCTGGGTTTTGATAATGTTTTCCATGTGGTTGTATTTTTCTTGGGTTCCTAGTTTCCTGGTATTGTCTTTGAAGTCTATAAGTTTATCTCTCAGGGTGATTGTTAGTTGTTCTAATTGCTGTTTGTTGAGTTTTGTGTTTGCTGGGTCTTGTCTCGGTCTAGGTTTCTTTGCTTGTTTTGTTTTCAGTTCAGCTCTAATAAGTCTATGATTGGTGTTGAAATTGAATCTTTTAATGACGTTGAAGTTTGTGAAGTTGTCGTTTCTGTTGGTCATAATAAAGACGATTTGGTTTTTTGTTCGGCCATCAGGCGATATCCAGGTCCACATGTTTTTCTTGTTTTTCTTATACACAGTATTTAGTATCGTTAGATTGTTTTCTAGTGCGAAGTTAGTAATTTTTTCCCCATTTCTACTTCTGGTTTTGTTATTATACGAAAATGGTCCTAGTATTGTGTTTTCTCCTGGGCGTCTTGTTCCGATTTGGCCATTGTAGTCTCCCATCACTATAAGGTTTTTGTGTGCGTGTCTTTGAATAGCCTCGTTTAAATCATGGTAAAAAGTATTTATTGTTTTCCGATTTGATTGCTCTGTCGGTAAATATACTTGTACGATAGACCATGGGTTTTGGTATCCCGGTAGTTTCACGTTCATAATCGCTATGCGCTCGGAGATTCCAATGAATTCTTCTACGTACTTCGCCATATGCTCTTTTATGATAAATCCTACTCCATGGTAGCCTTGTGTCTCTCCTATGTGGTGGTGTGGTCCAGGTGTAGTAGGTAGTCTGGATAGGAAGTAATACTTTCGCCCATTCTTCTCACTTCACTCAGACCAACGATGTCCCACTTGATTTGTTTTAGAGCGTATGTTAGTTCCATAAGGTTTTCTTCTGTTCTCAGGGTGAGTACATTGAGGGATGCGATATATATTACTGATTTTTTATGTTTGTTGGTATTTTCTGTTGGAGGGTTGTGGTCTCTTTCCCCCACGAGGACCAGTCGACTTGGGGGAGCTTGATGATTTCTTGTTCCTTTATTTGCAGTTCTTTTGGTTGGGTTTGGTTTCCGTTTGCCGTTCTTTAGTTGCTATTGGTTTTTATTTGTGTTAGGTATATTCGAAAGAGAGCTGGATCTAGATCGCATTATGTCAAAAGCGTTTGTTCTGTTTGATTTGATTGTATCTATCGTTTGTTGCTTTTTTTGTTGGTTGTTATAGGAGGAGGGTGAAACAGATGGTTCCCTTTTCCTTTTCTCTAGATTGTTGTTGTTCTCTTTAACTATTAATTTATCGTATTTCAAGTACGCTGTATTGCCTTTTTTCCTCTCATCAATTAACTTCACTTGCAAATCCTTCCTTTTTTCCAAAACTTCCTTCGGATAGTCCTCAGTGATGTATATTGTTCTAAAGTTCTTTTTATTTTTAATGATTTCGTTCTTTTTCCAGTTATTTATAAACGAGCACAGTACTGGTCTCGGTTTACTACCCTCTCTGTTTTTAATCCCTAGGCGATAAATTTTGTTGACTTTATACTCTTCTATGCTGATATTTAGATCCTGATATACAATTTTCTTTAGCTTTTGTATTAATTCGTATGAAGATTTTTCTATTTCATCTAAGCCAAAAACTATAATATTATTGTTTCTCTCTGTTCTCTTAAAATATTCTATTTCTTTTTCTAGTTTTTCTATTTTCATTTTTAAGTTCTTATTTTCCTCCACAATGGGAATTAATTTTTCATCCATCTTGTCCATAATACTTTTTGTGATTGAATCCTTCAATTCAGCGTTTTGATTTTGCATTTCGATCTTCATTTTGTCGAAAAGAACTTGAAATTGACTTTCCATCACTTAAGCTTTGAATTTATTTCTGCGTAGAATGGAACACAATTTTTTTTTTTTTTTCGTAGTGGCAACACTTTCTACGGTGTCTGATTCGGTGACGTAGTAACTGTCACTGTGTGAATGAAATGTTGTTTTCTAACCTCGAATCGTAGATGTTGTGCTTGTAAATACTCGATGGATGCCAATAGTCTCACGTTGTTGATTATTTGTAGTTGCTTCCTGATGGTTCTGCTATCTTTTGAGACAGAGTGTCTCGCCGGTTGTTGTGTTTTCGATTTTATTTCGCTTGATTTCGGTCGAAGGCTAACACTATGATGTTGACAGTTCGGACGCCGGAAACGGAAAAAAGATTAGTCTTAACACACACTTTAAAATTGTAGTTCATTTTTTTAAATAATTTGTAGTTTTAATTTGAAGGAAAAAAAACAGTTTTTCTTATGGTACGGGGCGCAAACGCTCGTATCAAAACGTATGAGATTTATTGTTTAGCGGTGCGTCGCCTTAACCAAATACCCATCAATTGTAGTGATGATGATGATTTACTAAAATGAAAGTGACGTGTTAAACGAGTGCCTGCAAAGCCTCAGCAATTAGTATATTGGGCTCGATCAGATCTCGTTTGTCACGAACTTTGTAAGCGGATATATTTTAATCGAGTCAGTATCAAGTTTAATCAAACGATAGAAAACAAAAGCACAATAGATTTATCTCAATAACGTACTACTCATTATGTCACGGCGGCGCGGCGGCGTATCAGATTTGTGTCCATATCCAACCCTTTGTTTAGGGTTCCACAAAGTTGATTGTTATACTATTATACGGAACCGGAATCCTCTTTTTCTTTCATGATTTCGTAACGACATACTTTTTTTTGTAATTGTCGTTAGGTACTTCTATAAAAGCTGTGCAGTTTCTTGAGTCAATTCTTCTCCACAGCTAAAAGAAAGACGTCTTGAATGAGTAGTAGGTAGATAAAAATGCTTAAACGATTCAAAAGTACTTATTTTAAGTTTATTTGAATTTTGACTTTGACTTCTAGACGCGTGCTAAATTTGCTCTTGCCCGGTTCAACCCGGTTGTATTTAGTAATTCCGGTAAATAAAATATAATTAGTATTTTCGTTATTGATGTTTAGTTGTGGGATTTGTTTGAGCTAAATGTAATGACATAATAATGATTTTTATATTTATTACTTATGTATAGAGATACTATGAATAAACATTAAAATTATCTGCTTTTAATCCTACCATTGCTTTACTGCTCTGCTCACTTTTGACAGTGTTTGTGACACTTAACACTCAAAAACGAGTATTTACCTTTGACCTACCTTATAGCATTTCGAGCACAAGATAAATTTCGCTCTAAATAACGATTTAAGCGCCTCTTAGTGGTCACTCCAGCTTATTTCCGCTTTGCTGAGCTGAATCAGCTGGCGTCGTATATCGTCGAGTATCGAGCTGAGTGGCTCAAGGTATCCCGTGGTACCGCCCCGGAGTAACGAGGCACTGCGCGAGCTGATAAGTCGCCGCTTCCAAGTTATTGCGCCGTGAATCGTTCGGGAACATACCGTTTATATGAACCTTACTGCATTCACTAGATTTGCTTCATCCTTTATGAGCAATAACCAAAGTAGTAGCTGTGTGATCTGTAAAAGTATATAGGTGGTTGTATGGCAAATTGATATTTGTTGCTAATTTTATAAAAATACATGGAATAATGTCCCTTTTTATTAATTACATTTTGCCACCTAATATATAAATAAATAAATTTTTGTGACATTACTATTTACTTGTACCTACTTACAATAGTAAAAACATCTAATATATAAAATTCTCGTGTCACAGTTTTGCTGTGACATACTCCTATACGCCATACTCCTCCGAAACGGCTTGACCGATTTTGATGAAATTTTTTGTGCTTATCCGGTATCTATGAGAATCGGCCAACATCTATTTTTCATCCCCCTAAATGTTAGGGGTAGTCCACCCCTAAATTTTTATTTTTATTTTTTAGACAAAATTTTTAATTTCTATTTTTTTATGATACAACATACAAAAATACATACAATACTCAATTTTCACCCTTCTACGATCAACCCTTATTTGTGGTACGAAGTCCGCCGGGTCAGCTAGTTACTAATAAAAATCAATTGCCACATGTGTGTCACAGCATCACTTGAGAACGGTTTGATCGATTTGGCTGATTTATTTTTTGTTGTGTTCATAAGTATGGCACTTACGTTGTACACGATGTTTGTATCAAAATCAAAAAGTTAACGGCGGGATACGGATGTTGGCTGAAACGGCCGAAGTTGCAAGCGGGCTAATATTAGTTAATGATAAGATTTTTTTATTTTTTATTGTGAGATGGGCTTGCTCTTGGCCTCATTCTAATCCGAGGCCGACGATGGAACAAGCTTGCCCAGAAATAGCCTATTCACTCGGGCTTTAAAAACTTTAGGCCTATATGCACTCGGGAACACAGACGCCGGTAGGGAATTCCACTCTTTGGCTGTACGCATTATAAATGTAGAAGCAAAACGCTTAGTTCGCAGAAGTGGAATATCAACCAGGTAAGGGAGGTAGCCAGCCGTACGTCTGGATTCTCGATGGTAAAATGGGGAAGGTGGAATGAGCTCATGCAGCTCAATAGCACACTCTCCGAAGTATAGCCTGTAAAAGACCGACAAGCAGGCAACTGTGCGGCGGTGAGCGAGACTGTGAAGCTTAGTTTTAACAAGCTTAACAAGATTAAATCTTTTCCCCTATTTTGTGCAAAAATGGCGTCATCCTCTCTTTTGAATGCAAATAAATTGAAATTAAACTAATAACGAGTTAACTTGTTACTAAATTGATGAATTTGACTTAATCTTAATTAAATATGATACAATCTCCGATATTATAATAATTAAGTACACTCGTGGATACATTTATTATCGGAAAACCTAACTTGATTAATCTTACTCGTTCTTATTATTAATTTGTAATTCGATCTCCAGTTTCGTAATTATTCGATTATGTGCGCACATGTATACATTTCTTATCGGAAAACATTAAATTAGAAATATGAATACGCATAGCACATCACCCGCGACTTCGCGTGGAATAATTTGTAGAACAGGACCACGAACAAAGTTACAAACTGTACCTCTTTATTAATAAATAAATAAATAAACTTTCCTACACTCACACCAATTATCTAGCCCAAGAGAAGCTTCGTTATGAAACTCGTTAAATGGTTACTAGACAACGGATAAACATACTTATAATGCTTAAATACTATACTCATAATAATAATAATAAAATAATATTATACTCATTATACATAGAAAACACCCAGACCCGAGACAATTTAGAAAAACAATAATTTTTAAATTGACCCGACCGGGGATCGAACCCGGGACCTCAGAGATGGCGACACCATGAAAACCGGTGTACAAACCACTCGACCAAGGAGGTTGTCAACCTTCTTCGTCTTCTCGTCGTCTTTATTAATAAAATATAGATACTTAGACACGTAGATTGATCGCTCACAGTACTTTGAAATGTAAAATGTAATATCATATTCAAATTGAATAGATGTATTGTCTTCTGTTGAGTTCACTCGTTATTAAGGTCTTATAACAACGTTTCGTAAATTTAAGTCTCTTAATAAAATTGTTACTTAGTTTGTACTTACTTTTTATAAGATTTTAAAACTAACCCCAACACTACACTTTCAAGCGTAAAACTTTTTCTAAATTTACTTTACATTTATTTGAGATCATATTGGCCTCACATTTGGAACGCTTTAAAAACTACCCTTGGTCACAGGGAGACAGTTTTTTAAAATATCTACGTGTTTATGTCTTAACTCGCGTCGTGCACTGTCAACCAATGTTATTTCTTTATTTGTTTCTTCCCCAGATGCGTGGTCCGTCGATATCCGTGGCCCTGGCGTGGCCTTAGAGGTGACTCCAGCCAGCGGGGTGCTAGGGCCGCGCGCGCGCATCGAGGTGACGGTCAGCGTGTACGCCGACTGTTGGGGATTCTACCGGGACCAGATCATGATCATGGTGAGGGGGAGGTGACGCTCCTTGGAGGTGACTCCACCGAAGGCCCCGCCCGCTTCTCTAAATGCCACTACACATTTACAGAATACACTAAACATGCACACTAGTAAAGGTCTAGACACCGTACTCGTAGAACAAGGGTACGACGAGCCGGTTCACACGCGCTCTATACCTGGGCGCTTCTCCCTACCCTCACGACCTGGTTAACCCGAGCCAAAGTCCGAGCCTTTAGAGGCTATTCCCTCTAGAAAATCTGTGACGGTGCTTTGTTTCACATGGCTTGAGGAAGCCTTTAAATTTCTCGCTGCTCCCAAAAAAGCCCCGTGAAGCTGAAAATACCGTCTGAGGCAATGAGTAAACTCTCTTAAAAAAGAAACCCGAAGGACATGCTGAGGCCGCGCGCGCGCATCGAGGCGACGGTCGGCGCGTACGCCGGCTGCTGCAATGAACGCAATTTTTCGATATTTTTTTTTTTCAGAAAGTTAGTCAAATGACTTTGCTCTGCTTTATGTTAAGCAGAAGCCTCTGCTGAAACTGAGAACAGGTGCGAGGACAGCTAGTAGAGCAGGATTCTGCTTCACTAGCCGTCCTCACCGTGCCCACCCGCAATATGCTTCAAATCAAAAATGTTGACCATGTTTCTACAAATTAAGACATACTTTTATATAAAAAAATAAATTATAAGTTTTTTACAAATGTAATGTGAATGACTAGTTTGATCGATCAATTTAATAATAACTGTGCCTAGTCTGATGAGAAAATCCTAAGTCCGTATTGAACGGACTTCCAAATAAATTCTTAACACGCTTTTACTCCATAAAATCGGATATTGAGGACAAAAATCTGTGTCCAAGCGAAATTGCCGCGGCTGGCAACTCCAAAAGTAATTTCCTTTTGTACTTAAACGGCCATCAAAGGAGGAATGTGGAAAATCCCGTCAATGAGGGTAAAAATAGCGGAGCCTATTACAGCGGGATATTCACCCACGGCCACGGCTGTTCCTAACAACATCCTCAGGCCGGCCGCATTTTGAACGCTTTTTCATACGAATTTGACTCTTACGTATCGTGAGGAGCTCGATGGGGTAGTAGTTAACGCGCCCGCTCTGAGATTGCTAAGATTAGGCAACATTCCAAAAGGCCGGTCATTGGATGGGTGACCAAAAATGTATCACCTCGAGCTCCTCCGTACTCCGGAAGGCATGTAAAACCGTTGGTCCCGGCTGCATTAGCAGTCGTTAACAACCACGTTATGTGCGTGTGACTATAAAAGTAAAAGTAAATAGTTTGTAAAGATTTTAAAAACGATATTGTTATTCCGTCATTGCTTTGTCAATTCAACTTGAGAGTGCTTCGCGGACGTGAACGGCGACGTCTTCCTTAAAGATTTATTAACGACTAGCTGTGCTCGCGACTTCGTCCGCGTGGAATAGTGACTTTCGGCAGCATTTTTAATTTTTTAGGCTCTTTTCCCGTTTTTGCAACATTTTTCACTGATGCTTCGCTCCTATTGGTCGCAGCGTGATGTTATATAGCCTAAAGCCTTCCTCGATAAATGGACTATCCAACACAAAAAGAATTATTCAATTCGAACTAGTAGTTCCTGAGATTAGCGCGTTCAAACAAACAAACAAACAAACAAACAAACAAACAAACTCTTCAGCTTTATAATATTAGTATAGATTTATTAAATTTAATATCCATAATACAGGAACACTTTATCGCATGTTCGCCGGCTCATAGATCGAAACGGTGACTCAAGTTAACTTTGTTCTTCATAAAATACTTTAATAATAAAGTGGTTGTCCATAAATTTAAAAAAAAAATCATTAAATATTTATTCAGTTTCAAATTAAAGAAATAAGCAAAAATGAAATATAAAATAAATAAGCAAAACTGAAAAGGACTCCACCCAGCTCATGTTGCAGCATGAACATCACCTGGAACGCTGATATTCTGCGGAGCCTTATTGTTTCTGTGTGTAGACCAGCAGAAGCAGAATCAGAAGCGGCAAGAAGCGCCTTGCTTTAACCCTTTTATCTAATTAGTTGTATTATTTATAAAATAAACTATATAATAATATTTAATTTAAACAAATAAAATTGCTTAATAATTTTTTTTATCCTAAACTAGAACTCAGACGTCTTTTACAAATTTATTTGTTGATGTGCTCGCGACTTCGTCCGCGTGGAATAGTGACTTTCGGCAGCATTTTTAATTTTTTAGGCTCTTTTCCCGTTTTTGCAACATTTTTCACTGATGCTTCGCTCCTATTGGTCGCAGCGTGATGTTATATAGCCTAAAGCCTTCCTCGATAAATGGACTATCCAACACAAAAAGAATTATTCAATTCGAACCAGTAGTTCCTGAGATTAGCGCGTTCAAACAAACAAACAAACAAACAAACAAACAAACAAACTCTTCAGCTTTATAATATTAGTATAGATTGAGAAAATACCTTTTTAAATACGTTTAATTGAACAAACTGTCTGAACGAGAGACAGTAACGTTGTCATTTATTTTAATTATAACTATGAGTACTCAATAAATAACCAAGCATCTCCAATCATGACGACTTTTGTATCCCAATGCAATCCAGGCTGTGATACTAATCAGATTTCTGATACGTACTATAAACAAAGTGCGCTTGTAAGCTTCTCAAAATTTCATTTCGCGCTTGAATCTTGATACCTATTTCCTGGCTTATAGGTAAGAAAATATTTATTTTTTCATCTCGAGTTTAATATCCTCGCCTGGTGTATACTTTACGGTTTGAATTACAGGGATTTCCTGGGGTAACAAGGTGAACGCGCTTTTTTATGATACAACGTTTAAAGGTGCTTTGAAGAAACTGTTTAGAGCGAAATAGGTGCTGCACAGAGGCTTAAATCATGTTGAAGCTGCGAGGGGCGGGAAGTTTCGTCTTGTCAAAGCGAAAGTTTGATTAGTTTGTGATCGATATGAAAATGGCCGGGTATACTTGTGTCTGATATAAGTTTTGAGATGCGGCAAGGTAGCAAAAACAACGTGCGGTAGACATTTGTTTGGGAAAACTTACCCAACCAACCGACCCGCATTTGGTAAGCGTGGTGATAATACAGTCACTCAGTGGCTTAGAAGTAACTTAGCATAGATAAAACAAAATATATGACGTTTTCAAACTAACATTCAATAACAGCCCATATGTGCAATGACTCGCCTGACACTTGCTTGCCCTAAGCTCAGCAGCACTGACAATATTAAATACCTAGGGGTAATAATTGATAAGTATTTGAAAGGGAATTGTTCATTTTCGGCTTTTCTTGAACAAGTTATTTCTTAAAATGTATTTTTACAGTAAAATATAAATAAATATAATAAAAATATCTTTGATACTGTCGTTGCCGGAAAGTAAATATCTAAATTAATTAGTTTAAAAGTATTTTTTGAAGGAAAGTCATACCATTTATTCCTGTGTTGCTATAACAACAAATGTGGAATAAAAATCTTTAATTGCTGTTAAGAAATCGATTGGTAATTACCGATTATAAACCTAATTATTCTCTTTAGACTTATACGATCAAGTAATCTTTCGCAAATTAATTTTATTATTCACCTTTAAATCAACTAAAACTCGCAAAACACTATGTTTTACTGCAAATTGTTTTACATGACAGTTAGAAAAAATCGATTATTTCTGTATCGATTTTACGTTCTATTTTTTATATGACAACATCAGCCTGTAAACTTACATTGATGTGATGATGACGTTTGTAAGAACCTACTGTGAATATTACTTTAATTTTATAAGTCAGGCCGAGAACTTTTCAATCCACTCTCGTATATAAGTAAGATAATATATTAAAAATTATTAAAACAATGGTTAGTCATTTAATTACATTGTTTCAGCAATAATTGCAGAATTTAACAGGAACATTATACTTGCTTATTTATACATTACGTTTTCCTGCTATTATATTGCTATAACTACTTTCTTTTAGATACAAAGAAATAAAAACACCAATTTCTGATAATATCGGTTAAAGTTCACTTTAAGCCAAAGCGCCCTAGTAAACTGAACAATTCCCTTTAAACCACATATTGAAGCCCTTACATCTAGAGTTAGAAAGTTAATCTACTAAAAATCTTCGGCACGTTGCATGCGGTAGTCTACTAAAATCAATATATCTGACACTTTGTCAGTCATTATTTGTATATTGTATAACATCATAGGACGGTGCACAAAAAACTATTGATAAACATAGAAATAGCACAGAGAGCAGTTCTAAAAGTCAGCACATTCCGACCGATACGCTTCCCGACGGCAGAGCTCCTTACCAAATGCGATGTCCTATCCGTACGCCAGCTTTTCATATTACTAACAATCACAAAAAATCACTCATTAATGCCCTTTAAACCCTGCGCTGGAAACCAGCCGAAGACGTGTAGATATTGTCTGTTCTACTGAACAAAATTAAAAAAAAAAAATTCAAAATCATTTATTCAGTTTAGGCTACAAGTAGCTCTTGTGAATGTCACTATGCCATCGGTTCGTAAGTCAACTCTGAGCGGGAGATCTTGTACTGAGAAGAACCGGCAAGAAACTCAGCAAGTGTCCAGCTCTTTTCTCCCTTACAGCGTCAAAAATATTGGAAAATGCCCTATCATAGCAGGACACTTTCCATTACAAATAAACACAAAAAATATATATAAGACAACCACAACATGTAAAAAAACAAAATTAAAAAAATGTAAGTTAACAAATTTACATCAGATAATTATGTAAAAGTTTCAATTTCCACAATGTCATACAGCACCACTACAGTACTCTAGTAAAAGTCAAAAATTGTTTAGGTAAAACAAAGTCAAACTATAATTAATAATACTAAAAATAAGATAAGTATGCAAGAGCAGACAAGCCTCCACAGGCGGCACCCGTTCACGAGCATGACATATGAATCAGCCATCGCTTCGAACAACCATATTTTAGGGAACGTAACGACCCGACGCACACGCCACCACCGCAGAGACAATTAAGAGAGCATGACACACTCAAGATACTCTAAATAAAAACTTAATGATCTATTTAACGCAACGCTGTTTGTTATCTGTAGGACAATGCTGTTAAAATAAATAAAAAATAAGTTAACAAATTTACATCAGATAATTATGTAAAAGTTTCAATTTCCACAATGTCATACAGCACCACTACAGTACTCTAGTAAAAGTCAAAAATTGTTTAGGTAAAACAAAGTCAAATTATAATTAATAATACTAAAAATAAGATAAGTATGCAAGAGCAGACCAGCCTCCACAGGCGGCACCCGTTCACGAGCATGACATATGAATCAGCCATCGCTTCGCTCAACCATATTTTAGGGAACGTAACGACCCGACGCACACGCCACCACCGCAGAGACAATTAAGAGAGCATGACACACTCAAGATACTCTTAATAAAAACTTAATGATCTATTTAACGCAACGCTGTTTGTTATCTGTAGGACAATGCTGATAAAGGCTATCATATCAGTATAAAAAATAATTTTAATAAATTGATTCAAATATAATGTGATTGTTATTATAACCAGGCTGTTTTATCATCTAAATATTCTTTGACTGTATAATAACCTTTTATAAGTAATAAAGACTTCACATGTTTTTTAAACTTATCCAAAGGTAAATCCAGTACAGAATTTGGTATTTTATTGTAATAGTGTATACCTTGCCCCAAGAAAGAACCAAGTACCTTCTGTAACCTGAACAGTGGCATTACAAGTTTTGTCTTATTTCTAGTATTGAAATTGTGTACGTCATCGTGTTTAGTAAAGGAGTTGATGTTGCAACGTACAAAAACTATACAATTATAAATATATTGAGATGCAACTGTCAGGACACCAATCTGCTTAAAAAGATTTCTTAAGGAAGTTCGTGATCCTAGTTTATAGATTGCTCTTATTGCTCGTTTCTGTAAAATGAATATAGTTTCAATATCAGCCGCTGTTCCCCACAGTAGGACGCCATACGACATGACACTATGAAAATAACTAAAATAAACTGTTCTAGCAGTTTCAACGTCTGTTAACTGCCTAATTTTTCTAATGGCATAAGCAGCAGAACTGAGTTTACCGGCCAATTTTGATATATGAGGATTCCATTGAAGTTTTGAGTCAAGGGTAATGCCTAAAAAGACTGTAGAATCTACCAAATCTAATTGATCACCGTTTATTCTTATATCAGTTGGTTCATTTCTGACATTTGGTAATATAAATTTAATACATTTTGTTTTCTTAGCGTTAAGCTGTAAATTATTAATAGTAAACCAATGGAGTACCTCTGAAAGAGCTTTATTTACATTTTCATAATTAGACCTACACCTAGTCACATTAAAAATGAGTGAAGTATCATCTGCAAATAATACAATTTCACAGAAGTTCTCTACAAAGAATGGCAAGTCATTAATATAAATCAAGAATAGAAAAGGACCAAGAATCGACCCTTGTGGAACTCCCATTTTTACATGAGAACCAGATGATTTAGTACCATTTATATCGACAGTTTGAGTTCTAGAGCTGAGACATGACTGTATTAAATTTAGTGCAAAATCTTCGAGACCGTAATAATGTAGCTTCAACACCAGAGTCCGGTGCTCAACGCAATCAAAAGCCTTGGACAAGTCGCAAAAAACTCCAAGAGCATTTTGAGACTTCTCCCAGGCATCAAATATATGTTTTATTAGAGCAACGCCTGCATCAGTTGTAGAACGACCCCTAGTAAAACCATATTGCTTACTATGTAAAAGGTTGTTTGTGTTAAAATATGACATCAACTGTTCGAGTATAATTTTTTCATAAATTTTACTTAGCGCTGGTAATATTGAAATGGGCCGATAGTTACTGGGGTCTTCTTTGTTTCCTGATTTGAATAAAGTTATAACTTTACTAAACTTCATAAGATCAGGAAAGATTCCCTTATCGACACAGTTATTAAAAATTTCAGCAAGATACGGTGCAATAGAATAAATAATATTCTTAATTACTTTAATAGATATACCCCACAAATCACTCGTGTTTTTCATTTTAAGCGATTTGAATGTTTTAATAATATTCATTGAATCAATGTATTTAAATTGAAAGGAAAGATTACATTTTGGTACATATTTTTGGAGTAAAGTTTGTGCAGCTTCCGGTGATGAATCTAAATTTGATGTTGTTATTACAGGTATATTTACAAAAAAATCATGAAAAATATTAGCAATTCGTGAATCTGAATTGACCAAGTTGTCGTTTACTTTTAAAGTGAAAGTATTATCCCGTGGTTTAAATTTACCTGTTTCACGGTTTATGATGTCCCAAGTGGCTTTGATTTTATTGTTAGACTTTTTAATTTTTTCTTTAATGTAATTAGATTTTGCTACTATGCACACTTTCTTAAACATTTTCGAATAATTCTTTACATATTCCGTAAAATTAACATTTTGGTTATATCGTTTTAAACTATATAAATCATACAATTTATTTCTACTTTTATATATACCAGTCGTGGCCCAGTCACAGAACTTAAGTTTATGAGTAATTTTTATTGTTTTTGGTGTAAACATTTGGTTGTATTCGGTCTTGATTAAGTTAAAAAAGTACATCTGGATCATCTTGTACAAAGGGCAATGCATCAATTTTACAAGCTATACTATTTTTGAAACACTCCACTCGCTCTTTTGTAACTGGTTTACAGTTCACTATTTTTGGTTCATCCCTAATATCAAAATCATAGGTCACCTTCAAACCGCAATGGTCAGACGTAAGATTATTAATGAGTGACTTAGAAACAGGGTCATAGTCTGTAAAAATATTATCGAGACAAGTGGCCGAATGTGAAGTTATTCTAGTGGGTTCGAGAAATAGATTCAAAAGATTAAAAAATTTAAATAAGGCAAGAAGACGAACACTCGTTGCGAGTGTTTTCTAAAATATTTATATTAAAATCTCTACATACTAAAACAAATTTCTTTTTTAGTTTTAATTTTCTAAGTACGTCTTCCATTACTGTTTCAAAAATATTGAAAATGCCCGAGGGGGGTCGGTATACACACACTATTACAAAACTATTGAACTCCACACACGATAGTTCAATGTTACGCTCCACTGATAGGTCTACGATTCAGAAGATCAAGCACGCACAGATTCTTTAGTCATCTGAGTAGTTTTCTGTACAACAGACTAAACTTTTCTTTATGTATTTACCCCTTGAACAAAGTACAATGTAAAAAACCGTACAAAATTGGCTAAACGGGAAAACATATGATGACACAGAGAACTTATTATTAGTAATTACATAATTTTTAAGACCATGCAGAAAATGCTAATTAATTAGAGCAATTAATAATATTATTCGAGTACTTTCCAGTTCCGCATTTAAAATAGTTAGTCATTATTATTGTGTGAATGTTGTATTGTAGAATAAGCACTAACGTTGTTATAGATAGATACCTAATACACAGGCAGTATTAATTGCTTAGCGTAGGTATTACGTAATACATAATATTATACAGGGTGACTGGTACAGGACCCGCCATAGCAAAATCACGTATGAAGGAGGTCGTATGCTACCTATTGAAGCTTACTTTTCTTAACAAAAGTTTTAAAGTTTAGGAGATAGGTTAATTTTTAAACTTATTAAAGATTTTCCCGAAATTAGACTTTAAAGCTGCCATAACTTTTTTTTATTTAACGTTCTAGTGAACTATTCTTTTTTTTTGTAAGCACATACAAATGTTTGATCAAACTACGTCAGAACTCTGCTCAAACAAGGACTAAAAAAAAGATATTACGCTTGAGAAAGGAGAAATTACCGAAAATAAAAACGTTAAGATCTTTTTTTTTTAATAATTAAAAAACTACTAAGTTTCAATAATTTATTATACTCTAAATAACTTCTCTAGTTTATCACCTATCCAACGGTACCAAATTTGTATCCAAAAAGTTGTTAAATTATAAAAAATCGTAACTTTTATTGTAAATGCCAGTGCATTCAGGTAAAGGTTTATTGTTACTATTGTTAAACAAACAGCGGCAACGGTCCCTTAGCATGACGTCAGAGGTCAGAAATGCAATGTCATGTTTTGTCTCTTATAATAAAACAAGGGGCCATGCCACTCTGATTTTGGCGAGCATTCACTGCATTGAACATCATGTTCAGTCGTGTCTTACCGCTCATACGTACTACCGACCGTGCTCTGTTCTCTTTCACCATTCCTTGCTATTTGTGAACTGTTATCTGTTACTGCTATCTTGTTGATTGTTTTGTTATTGACTGTTTTCGTTAAGTTTCGTTATTGTTTCATTTTCGTTTTCAAATGCCTGAATACACAAACGAAGAATACGCCGATATGCTGTTGGCGTATGGCGCTGCTCACTGTAATGCCCGTGAAGCGCGGCGTATTTACCAGGAGCGATTTCCAAATAGACGCTTACCTGACCGAAACACATTTTCTACAACATATCGTCGGTTAAGGGAAACGGGTAACTTGAACGCCAGAGAACCCCGAAACAGTGCACGTCAATTACCTGTCGAAATCGACGAGCAGATTTTGGCAGCGTTTGAGCAGGACCCCACTACTAGTACCAGAGCAGTAGCTGCAGCTTTGGGCGTCAGCCAATGGAAGGTCTGGACAGTGATGCATCGTGACAATCAACACCCATATCATTACACACCAGTTCAAGGTAATTTTCAATTTATTTATTTAGATTAATAAGCTTAGATGTAACAATGTATTTAACAATGTTTATCGTTAAAATTTTAATACAAATTGAACTGCTTTTAGAATATCAAGTAGTTTGTTGCTACAACCATGTCAAAAGTACATTTACGAATCAAATTTAAGTACAAACCATTAAGAGTTGGTTTTTGCTTGTTGACAGGGCTTGAAACTGGTGACTATGCAAGGAGGACGAATTTTTGTCGCTTGATTCTGCACCAAGATGTCGACGACTCAACGTTCCTAAAACGCATCTTGTGGACCGATGAGTCACACTTCACCCGAGAAGGCATCAGTAACTTACACAATTTACACCATTGGTCTACTGATAACCCCCACAAAAAGAGGGTAACATCGTTACAGCGGAAATTTTCTGTCAACGTGTGGGCCGGTGTGATTGGCCGAACTATCATTGGGCCTCATTTCCTACCCGACATTTTAAATGGGGAAAATTATTTAGAATTTTTAACGGACATCTTGCCTGATCTGCTGTCGGAAGTTCTAAACGACGATATGCGTATTGTGTTTCAACACGATGGGTGCCCGGCGCATTTTAGACTGGACGTCCGAGAATTCCTAAACAACACATTTCCTGAGTCGTGGATAGGGAGAGGTGGGCCAACTGAATGGCCGGCCCGATCCCCAGATTTAACACCTCTGGATTTCTACGTTTGGGGTCGGGCCAAAGAGTTGGTCTACAATCAAGAAGAAATCAATACAAAAGAGGAGTTGATACAAAAAATTAATAATGCTTTTGTTATTATGAAAGAGGAGATTAGGCTTAATCTTACTACGACAGAAATTAGGAAAAGATATCGGGCATGTATTAGAAATCGCGGACAGCAATTCGAGCAGAACCTGCAATAACGATGCTTTTCAATGCCCGATATCTTTTCCTAATCACAAATGTTTCTCATCATTGTAAAAGATAACCTTCAATAAATAATGTACCATTAAACACTTCTTTTATTTAATAAGTAATACCAACACTGATCAAATTTTATTCGTCAATACTTGTTTACTATTATGGATTAAATTGGCTTTGGTGGAATCTGAAAATCCTATCAATTACTAGCTAAATATCAATATTTTGTTGTAAATTTGGTACCGTTGGATAGGTGATGAACTAGATAAGTTATTTAGAGTATAATAAATCATTGGACCTTAGTAGTTTTTTAATGACTTTAAAATAAATTTGATCTTAAAGTTTTTATTTTCGGTAATTACTCCCTTTTCAAGCGTAATATCTTTTTTTTTGTCTTTGTTTGAGCGGAATTCTGACATAGTTTGATTAAACATTTGCATGTGCTAACAATATCTAATACTTACGTAATCACATAGTGTCTTACAAATAAACAAAGAATAATCTCCGAATAGTTATTTCGTGTTTTGTTCCAGTCATGTAAACGTCATTTCAAATTAGAATAAAAGAGACAAAACACGGAATAACTATTCTGAGCTTACTCTTTGTCTATTTGTAAGGCACATAAGATATAAAGTTCACACAAAAAGTGATTTTGATAGAAAACACTGGTTTTTATTTTTAATTACATCAGCTGTAACTATCCCACACCTGGCCAAAAAGGACTTCCAACACTTTTTCCACACCTTCTGGTCCCCTGCAACATCATGCCATTCTTTCATGCACCGATCAAGGTCATCCCGCCATCTTCGTATTGGTCTACCTGGAATAAAATATATTAAGCCCTAAAATTTATTTAACAGCATCTATGGTTTTGCTAGTACATACGCACAAGTATTTTACAGTTGATGAAGTTATATCACCATTACGAAAACACAAATGTTGAAAAAATTTCCACGAGCAGGATTCGAACCCGCACCCTTCTGACATACCGGGTCAGGTGCTCTCCCAATTGAGCTATCGTGGTTCTAACCAGCCCGCCGAAATTATTCAACACTATTTACTTTTTACTTTGAAAGCCAAAGGCGCCCATTCAATGTCAACAACTACCGTCATCTGACCATAATATTTTTAACCGACTTCAAAAAAAGGAGGAGGTTATCAATTCGACTGTTTTTTTTTTTTTTTTTTTTTTATATTTGTTACCTCAGAACTTTCGACTGAGTGAACCGATTTTGATGATTCTTTCTTTATTTGAAAGCTGGTGCTTCCCGTGTGGTCCCATTTTAATTTAGTCCAGTTCTGACGATAGGATCCTCAAGGAATTGAGGGAACTCCTCGAATATTGTAGGCGCGATTTTGGTATTTTCAGAAATAAGTCAAGCATTTACATTCAGAAAGTATCATTTGATGAAGTGTAACTGATGAAAAAGACCACAGATTGCCATCGGAACTCCTCAATGATAAGTATTTCACGGGTGGCGATAAAATATCTCGATTAAGATAGTTAAGCGACTATGACGAAGCAAAAGAAGACAGGCATCGGAACTCAGTTTTTGATTTCCTACTTTGAGATAGGCGTTTCTCGTTTTCTTCGCTTGTCTCATTTAAACGGCGCTGTCTCATACGAGCAGCGTGTTTAGTAGGTCTACGCATATTCGCTTTTGATAAATAGATCGAAACGAATCACTAAAAAGCGAGAAATAAACAAAAAATTTAACAAAAAACAAAAACCGACTCCAAAAAATTTCACTGACAAAATGGCACTAAAAAGTAAAAAATAAGCGTTAGATTTATATAGACAATAACTTTATTAAGAAAAAATATAGGTACAATTATTGTTACTTTTGGAGTCGGTGCCAGCCAAGGTAACTTTAACATAAACATTTAACGACATAATCATCATAATAGTACATTCAATCTTTTGCTTGAAATTTTGACTACAAACGCGGACTGGCACCGGCTTTAAAAACTTCGTTGGCTGGCACCGGCCCCAAAAAGAACAATAATTGTACCTATATTTTTTCTTAATAAAGTTATTGTCTATATAAATCTAACGCTTATTTTTTACTTTTTAGTGCCATTTTATCAGTCAAATTTTTTGGAGTCAGTTTTTGTTTTTTTACAAATACTAAAGATCAGTTAAGAAGTAGGCAAGCTATTTATAAAATGTTTATATAATTTTTAACGCAAATTTTGTTGCGAACAAATTACAAAATTACAAATGTTTAAAAAAATTTTTTTCGTGGAAATTTTTTCAACATTTGTGTTTTTGTAATTTGTTTGCAACAAAATTTGCGTTAAAAATTATATAAACATTTTATATCACCATTTCAATAATAATTGTTGTGTACGTAAAACTGCGACATTACTTATATTTTCCGAATAATACGATGTAGTAGATAAATGTATATTTAATAACGAAAACGCGGTATTCTTTCGTGTAGCACTCCATTTTAATAACCCCCAAATGTCTTTCGCGCCGTCTTTTTGCTGGCAGCAACACTTTACCGCAGTAATGGTTCAAAACTCTAATCTTGCGTAAATTTCGGGACACCCTTTATATATTTTATTTCACAGCGAAAAGTGTTTTGCTTCCATCTAACTTTAAGGTAAGTGGCGTTAAAGGCGAAAGTGGAGACACTTCACCGAAATTCCTCAATTATAATATTAGGTCCTTACCTATGAAATTGACGTTTTTTTCTCACTTATTAAAAGGTCTAAAAGTTCTAAAAGTCAATACCGGTTGTAAATATTATTATACACCTTTAATTAGGACTATGTTGCTTAGGCTTCAGTAATAACAATGATTATTCATTTTGTGTCTTTATCGCCCAATTTTTTTTTAAATTGACTACTTTTTATGTTCGCGGAATTGTCTTTTTGTTTCATTGTAGCTTTGGACGGGAACTTGGAAGGGACTTGATTTTTTTCTTTTTAATGTCTGCTATATTTAGCTAGTGAAACAAACACACTACTCTACAATTTGTATAGTGTTAACATAAATAGATGCTAAGAAAATTTAAAAAAAACGTTAGTATGAAAAATAAAATTTTATAAAAAATCTTCATACAAAACGTCAATTTCATAGGTAAGGACCTAAGGAACTGGTTATATTATTGTATTAGTAGCATTGTAGTTATGGCGACTACTTAGATAAACAAAATGGTGGTAGTTAGCCAGGCACACATAAAACAAGCCTTACACCATACAATTACAATATTTCCTCACTTGAAATCAAAGGCAGGACCTCTGGGTCTGAGACTACTGATTTTGCCGCAAAACCAAAAGGGCAATCGAATATACTCCTAAACCATTACCTATAAATGCTTTTAATCATCGCACATACTTTTGCCCCAAATGTAATCCAACCTGTTATCATAACTGGATTAAAATCTGAAATGAATTGAAAGGAAATTAATTTATTTGCGTATGAATAGGGTACATGGGGAGATGTTGTAACAATTCTACGCTCATCCCATTCAGCCAACCACAGCAGCATGCAACAATACATTAAAATTAAAAAATAAATACAATACATTAATAATATAAAAGACAACTAAATCAACCAAAAGAATCAACTTTGAGGCTGTATGGTGCAGCTCCTCTGCCTTATTTGTAGAACAAGATTACAAACAAAAATAATATATGCAAAGTTAGCAGCGTTGCCAGAAGGTTACTTTTGTAACCTTTTAGGTGATTTTTTAACCTTGAAAGGTTTATTTCAATGAAACGTTTTCATCCTATTTATATTATGTTATTCTACTATTGTATGACCTTAATATATTCTAATCGTAGTATGTTAAAATGGTTTATACCTCCGATTTTAAAGTTTTAGCACAGAATAACTAATAGTAACCGTATTAGTTCTCTCCATCCGACTGGTATTCTAAAAGAGATTGCGATAAGACCGCCAAATTGTAATTCTTTACATATTTTATGTTCAATGTTTCCTAAAGAGTTGCAATAAAAGTATTATTTATTTATCTATCTATTATTTTAATTCGTTGTTTTTCTTAAAAGGAGGCATTTCAAACGTTTGTCAGGTACTTGCTCACTCAGTCCTTTTTAGACGTTAATTTTTATTTGTGCTAAAAGCGAGCATTATTCCGAAACGACTCTAATCGCCACGAAATAGAGGGCATTTTCATTCATAATGGAGCGTTAAGGGAGCACGTGACTGTTGATTTGAATAATATTTGGAGACAGCTTACTCGGCTGGGGTTCGAGCGTGAGGGGGCTTATTTTCATAATGCGAAGAGTGGTTATTGTAAATATCGTAGGCACTAAAAGCTTTCGCGATACTTAAGGGATTGTCTTGCAATCGTTCCAAATAGAAGGATACATTCGATAGATATTTATACTATAAGTTCGCCCTATCCATCTAATAGGGAAGGCTCGTGACCTAGCAGTGGGGACATAAAACTGAGCTGACTGTGTTCAAATCAAGCAAAGTATATATATAATGATCGTAAAAGATATGAGACGATATGAGATATGTCACGTCTTAGAAATGGGTGATCGAATTCTGTGTATTAAGCGTGACCTAGATTTATTGATGCAGCGTTGACTAGCTAACCCTTTAGTCTGAAATCTGTCTTGTTTATCCAAAGCTTGCTTGGAAGATAGAGTTCTGATTTGTGTACAATTCATTATTGTTTTCCATAAAATGTTAATATATCTATTAAAAAATATTATTAAATAAATCAATATAATATTTAACATATTTTTTTAAAATAGCTCCTCGAATACCTCCAGAAGGCACTGTGACTGTGAGAATGTGTAAATTAGGTGTGCTTCGTCTGGGTGTGCTTCGTTTGGGTGTGCTTCGTGGAATACCTCAACCAGATCAATTTGTTAAGGCCATACCTCTCCATTCTATATCTTATCTTAGTGGGGCCTGCTGAGGTTTCCCTCTCACACTTCGACCCATCGGGATCTTTTGTGCAACTCCATCCTTTCACTCTTCTTCCTCTGTGAAGATAGATGCCATAAGTTTGGCAACGTTCTTAAGAGCAAAGAGCGTGAAGTCCTCTGGTTTCGGATAGGCCGACCCCAGGAGTCCCAGCCAAAGAGTCGCAGTCATGCAGTAGGTGCTGCATTGACTCCGTTTCGTCTCCACTTGCCTTACATAAACTATTTGTTGAAAGGTGCATTCTGTGAAGCATTTGCTTTGTGGCATAGTGCCCTGTCAAGGCACCGATGGTTAATCGGGCCTGCCTTCTGCTTCCTCCGCATATGAACTTACTCCGTCCTAAGGCGTTTTCGCCTAGGAAGGATTTGGAGTGTTACATATCCGGCTGCTCTATACTTTATACTAAAGGACTTAAAATAGAATAAGCTAATGATAATGAAGACTTAACCGTTTTTTTTCGACCAGGGAAAATTTGTGAATCATACCCCGCGGAACTAAGCGACGCCCTTTTTTTTGAGAGAGTTTGTTGATTGCCACTGGGCATTTTCAGCTTCACCGGGCTTGTTTGGGGGCGGCGAGAAACTTAAAGGGTTCTTCAATCCGTGTGAATCACAGTCAGATGTTTTCTAGAGGGAACGGCATCACGCACTAGTGCCTGTCCCCGTGCCATACTAGATTCTCCGAGGGATTCTAATCGGAACGGGAAAAGCGAACTGCGTCACGTGGGGTTGGTTAGGATGGTGACGGCGGACCCACCAAAACTCAGAGTTGTTCCATCTGCCGTCATCGAGGGGTAACCGGGTAAGCTATGGGTAGCCGTGCTCGCGACTACTACACCTTGGCTTGCGTCACTTAACGCCACCTTGCTCAACTTGAGCCGACTTAAGAATTGACCAACAAGTTTCATCACAGATCGACAAGCTGGAGCCGCTGGTGGTGGACGTGTGGATCGAGGCCGTCGGCAACCCCCTGATCTTCAGCATGCAGCCACGAAGCGACCCTGGCAGCAACCTCACGCTCTGGTATGGCCCTCTCTCTAGCATCACTTTTAATCTACCAATACAGTTATCATCCAGTGGCTCTGGATAAGGTGGAACTAATATCAGAAACAACAGATATTATAGTTTAACTAATATATTGGAAGGGGGTAGCTTGAGGATTAACTCTTTTGCACATTCTAACATAAGAGTATACCTACCACAGATATGACTGACCACAATTATTATAACGACCATGATAATGATTTTCGACGACCTATTAGTTGCTGTCAGTGGCTGATCCTATGATCAGCCACTGATAGCAGCTGGGTGACTATGGGTTTCTTGATGTCCTCTGTTCACTCTCTGGACGGCTATCGTTATAATTTATCGTCCAAATCAGTCCTTGGCGGAGAACCTGGTCTTCAAAGTAAGCTCGTTTGTATTGTAAAACGTTAAGGGTCAATTTCTTAGCACGCAAATAGGTATACTTATAGCTTAATCGCCTTTGAGTTCTAGTCGTTAAGACCACCGGTTTAGGCTCAGAGGTACCGGGTTCGATTCCCAGCGGAGGGTACATGTTTATGTACTCGGTTTGGTTGGTGGTAGCGCTTGTTTGCCCGCGTGACTAGCTACCATTATCTTATCTAAAGATGTCGCCATAACATCAATGTTTGTAGCATAATTGTGTTCCGGCAGCAAGAGATAAGACAGCCAGTGTCTCAGTAGTTGAGGATCCCGGGTGAAGTGCGCTTCCACCATTGGCCTTATTATCACTTAACATCAGGTGGATGAAGGCCAAGTGCGTACACGTATGAAATAAAAAAAATGCTACATTATACATTCTACTGGCTCTGGTAAAGAATTGAATATATTCACAATATTCAGTCAACCACGACACTCATTTCAACAAAATTATTGTAAAGCTTTACAATCGCTGCTCAATTCTGTTTGGCCTCTCAACAGGAAGCAATCAAAAATATTGAAAAAACTAAATTTTTCATGATTGAAATACCTACTTACACAGCTCAAAATATTTTAATAAATTTTATTATAATCGAGAACGTAAGGCAATCGGTTACATTCAGCAGATAGTTATTGCGCCCGACTCCGGCGGCGCTGATCAGAATCCGAAACGTTTTAATTGCGAATCGGTGCCATCCGCCGGAATGTATCGACGCTCTACGGAATTACAAGATCGCCTGATGTTATGCACCGGTGCATTACTCTACGTGAACACAATATAAGTATAATGTAGAAGATAAGCCTGATACGTGTCGCTCTCGACCAACGGACACAACACAACCTCTAACGGACACGGAACTTCGCATCAGCTACGCTCGGACTGGTGCGAGCTGAGCGCGTAGTGCAAGTTTTGTTCGCCATATGATCACGTTAACGAAAATGAAAATTACAAAAACACAAATGTTGAAAAAATTTCCACAAGCCGGATTTGAATCTGCAACCTTCTCTTCGACGGCGGGCATGAAAATTACAAAAACACAAATTTTGAAAAAATTTCCACAAGCCGGATTTGAACCTGCAACCTTCTCTTCGACGGCGGGCTGGTTAAAACCACGATAGCTCAATTGGGAGAGCACCTGAACCGGTATGTCAGAAGGGCGCAGGTTCAAATCCTGCTCGTGGAAATTTTTTCAACATTTGTGTTTTTGTAATTTGTTCGTAACAAAATTTGCGTTAAAAATTATATCATCATCATCATCATCTCAGCCAAAGACGTCCACTGCTGGACAAAGGCCTCCCCCAAGGATATGAGGGGTATTTGCCGTAATCGCCACGCTTGGCAGGCGGGTTGGCGATCGCAGTAGGTTGAGGGTAACCTCAGAGAGATGCTGCTGCCCATCCTCTGGAATGGTCCCTTAGTCGGCTTTTACGACACCCACAAGAAGAGATGGGGTGGTGCAATTCTTTATCCCCGGCACCACACAGGGAAAAAATTATATAAACAAAACAAAAAAAAAAAACATTTGAAAAAGAAACTTAGTTTAAAATTGGAGCAGCGCCTTCTGTCGAAATACGAGAACGGTAAAAATTTTGCTATACAATTTTTTGTTATCGTAAACGCAATCGAATGAGGAGCTCGATGGCGCAGCGGTTAACGGGCCAGGTCTGCGAGTGCTGAGGTTAAACAACTTTCGCAAAGGCCGGTCATCGGATGGATGACCAAAAATTTATCTTCTCGAGCTCCTCCGTGCTTCAGAAGGCACATAAAGCCGCTCGGCCCGGCTGCATTAGCAGTCGTTAACAACCACCAACCCGCACTGGGCCCGCGTGGTGGTTTATCGCCCGTTCTCCCTATCCATCCATTGGGAAGACTAGTGCCCCAGCAGTGGGGACATAAAAATAAGCTGTTGCTGATGATGAAACGTAATCGAATGAATACGGATAGTTAGGCGATTAACACATAGCCACGCACCACGCTGCATGTTGCGTGACGACGCACCTACACGCGACGCGTGTTGATGCATTTTCTGTGTGTTGGACTGTGCGTGTTTTATATACAAACGTAGATGCTTACAAGCAACGTTAGAACACGCATTCACGCGCTACGCTGCGTGGTACGTGGCAGTGTGTTAACTGCCTAAACAAACACACTAGGCACTCTGTTGCGAGCTTTTGCAAGATTTCATGTCTTTAAGAGGGTCTATGTGTGCATTGCTCGAGCTCGTCTTGTATGAAGGCTTACCTTCTGCAGTCTCGTTATTTTGTGACGGGAATGCGACGTGACGGTGCGACGGTACACGGGAATGTGGACTCGATTTCGACAATCGGTCACCCAGCGTGCTTGCATGCTCCGGGGCTTTTGACATCGGGATTCCGAATGTGTTTGTCGTCGACCAGCAAATGTGCCGTGTTATTCGAAATGACATTACGGATTAGTGATTGGATACTAATTGGATTATTATTTCAGTCACTCATTATTATCGACATGAATTTGTGTCAGTCAGTTTGTTGTCAGGCGATCGGATTTGACAATAGTCTCAATTGATGGTAATCTCATATCTATACTAATATTATAAAGCTGAAGAGTTTGTTTGTTTGTTTGTTTGTTTGTTTGTTTGAACGCGCTAATCTCAGGAACTACTGGTTCGAATTGAATAATTCTTTTTGTGTTGGATAGTCCATTTATCGAGGAAGGCTTTAGGCTATATAACATCACGCTGCGACCAATAGGAGCGAAGCATCAGTGAAAAATGTTGCAAAAACGGGAAAAGAGCCTAAAAAATTAAAAATGCTGCCGAAAGTAACTATTCCACGCGGACGAAGTTGCGAGCACAGCTAGTTATGAAATAAAATGTAAACATGATAATCGAGAATACTTTATTGCTACCGGCAACCGCCAACACATAAGGGAGTTTCGTATCTTCTTTGTAGCGTTGGCAACTTGGGATAACAAACACGTCTTTTAACCTAGGTCTGCTGCCCTTTCCATCGCTCTACTTGTATGAGGTATGTCATTTTGTCCATCAACATAGGTATCTGTTTGCTAAAGCATATGATACACAGAGTACTAGAGTGCGCAGAGACAAACATAAACTAGTCCTAAGAAATGTTCCTAAAACATGTAAATATAAGAATAATTGTCTTGCGTTGTGCGTCAGAATATATAACAAAATACCAAATGAATTGAAAGTGCTTAATAGCTTCTTATTTAAAAAAAATTAACTGAATGGCTTAATGACAAAATTTTTCATAGTATTAAGGAATTTATTGACAACTAGCTGGATTTTTACTGACATATAATTTATTGAAATTTTGATTCTAGACATTTATTTATTATTGCAATCTTGATTCCATGTAATGTTATGTAATAAAAATTAATATCATTAACATTGTAAACTATTTGCATGCTATTTTATTAGCGAAACATGAGCACCTTTTATTGTTTAATGTTATCATTTTATACCATGTTTTGTGCAAATAAACGATTTATTAATTTATTTTTTTTGTCCAAATTCAACCTTTGTGGTTTTACGTTCAAACTCTTTGTAGAAACATTACTTATTTATTTATTCAAAACAATATAGCACCAAGTTAATACAGAAACAAACAGACTCGTGGCATGTATGCACACGTTCAGTAGTTTCAATCGTATTAATAAGGTTTGCGAGCGACAAAGGCTTTTCCCTTCGTTAATTATCAAAATTCTAAACAAAGCTTAGCGTTCCTCATGAATGGAGGATATTGATGGATTTTGGAGTATATTTTGACTTGAATCATGATTCGACACGCCATTATGCAAAGGTGCTGCGTGGTAGTTACGTTTTAATCAAAGACTCGGTAATAGTATATTATTACCCCCATTCATTAAACCCGGTGCTGAATTTCATAAGCCTTGGAACACAGCCCATTCCATGTCTAACACAGCATTCGTATTACACTTGGCAGAATAGTTTTCGCATAATGGCTCCAACACATGTTGTTATAATAGGCTTAAATTACCAGGATGCTGCATTGTTAGTGTTAGCTTAAATTGCCTCAGTATAACTTAATACGAGACAGCATCGAGGTGCATTGTTTTAAAACTAAACAATGGTTAGAGGTATAACGAATGTGTGGACGCTATTCGTTAACACCTGCATAGCGTTATAATGTTCAAACAAATAGGAAAAGTACTAAAGGTTTTTCTAGTCTTTTTATGGATGTGGTTAAATTAAAATTGGTAAAGACACATCGTAATTACACAATTATATGATATAAATAACATCAATAATAATAACACCTTCTATTCCTTAATATATACATTCATATAGAACAACAAGATACAATTTTAAATTTTAAAGAAGTATTCAAAAAATACAAATTGAATGTAGGTATAGTCGACAATGAAATTGCTTTACCACCTTAGAAGTGAATTTTGTTTGCATATAATAAAACAACGAGTTCTATTTTTGTTTAAAAGACCAAGTGACAGATACGTTGACATTATTGACAATGAGAGCCTTAGCGAAATGTAATGGAAGTTTTTGTCAAAAGCGATAAAGCAATTTCATGGTCGACTATACCTTTAAATTTATTAAATAAGATTAAAGTTAATACTTTGTTGTACCTAGTTATTTTATATGCATAGTATGTGGCTTAGAGCGCTATGTAACCTCCAAACCGGTTCCTCCTGAAGCTGAGAAGAAGCCGTTTTGGCATTTTATTTTTGTACGATTTTATATTTTATTTTTTTTATTAATTTTCAATAAACTTTTGGTTATCCGTGTTAGGTATCCTACCAAATATATCTAAAGGATAGTGGAAGAAACGGTCATTTTGTAACAATAATTTTGACATTTTTCCTAAATAAATATGCAAATGAAATGTGTTTGCAAAAAGTTGCTAACATTTAAATGTATTTATCAACTTGTTAATGGAATATATTAAGGGAGAAAAGTTATCGCAACTTCAATGTGTCGACAAAGTAATAAACGTTAACATCTACAGTTACATTGCTTACAACACGAGATCCAAGACGACGGGCAAACTCAAAATTATTTTTATCGTGGTCACAAACTTTGACAATCAGTATAACAAGAAGACCCAAAGTTGTAAATTCTCGGGAATACATTGAAATGGTCAATCCTGAAAGCCATCAAAAAGATTTACGAGCTTACAAACTGGCAGCAATGGCGGTCAAAGCTAACATTTACATGCCGCATAGTTACGTAACGGCGTGTCAATTTGCTGTTCGTCTAAAACAAATTTGTTTCTCAAAGCACTTTATTTGACCGTGAACTGTTTGAGGACAGAATTTGTGTTTAAATGTAAAATGGTATGAAATTCATTAGTATATTTAACTACAAAGAAATTTGTAGGTCTCCATGAGAACTTAACAGACCTAAATGATCTATAAAATCCAATGAAGCGTATTTATTTTTGTAGTTAACGCGAAGCTTTTAGTTTTAATTACGGATCTGAATTGAAAATAACGCTACGTTGTAATTGCTTGAGAGATACTAGCCAAGAGAAACGACCTCAAATCTAATAACAGTTTAGTTTCAGAAGTCTTTTAAATAAAAACGTTTGATCCCTAAGTTAAGTTAAGCCCGCTTATAGAATAAGCTAAAACTTTCAAGATAGATCTAAATGAATCGTAGAAAAAGTGGCAAAGCGATTGGCCCGGTACCCAACGGTCCCGGGTTCTATTCCCAGATCATGCAAAATGTTTTTCGGTGCATAGCCCGGGTTAGTGATTACCAACCCGCATTTGGCAGCGTGGTGAATAAGCCATTTCCCTTCAAGTGTAGTGATGACTTGATTTCAATGATGGAGGCCGTTGCCCAGCCGTAGGACAGTCTTTTGCTACTTTTAACTTTTACAGACGTTTGAATTTTAATAATTAAATGAAATTCTTCCATGAAACGAAAGAAAGCCATATTCGTGAAATGATGTCGTTGTTATGCGAACTTTCCGCTCCGCTACAGACCGATACAACTTTAAATTTATGACGATCCTCATTGAATTTTAAATTTTGACGATTTGTTGATACTTTGTTTCTCGTCTGAATGCAATGTTTGGTATTTCTACCTTAATCGAAATCTGAAAATCAAAAATTGTAACTTTGGAAATAATTAAAAAAGTGCAGAGATTATTCAAACTTTAAATTTCTAGGTTAAATTTACCACAATCATGGTAGACCTGGTGGTCCCCAGTGAAAATAAAACGTCTCATAACTAGTAGTAGTGGTCTACTACTAGATAAGAGATTTTTTTATTTTCACTGGGGATAATCCCAAAAGTGTTATTTCGACTGTGAGGGTAGTAACTTCACAGTGACATAATGTCGCTGACTTACAGCGTAAATCACAAAGTACTAGAAAAAATTAACGAGTCTTGGTAGCTCAGCAGTCAGAGTATTGGACCGGTTATCCAAAAGTCGTGGGTTCGATGCCCACTCGAGTTTCCTTAGAGTGGTTGATTTTTTCTATTAATATTTTTTCCTGTAATCCCCTTCTTCCGGAATTATTCAGAGCGAATTGCATGCCTTGAAGCATCTTTGCAGTAACGACCAAAGGCGACGACCAATTAACAAAACCTTGCATGTCTTACAAATCGATGTAAAGGTCCAACGACAAGAAATAAAAATACAGGAAGCAGAAATCTTTTATTGCTGCTCTTGCAAATAGTTATGTAAATCTATCTCAATTTTTCTACCCAGAAAGCAGTCAGATATTTTCAACTACACCAGTACTTTCAGTCGAATTAAAGAACCACAAGACTGTAAAGCGGGCGATTTAAAATAACGAGGAGTCGTTTATATTGCAGTAGTTCCGTTCCTGCGTGAGGGTGGGGGGGGGGGGGGATGTTGCAAATAGTGGCAACATCGCTTTAATACTGCAAATGTACTTGGTAATGTAAAGTTCGCAGAACCGATTCTAAATTTAAAAGGTTAATTTAAATCTCATTTTCTACAATTTATATCATAATCGGTACTTTCGCCGTACTTTTAATCGTACTGCGCCATCGAGCTCCCATCAGCTCGATCCTAGTCATTTGCCTACTCAATAATTTATTTTAAAAAATGGTTGTGGTATTAGGTCTGATTTGTGTTCATCAGGATGTCGTCCTCGGACCCGCATCGTACCCTGCGTATTAAGAACAGGTCTCGGTCGGAGCTCGTCTTGTATTCGTATATGCTCTTAGAAAATGGTAAGATTGCATTGTTACGTATGTTTATTAGAAATAGCCGTTACCTCTATGAAATATAGATGGTTAAGTTAATTTTAAACTTAATATTTTTTTGTTTTTTTATTTTATTATGATATTTTAGATTGTTAAATTCAGATGGAAAGGAAAATTCGTGATAATTGGGATGTTTTTTTGTTTTTATGTGGAGGTTTGTTATTAGCTTGTAGATTAGCATCTAAGTAAGATTACTACTTGTAGATTAATCTAAGTAGCCTTAGTTGTACAATTACCAATATTGGCTGTAAACCTCACTATGAATGCGATTTAAATAAAATAAATAAAATATCTTCATGATCATAGGTTATCTTTCTTTGGCTTATAAAGCAATAATAATAACAATTTGATATACAGTTCGAATCGAGGAGCTTTAAGTTTCCTTGTATTTTTGAATAATTATTATATTAATTTAATTATAATATTAATTATAGTATCGGGTTTTCAAAGTCTGATGAAACCAATGAAGGCTCATTAATTAATATCGTCTAACGAACAATTGAGCCTGATTATTGATAGAATAATATTATTACCTAGTAACATACATTAGCCATTGGTATTTGTACAATCTGTTGGTTATTATATTTTGTTTTTATTTATTAGTGCTAGTTTTATTATCCTTATATACGAACACGTTAATGAAAACGACGATTTGTAAAGCAACATGTATTTTAATCACCGCGTTTGATAAATAGATTGATAAAGAGTTTATTTGGTACTTCATCACACACACACCATTACGCATAATACAAAAGCAATAACAGTAGATAGATAAATAAACAAAAAAACAAGGAATTAAATCCTAGATAAAACAATAATATGCTAATACTTACATTTAAGATTATAGAAATAGAAAAAATCTTTATTTGGTATAATTACACATCACCAAAAGCCATTTCATTGCCAGACAAATTGTCGTTTTCGTTAACGTGATCGAAGTTCAATCAACAAAATTATAGGGAGAGGGTAGGTTTCGGAGTGGAACAGTGACCGGCATGAAGATATGGCATTTAGCATTTATTCGAGCTAGTCAAGTAAATGTGCTCATGCTGATGCATTAGGTATTATTTATTATCCTTCTGTGAATTGCTAAAGCAGGTTTTTCTTCTTTTAATTGCATGTACCCTTTAAGAAAAATTTTGAAAGCAAACGGTACTGGCCGAAAACCAGCGCTACATATGTATGTCGCATTAAGCTGAGCCGGTAGCCTTTGGCATACATATTGTTACAAAGTCTAATATTTGTAGCTACATGTGCAATAAAAAAGTAAATCGTAAATGAATAGTGAAATATTATATTGTATCAAATGTAAAAGATGTAACAGTGTGCCTATAAATTATTATTTTTTTTTCATTTCATTTTATTTTCATTTCAAGTTATCTGCATTCTGAGAAGGCAGTTGGTAGCCTAGCCTAGCCCATGCTTCTGTCCGTGATAACAACGTTATTTAGTGTGATTGCAGCAGCTCCGCAAGACGTGCTCCCGTTTCGGCTGTACCTGCGCTTCTTCGACGTGCTCCCGCGCATCTGCCCGTGCGTCAACGCATACGATTGTAAGTTCAGACCGACACTTTATTTACTTACTACTTACTCCGCTGGCTCAGCAACCCGTAGTGGTTCTTATTTATTGAAATGAAACAACTTTTACGGATCTACTCGCGTTTATATTACACATTTATTGGATTTATAGATAACCTGATGTTTCGAACCATTTGCAGAGTCCGTGGTCACAGGGTGTGTTAAACGCGATTGGACCCGTAAAAGTAGTTTCATTTCAATGTGTAGTGTTTGCGTAAACTTTAGAAAACGATACCTAATTTAGTGCTTTGAAACGTAATTTATTTGGTGGGACCTCCAGTTTACAGAAAATGTGGAAAGGAAAGACGTTTTTGAAATGTGAACTACAGAAGTGGTTAATTAGAGATTTATCTAGCCTGGCGTCTCCCCAAACGCCGTGGTATACCTTATGCATTTTCTCCTGTATGAAAAGAAATAGTTGATCATTGAAGGAATTACACCTACTCATTTACGACTTAATGGGAATAGAGCACGCACTTGCTGATTCCACCAGACGCGCAATTTTCAAACCTACATTAAGATACCGGAACATACAGAAACCGACTCCACATATATCTTGAAAAATAAAGAAATTCTTCTTTATTAATATCAACTTAAGTACTTGTGATAATGTAAAACGATATTACTGGTTTTTACAGTTTATGATTCCGACTTTTCAATTAAGAATAAATGTATGATGATAATACAAATGCGTTAACGATTTCTCCATTCGTGCTCTACCAACCCTTTATATGCTGATAATTGCTCTGAGGTATATTAATCAAATGATTGTTTAAAATTACAAACACATTTAAATGCCACTGCCATTCGCAAACTCCTCACAACCATATATCACAAACTCCATTCAGCAACTTACTCCAATATCTTTACACCCGTTACGTATTCTCAAATCATTAATATTATAGATACAGAGTACTATCTGCGTAGCAATTAATATTCGTAAAACGTGTAGGAACGCCGCTGAAACTCACCCTTAATGGTATCATGCATAAAATGGTGGATTTAATCGTGTGTGAGTTGAAGAATGTATCTTTAGTTACGCAGCATTCTTAGGCTGTGAGCTTAGTGGCAATGGCAGCGGAGGCGGGCGCGGCGACTATGGCCGCTTAAGGCTGCTTTTCAGTTGCTTCTGCTTCTCATTTTAAACGGCAAGAAAAATAAGAAATCCTATTGGTGGATTTTTCCTCGCAAATCGATTAGCTGCCTGCCAAGCACAGCTCTAGTGGACAATTTCGTGCATTTTTTTTTAGAACGACATGCAATAACGAGTAGTGGATGTTTGACAGAAAAAGTTTGAAATAGTTGGCGTTGGCGCTGGCGTGTAGTTGGCGCGTTGCAGCAAAAATTGGTCAAACAATCATAACGATATTGAATGAACAGCCTAGACAGCGCTGCCTGCGTCGGGCACCGCTGAACCGTTTAATAAAAATAAATGCATTTAAACACTGGCTGACCCGCTGAAACGCCTTTGTCTTATCCAGTTTACGGCTTTTGAACGAGCTGTTAGCACAGAGTAGATATTATGTATTCACTAAAGAGTCCAAGCTGCCTATAAGCGTCCCGCTGTTGGTACACTCACACATAGCGCGGCCGATGTCAGCGTGACCTCTCACCGACGTGTTCAATGACGCGCCGTCGGGGTAAAAACTGATTTGCGCCGGCTCAGTTGCGGCACAAAGTAAAGAAACGGAACAGAGACAAAGCTTCTAAGGAGCATACGAAATTCTTACCTATTTTAGTAGGGTTGGCAAAAGACAATAAAATAAAATAAACAAACTTTTATGAGCTTTTGCTTAATCTAAATATTATTTTTTTTATAACTTTTGGTTTTTAATAATTTGTTATGCCTTTTCATAGAATGGTAAATTCTGAATCTGATAAAAAGTCTTTTCAAGTAATCAATTGGGAAACAATCACATAGCATATTAAATGTACAATGTTGTACTCGTTTCTGAATATCATTACCAATATTAAAAATATTTATGTTTAATTCCCGAGTTCCTATGGCCATCTTCCAGCTCCACCATCAGGGTCTGGTTACCAATTTATTTAGCACCAAAGTACTCGTCAAGACGAATCATACGAGCCCAAACTAGATGGGGTTGTGTCGTTTAATAACCGAGTTCCTGTGGCCATCTTCTAGCTCTATCATCAGACCCTGGTGACCATCTAGCACCAAAGTTCTCGTCAAAATGGATCAAACGAATTCAAACTCGATGGGGTTGTGTCGTTTAATAACCAAGTTCCTATGGCCACCTTCCGGTTTCATCATCAGATCAGCTCCATGTCATACTGATTTTGCATTGTCATCCGATTTACACATGCATGCAAAATTTCAGCTCAATCGATAACCGGGTAGTGGAATAAATTTAACTCACAAGCAAACATCGGGACAGGTGAAACTAAATAAAAGCTTGTAAAAATAACAATTAACTACGTAACATACCTACATAACATACAGGTTTGTGCGACCTACTTAAACATATCTAAAATTTTAAATAGGTATAATCTGGTTTTAATTTACTTACCTAGTAGACTCCTTCGGATAATTGAAATATGAAATATCTTTTTCTTTCTAGTATTATTCATACAAACGGTACAGTAAACGACCATTTAATAAGTCCAGAACTAATTATTTACACTTACACTTTATAACTATTTACAATTTATTCCACCTAAAACAATTCGTAACAAATATACAGGAGCACAAAACAAATAAGACGTGCTGCAGGCCCTTCCGTTTGTCCACTGGCCGAGCGAGCGTAACCGGTTTTATCCAGTGGCGGCGCGTACGCGACGCAGCGGCTAGTTGACACGCACACATGCGCCGTATGCTTGTAGTAGTTTACCTACGACGGCGCGGTTGTATGAAGCTTTGTCTCTGTTCCGTTTCTCTACTTTGTGGTTGCGGTATGACTGACAGGGCCGCACCACATGAGTCGTTGCGCGCACATGTCTACTTTGTGGTTGCGGTATGACTGACAGGGCCGCACCACATGAGTCGTTGCGCGCACATGTCTACTTTGTGGTTGCGGTATGACTGACAGGGCCGCACCACATGAGTCGTCGCGCGCACATGAGTTTGTTCATTGAATAATTTTGACATAATGACAGGTTCTCTTAAGAAAATATGTCACAATGACACTGTTATTCGTTGGATAAATCTTATCTAAAGATTGAAAAATCGTGCCTAAGGGAAATTAGTGTTTTATCTAAATATATAAAACAAAGTCGGGTCAGTTACGAAATGCATAACTCTTGCACCGTGTGTATGAACAATTCTGGAAAAAATAAGGATATTTCATTTTTTCATACCCAAGAAATTATGTGTAAGTATAATTATTTATATCGAATACAATAAACAAGATTACACAGCTCAGTCAAACAAAAATTGAGATTGAAAATGAATGACGATGGAATGCTAAAATGCTAAATGTGTGGTTTTGTATTCCCGGTGTTAAAAAACTATTGCTCGTTTAAAATCAATATGTTATGTAGATACTTACTGAATTTGTGTTTTCACTTCAGAAGACATCCCGCCTCAGGAGTTTTCATTTTTGTAACAATTTTCATTTTTGTTTCATTTTTGTAATGGTACAAAATTTTTAAATATTATGACCCATGTGTCAAATTACACTAAACCTTATTTTATATCTTTTGAAATACACGTTTTATTAAGTACTTGTTTACCTTATTTTATTTTTCCTCTATATTTTTTTTAACGTGCAACAGGTGTCAGCCCTATCAGAATAATAATAATTTGGCTCGTTGTTAGAAAGCTTGGTCTCTGTAGGATATTTACTCATGTGCTGTTAGTGTCTCGTCCAGTAAGAGTGATAGATTCCGATGTATGACGATATCAGTACAATGATGCAAAAAGATGACAAAGATAAGTTAAAAAAAAAACGAGCAAGCCTTTCAGTAGTCGCATATGATGTGTAACATTTGACATCTCACCTTAGTAATAAGCAATTTTAACATTATATTCTGAAAAAAATGGGTCAGGTATTACATCTTTTTATAATTATAAAATAAATGCAGTATAGTCGACAATGAAATTGCTTTATCACTTTTGACAAAAACTTCCATTACAATAAAATTTCGCTAAGGCTCATTGTCAATAATGACAACGTATCTGTCACTTGGTCAAAAAAAATAATAAAAAAAGTTATTCACTATCATGCATACCCTTACCCTTTCGGCTTAGTACCCCCGCCCCGTTCCCACTAACGTTGAACGTTAACGTTATAGAAAGCGAGCGGAAAGATGTTACACATCAAAAAAACAACCGACAAATACCATGAAGTAACTTTATTGTACAGACTGCACATCACCTATCCAAAACTGTAAATTTTCTTCAATAAATATTCAACCGTATGCCATATACATAAAGTTCAAAGTCTATTGAGAAATTTGACCGTTTGTGGTAGCGTGATGTACAGGCATGTGTAGTACTACAAATATAATAAATATAAAGTAAATAATATGCTCGGGGTTTCTCTGCGTGATCGAATCAGAAATGAGAAGATCCGCAGAAGAACAAAGGTAACCGACAGCCCGAAGAGTTGCTAAGCTCAAGTGGCAGTGGGCAGGGCACATAGCTCGCAGGCCGCTTGATGGCCGCTGGGGCGGAATAGTCCTTGAGTGGCGACCGCGTATCGGAAAGCGCAGTGTGGGCAGGCCTTCAATAAGGTGGACCGACGATCTGATGAAGGTCGCGGGAAGTCGCTGGATACGAGCAGCACAAAACCGCTCGTTGTGGAGATCATTGGGGAGGTCTTTGTCCAGCAGTGAACGTCTTTTGGCTGAGATGATGAATCATCATCATCTCATGAAATTCATTCACTTTCATCATCAGATGAAAGTGAATATTGCAAGAGTCTAAAGTAAAATGCGACGGCAGCAATTTTATAATGTAGGTATCAAACAAAATGTGTGTTGTTGACCCGTAGGTTCCGTCCGCTTCGGCAACGACTTCGGTGCACGCTTGGAGGCGATGCACGACTTCTATTTTCATTGCGTTCTATCTTTCCTTTTGAGTAAAACTTTCGTACTACAACGCGCAATAAACTAGGAATGACCTTGCCGCTTCGCGAGAAGCGCGTGTCTTATACCTTATAGTTGACGGTTGAATGTTCACTGTTGAGGATTGTAACTTGTTACAAAGAGATAGTATCTTTGAGCACCTGTGTGTAAAATTCGCTCAGCTGGATAACCGGCGCGGTTCAGTGATACACTCCGAGCGAAATACATGGGGAGAATAAATCATTTAATGTACTGTGATTTGTGCGACCGCAAGCTACTTGGAAGGAGATCGCAAAGTTTTTCTGATATCAAGATAAAACAAAAAGTAGAGCATTTATGAAAGGCCAGCTTAAGGTTTTCGGAGTTTTATCTTATGGCACATATCTTTGAAAGCTGATAAGAATAAGTTTGATGTGTTTGACGTGATAAATTGCTACGACCCTAATTTTAAAGGTTCCTCTGACTTTTTTATTTACTGTCCAGTAGAACTTAGTAAATCGATATCAACCTCCTTGGATACTGCATTGAAATTGTAAGCCGCATGCAATAAATATGAGTTTTGCCCGAAATTCGAGTTGGCACTGGGAAGGTACAGAAGCGGATAAAATCTGCGTGACTTAAGGGGAGCTCTAAAGCCTATATGTGAAACCAGCTCAGGGCAGTCCACAGAACCAGAAGCAACTTTTAACAAAAATACCAGGTCTGAGATATCCCGTCGATTTTCTAATGGAAGTAGGTGGTGACTTCTGCATAAGTCCAAGTAAGACGTAGACTCATACTTAATTCTAGCACGAAAATATATATAAATAATGTTTCATGAATCGCTTCTGGATACTTTCAATACGCGCAACATATACTTGATATCTTGGGCTTATACGCAACTAAAAACTTCTACGACACAATGTTAAACACTTTATTAGAACAGCAAAACTTTATTGTAACTATTTAACTTGGAAGCATCAGGAGACTTTGCGGAGGAAGACTCTGTGCAAGAGTCGCTGCCTGAAGACATGGACACCGGGGTTGAGGTGTTCCTGGCTGCTGACTACGGCAAGCAAGCAGTCACGCACTTTACGGTACCATTATATCTTTTTTATCTTGTTCATTAGAACCACAAGTAAGTAAATAAAAGCACAAGAAGCACACTGGACTCCTCCAATAATCATCTCAGTTGACTTTGACTAGAACTTAACCCCCAGGTCTAGAGTACAGAGGCAATGATTTAGCGGTATGTCCACAGACACACACACATAACTATTCCAGCAACATATTATTATGCTAGCGACTATATCCTAAAGGAGCTGAAGGGAAAGTCAGATACCAGCCAGTTTGTATTAAATTAAATCATTTAATACTTAATATTTAATTAACCCTGTCAATTCACCTAAAGAGAAATTTAAAAATCAATATTACGCACCTAAAAAACCGTATTTCTTGATCTCTCTCTTGATAAACTATCATACTCTTCCATAATATTCTTAAAGTTAAAATAATTCTTGTAAACTCTTTAACATTTGATAAGCCTTTTTATCAACCTACTTCTATGGCAGGTGGAGCCAGAGGTAACCACAATAGCTGCGGGGGCTTACGGCGAGTTGCAAGTGTCCTTTACACCCCCCGAGCACGCGGAGCTGGCGCCAGACGCGGTGCTCTTGATACGCAACATGCCGGCGCAGCCTGCTGGGTCAGTACACAGGTGGAGGCAGGGGTGGCTACACTAGTTGTGGGGATATACGGCGAGCTATACATGAGGCAATTCTAGCTGTGGGGGCATACGGTGTGCTACACGTGTCCTTCACTCTCCCTAACGCGGTGCTCATAATATGCTAGATGCCGACGCAGCCTACTGGGTTAGTAAGCAGGAGGAGTCAGGGGTGGCTACACTAGTAGCAACACTAGCTACACTAGTTATTAAGGCGAGCTATACGTGTCATTCACTCCCCCCAACGTGCTGCTCATGATACGCAACATGCCCTCCCAGCCTACTGGGTTAGTCCATAGGTGGAGTTAAGGGTAGCTACACTAGCTACATTAGTTGATAAGGCGAGCAATACGTGTCATTCACTCCCTCCATTGCGGTGCTCATGATACGTTACATGCCACCGCAGCCTGCTTGACACAGGAGGAGCTAGATCGGGGCACTCTAGCTGTGGGGACAAACGGCGAGCACTCTGCTGGTTTAGTCAGACCATCTACTGCCTAAGATCACCCACTATCTAGTATTTATGTAAAATAGTTATAAACAGAAAAAAACTTTAGAGTTACCAAGGGATTTCAACTCGTTGATTTCGCAGAGTTTGATTTTGTAATGCTCATTGTAAAAATTATTTAATTAATCTGTTTCTAGTAGAGTAAAAAGCCTATATTGTCCAAAATCTGGTGTTCAAAGACTCGAGGAATTTGGGAATTGAACATGGGACCCCCGGATATAGGCCGACCGCTTTCTAAGACCTTCTACTACTTTCAGGAACAATTTTGGTTGTATCAGTCAAAACGCAAACGTGACCACTGTAGCTTTGCTATCTGATTATCCATTGTAATTTTAATAACTTCATTCCACTTTGGAAAGTGTGGAGCATCGTCACGTAAGCCCCCAGACGTTTCATTAGATTAGACGCTGGAGACCCTCGGAGTCGCGCCACCGCACCTGCGCCAGACGCCGCGCCGCCATTACTCATATGCCAACAGTGTCACGAACCACCTGGACGCTACCAGAATAGATTAGTGCTATTGTAACAGCAACAGAATTTGACCCCAGTTGCAAGCGATGCATTTTCGGAATTATGGAGCTTTGAAGTATTATTAACGTCTACATCAGTGGGACCCATCTAATTATGAATATTATAAGTAAATTTTTTACTTTTTATTTTCAAGTGCTAATTACTGCACTGAAGCTAAAATAAATATTTATAAAAATTATAAAATACAGTGAAAAATACCCAGAGACCCAGGACCCTGGGTCGGGTAGGCGTTTCATTTTTTCACTCAAAGTAAAAAAAATACTATAGCGTTGTGTTTTTAAATTTGTGGTATTTCATCTGCAAATAAATCATAATGTAAGATAACCGCGAGTAGATCCACAATAAAATCATTCAATTTAAAAGATAATCGAAAGTTGTGTAAAAATATCTACATAATTTATTAACTGATTACAGAATCTTTTGTTTGCCTCTTTCATAATTTTGCTATTGTAAATACAAACTTATAAACAAAACAGTAAAAGTTTTATATTGCCTTTTTAATTTAATAAATTGGTGAGACTTGAATTAATTAGCCTTATCCAGCACTTCAGACACCTTTGTAAGTGCGAGCGATCAAATAAGAAGTCTAAAACTGGGCTAGCTCAAATTCAAATTACAATTGTAATTTAAAAACATACGAATTTATATTAAGCAAAAAATTGTTAAAGAAGATTAATTATTCTTTGAGAAGTGTAGCGTTATACAACGTGTAACAAAAAGATTGCTGTAAAAATAAAAAGATCCAAAGTGTATCCGATCTAGATCTCGTATACAGAGTTACTAAGACGTTTCGAACCCTTTGCAGGGTCCGTGGTCACAGGGAGACTGAGGTGTTGGTCGTCTCATAATTAGTTGGTAGCTTGTATACCCTCATTTAAATTTAATCAGGTGCGTTCCGTTTTACGCAGAAAGAGCTTACAGTATCTTTTGGTCTGGCAGTATGGTGTTGGGGCTGGGATTTAATATTTTGTATGATAGGATCCCAGGCTGGTGGTAGATTCCGACCATCTTCTCTGTTAAAATAAGGATGTTTTTTAATTTCAATAGCCTCGCGTATCATCCTAGGGATGAATCGTTGTTCTCTAGCGAGTATTTGTGGTTTATCAAATCTGATGTAATGGTTGGGCCCCTCTAGGGAATGTTCGCATACTGCAGACTTATTTTCGCGCCTATGTTTGACGTCGTCTGTGAATGTGTAGTATTCGCGTAAACTTTAGAAAACCATAATTATTAACTTTAATTTAAAGCAATTTTTTATTAAACATTTCTATTGTGACGTTACATTAAAATAAACAAGCCACAGCTCTAGTGGACCTTTGTTTACTTACATTTGTGATCTCTGCTGCTCGCTCATACGCGCCTGACGCGCATGACTTCACTAATATAAAAGGTACCTATTTCATTTACAATTGCATGACAAATAATAGTTAATAATTATGTCTTAGTAGCATCACATACAGGATCTAAATCGGATCTTCTCATTTTTACCACACCTTTCACGTTGTATATCCCGAAAGATGGCCAGCAGTGGGAGCATAAAATGAACTGGTGATGTAGTCGTTTGTTTGTAAAAAGAGTTTGAAGCTTATCCCTGTCGCTGGCAGCCCCTCCTGGTACCGCTGCGAGCCGGAGCCCCAGCTGGTGCAGCTGCGGCAGGTGCAGCGCGAGGGCCGCCTGCGCGTGTCGGTCAGCAGGCTGCGCGTCCGGTATTGCGCGCTGGGTCTGCCCGCCGGTGACGTCATGAGGTCCGCTACATACCTAGCAATACCTAGTAATCAAATCGAGAGCTCTCGAATCAAACTCTCGAGAGTCCATTCTGTTTTCATGTCGCGGAAGACAATATGAATCAGTAATAATTTTACAGTTTTCCAATGCAATAAGTACTTGTTTCGAGTTGAAGCGATAAGCGACCATGGTCAGTCACAATTACCGGAGACTGCTACCGCGGATCATTTAACGTTGTCCCGTGTCAGCACAAAAACTGTCCATTTTAGTGCCTTAAAAAAGGCAAAGATAAGTGCATTCCGGTACAGCTCCAAGTCTCCTATAGGATTCGCAAGACTTTCCGCGTGCTGAACGTTGGCAATGGCCACTTGCACCTGCGAGCGGCAACCGATGGTCTGTGGAGCATCGTCCAGGGCGGCGGGCACGCCCTCCCGTGCGGCGTCGGCTGCTGCTGCGTGCAGCGCAGCGGCGAGCGCGCGGGGAACGTGGCGCTGCATCTGCCGCCGAGGAGCTCTGTGGAGGTTTGGAACTCTTCGAGATGTTCTACGACGGTGTTGACTCTGGCACCTTACAGCGCGGCGGCGAAAGCGCAGGCCACTTGGAGCTGCATCTGCCTCCATGGAGGCTTAGATAGAAACTCGTCGCGATTGTGCACCTGTGGCCGTGGCTCATTGCAAGGGAACGTGGCGCTGCACCTGCCGATAAGGAGCTCTATGGAGGATTGAATTTTTTTGCGATTGTGCATCCGGTTGGGTAGTGGACGTGAGAACATGGCACTGCACCAGCCGCCAAGGAGATTCAAAACACTCTGCAGTCGTTTACTTGCAGTGGATGCCGATGCTTAGTTAAAGTTCTTGCTACGCCAGTAACTGTTTTCTTCTGGTATACCAGATGTCAGTGGAAGTGTGCATCCACACTGCGGACGCGTGGCCGGCCGTCACTGCAGAGCCACCGTCCGCGCCGCCCGCGCCGGCCGCGCCGCCCGCATCGCCCGCGTCGCCCGTGCTGCCTGCACTCCCCGCGCCGACCGCATCGTGCAAACCGTTCACTGCGTTCGCGCCGCCCGTTTACAGCCCGCGTAAGAAGATCGTCACTCCGCTGCTCTTCTACGACGAGGACAATGTGTTGATGGTAAACGAAGCTAAATCATTATTAATATATTTGTTTTTATTACTGAGCCAACAAACAGTCTGCCTGATGGAAAACGACGATAGAAACTCATGATATTATATGCTGCATGGTGCTTCAATTCAGAAATGGATTATAAGTGGTCTCCATAAAAGTAGTACCTGGTTAGAATACTACTACCAGCAATTTTTATTTATTCTGGTGTTTTTAGCGAAGTTGAGCCAGACATGGTATAAACCTTCAAACCTGCATTGGGTCAACGTGGTGGGCGTGTGCTATTTAGAGAAGACCTGAGACCTGCAGTGGGACATCTATACACCTAGGTTGTAGATGATGATAGTATAAATCAGTTTATATTCAGCATTTTGTAAAGATTTGTTTTAGGAAGTGTAATTGGGACGCTTAGAAGACGCTTTTTTCTATTTCATAATAATAAACTGCCTTCAGTTAACGAGTTTCGTTTTGTAGACAATACCCCTGATCCTGGAGTTGGAGTTTCCGGTTCTCCGCATAGAGCCTGCTGGCATCGATTTCGGCTTCGTGATGGACGGCGACACCAGGAAGGCTTACTTCACAGTCACTCACTCCAGCCGTGAGTTAGAAAAGGAAACTGATTAGTTTTACAAGTATAGATAGTAATTAATTTAGAGGTATGTGTCAGAAGATGGTATTCATAGCAAAAAAAAGCTGTAACTATGAAATGGTAACTTAAATCATGACCTGGGGCCTTTGTATGTATGCTAATCTAGCAGTGTTGTTGCAGTTGTGAAAACGAGACCCGGGTAGCGGCGTATAGACACACATCTCGTTTTCACAACTGCAATAACATTGCAGTAATATTGCTTTAAGATCTCATGGTAAACCACCTTGTATTGGATTGTAACCAAAAGTGTTAGTTGTCTTAAATATGCCTCAACCACAGCGACGGCGACTCTGGACCTAGTTGTGGATTGGATCGGCTGCAGCGACTTCAGCTTTTGGCCGAAGAGCTTCTTCCTGCCGCCGGGCGCCTCCGAGAGAGTCTATCTGCAATACACAGCCAAGTGAATATTCTATCAGACTTTCTCCTTGTTTTGTTCAGGATAAAATGCTTACTACTTACTACGTCTGGTGAGACGCAGATGGTTATATGGAACCCTCTCCCAACCTCTTCAAGGGGAAGGAAGGTATACCCACTTAAAACACCTTTTTATATACAGGAGAAAATCCTTTCGCATACCACTGCGTCCGGGGAGATGTAAAGGATTATGTGGGACCCTCCCCCGACCCCCGCAAGGGGGAAGAAGAGTATGCCCATTAAAAACTCCCTCACTACCTCTCATGTGCCACCAGAATGATAGAGCGTTATAAAAAATCACCAGAGTTCCATCAAACATTTCCTGCTATTTTCTGTAATTCGTATAGTGTTTTTTTGTGTTACCTATTGAAACGCATAACGTTTTTAGGCATAAACTGAAAATGCATAATGTTCATGGCCATAATCGTCACTTGCCATAAGTCTTATAGCATAACTTCATAACGCATATCATTATATGGCCCAAATCTGTAAGGCATTATCATGGAAAGGCATAATTGCAATAATCATAATTAACAAAAGGCATAATTTAAATGGACAGTGGGACATTTATAGGTTGTTTACTTACTAACTAACTATAATTTAAATTTGAAAGGCATAATATTCAAAAGGCATACATTTTATCATAAACCTTATTATGCGAGCATGCAGCAAGCATGCAGCAATCATGCAGCAAGCATACAGCAAGCATGCAGCAAGCATGCAGCACGCATGCAGCAAGCATGCAGCAAGCATGCAACAATCAAGCATGCAGCAAGCATGCGGCATGCAAGCTGCATGCAAGCAAGCAAGCAGCAGGCAAGCAAGCTAGCAGCATGCAAGCAAGCATGAACCATGTAAGCAAGCATGCAACATGCAGCAGGTATGGTTTCTGTCACGGCTCCGGCGCTGCGGGGCTCCGGCAGTCCCACACGAGCTTATCGTCGCCGATTGATTTCGCTCCCCACCGCAGCTTGGGCTTGCTCCGCGCCTACGCGCTTCTAAATTACACTCTAGAGGTAGGACAGACAAGACTACGTGGAGTCGGATTTGCAGCGATTCGTTTCTGTCACTGACTTTTGTAGCACAACATAAACACAACATTTTAACGTTTTAAGACTTTAATTTAAATAAAATTAAGGTTAAAATGCTATTTATATAAAAAATTACATAATTTAACTTAGTAAAATTATAGCTAGTGAATAATATACGTACTGTTGTAATGAGAAGTGTATTTAAGCCAAGTAAAAATTATATCCAATAAACGTTATATCCTTTAAAATTAGTTCATTTGTAATTGTATGAAATGAAATACACCCCTTAAAACTTAAGATTATGTCAAAACAAAATTATGAATGTTAACAGTTATACATAGTAAAATTATGCGTTTTAAAGTATGCTTAATAAAATTATGTCAAAAAAAAAATAGATTTTAACGATTATGATTTTATACATTAACAATTGCCTTTAACAATTCTGCGTTATTATGTTTATGCATAATAAAATATTATATATTTATAAAATTCACAAAATACAGTGAAAAAATTAAACGCCTACCCGACCCAGCCAGGAATCGAACCTGGGTCTTCCGCAATCCGGGCGGCTGCACTGACCGCTATGCTACCGGGAAGGCTGACGTAGACGCTGAATTTTGTCACTGCTTTTGTAATTTTTTAGAGTGCTAATAGCGGCACAGCGCGCCATCTATCCAACTGTCACTGCACTGACCGCTATGCTACCGGGAAGGCCGGGAAGCCGCCCGGATTGCGGAAGACCCAGGTTCGATTCCTAGCTGGGTCGGGTAGGCGTTTATTTTTTTCACTGTATTTTGTGAATTTTATAAATATTTAATTTAGCTTCAGTGCAGCAATTAGCACTTGAAAATAAAAAGTAAAAATTTACTATAGCGTTGTGTTATCAAATTTGTAGTATTTCATCTGCAAAGATGAATCTGCATAGCCAACGGCTGCAATGACAGTTGGATAGATGGCGCGCTGTGCCGCTATTAGCACTCTAAAAAATTACAAAAGCAGTGACAAAATTCAGCGTCTACGTCAGCCTTCCTGGTAGCATAGCGGTCAGTGCAGCCGTCTGGTGCATCCCGAATAATCTTAATAGTTAGTTGGTACTATGTTCCTATAAACTAATTAAATCTGTGAAATGAGGAGGAAATGTTATTGTTCCTCTAGGGTTACTTTAAGAACTGTTTTCGCTCGCCTCTACTGGTCTTTTCTGATAAAGCACTAAACTATCTCGCAAAAGACGTCCATACATACGCTTCTACAAAGTTCTTACGAACTACGTGATTTTCGCGAATTAATCTAGCTGGACTAATTTATCTTTAATTTATTTATCTACGTTATTAATAAGCCATGATGATGCTCGTTGCAGAATTTCAGAATTTTACTAATTCATTACCGAGAACATTTTTGTTTAATCGACCATGAAATTCTTAAAAGTGAATATTGTTTGCATCACAAAGCAACAAGGTCTATTTTTGCTTACAATACCTTGTCATTAATGACAATGAGCCCTAGCGAAATTTTATTGTAATTGAGGTTTTTGTCGAAATTAGTAAAGCAATTTTGCGGTCGACTGTACATTCACATACGTATATAAACGAGTAAGCAATTTATCTGTATTCCATTTGAATGAAACACGATTCCCTTTAACCGTCTGCTCGTCATGTGCCTGTGTGACCACAGCATGTATCTGTGTAATCCCATTGATTGACGTGTTAGCAAACCACTTACTCGCTCAAAGCGATTCGTTCGATCCTTTATTACGTTGAAAGAAACAAATACCTTTCCTTGTGGTACAGAGGGAGGCACGTTCCAACGAAAACTTTTGATAAAACAGTTTGAGCTGAGCTAAAAAAACATTTCTCGTTTTCGTAGACTGTCAAGAGAAACCTTACTTTAATTTAAAATGTATGTTTTGAACCTGATTTTGATGTTAGTTTTGTATATTTGTATCGATGTGTTTGATTTTTTCTTTCTCTTTCGCACCGTTGTTCAACAAACCGTTATTTTTGTACAAGTTAGCAGTGGAAACTTTAAATGCTACTGTATTCTATTTCTAATTGTTTATATGTGTGTGCGATATAAAGCTGTATGTTTCCTTAATAAAATAAAATATTAGATATTTTCATCCTTTGTATGCTGCCAATTTTGGTAAATCCATATAATTTTTACTTACCTACATAAGAAAACAAAATTGTACGACGTAGGTAATCAAAGTAACGGTATCGCATCTCTACAGCAGTTAGAGATAAGATCTTGTTCCTCAAACATACCAATCCTTCTTTCTGTTTGTGGTGCAGCTGGCGCGGCGTGCCGGTAGAGGGTTGCGCGCGCGTGGCGCAGCGCGGGGTCGGCTTAGGGGTGGGGGCGGGGGGGGCGGGGGCGGAGGGGCCCGGGCGCTGGTGCCGCGCCGCGCTGCCCGCGAGGGCGAGGCCGGCGCGCGACCGCAAGTGCCACGCGCCGAACCACGACCACACCGACGACAAGCACCTGCTGCCGCCCGGTCTGGCGCTGTGACCGTAGGTGTCAGTAGGGGGAGAGGACTGGGACGTGGCGGGGGAGACTGCAAGTGCCACGAACCGCACCACAACCACACCGTAAGTGTGGGAAGGAGGCGGGGGCAGTGGCGCCCCGGCGCGGTTCGCGATTGCTTTTGATTCTACGGCAAGCGTGGCGATAAAGCCTTTACACTTCAATTGTATTGATGACTTGATTTCAATGATGGAGGCATTTGCCCAGCAGTGACAGTTATAAACTATTTACTTTACTACTATAGCATTTGAGGAGTAGCGGAACAAAAATAGATAATTCTACATTTTGTAAAAAAAATTGCAATGACATTCGACAGAAAACCATAAATTACATCGTCCATTAGGCTGGTGTGGTTCAAATCATGCTAATTCATGCAGTAAATAGCATCTGAAGTTTAAGGTTTGCTGCAGATCATGATATTTCCATGTTTACAAATATTAATAAGCAAAATCGGAACAAAACATGATAAATTTCATACTTTTCTGGTACGCCGACTTTTTCAAAACATGACATTTCCAAACAGTTTGGTTCAAATCACGATAATTTCATTGGATATTTCCATTTTTACATAAGAATACATACAACTAAACTTAATTATTCATTAGAACCCATATTAAAAAAATTGTACTGAGGCGAAGTAGTTGCGGGTTTTACCTTTTGTGAAAAGTTAGACATCATGTAATTATCATGTTTCGTTCTGTCACTCCTCAGTTGATTTCACCAAAACAAATTGTCTTAGAACCCCTTGACAAACAGTCTAAACAATACAGGAACTCAAAGTAGCCGCCTACGGAGCTGAGCCACGGCTCTGCCTGCTTGTTGGCTGAACAAACCTCCATTGGGTCAGGGCACTGCCGCCTGATGCTTCAATAAAACGATCAAGGTTCAATGAACTTCCGAATGTGATACTCTAAGATAGTGCTGAGGTGGGGTCTTCTGTGACCTAACATTTGTTATTGTATGCTGAAATCGTAAATAAAATATTATATTATAGTCAATACGTTTATCATACTTTTATTTTTCTCTGTAGCACACATGTTCCTAATAATATGCAACATACTCCTGCTTGTAAAACTTCGACACCTTTTTTCTTTAGGTGCTTCTTCACGCCTCTTTTGAAGAACCCCATATCATAGGAAGGAGGGAAAGCGTGTGCTGGTAGACTATTCCATCTTTTGGAGGTGTGACAAAGAAACGAGTCACCAAATTTCTTTTGCTTGTGTGCTAGTTGAGTGATCATCTAGCTATATCATCATAAAATATTATATCGTTCAGGTCCAGTTCGTATAGCGTTCAGGGTGCTGATGGAGCTGCCGCGGCGCTTCAGCGCATCAGGCATGCTTGCCGACGCGTGGACGGACGGCTTCCACGCCATAGTCCGTATAAGCGATGTACCTCACTACTGAACCGCGTGCGCGTCAGCCCCAACAGCATCCTGTGCGAGTTGCCTGACATGTGGGAATCTTCCCTCCTACAGCACTTTGTGTCTCTCCATATTGATGAAATTTAGTTAAATTGATTTGAATAATTTAATTTAATTTATAAATTGCATTGTTTACTAACATATATTAAGTTTATTTTGTAACTAACACATCAATATGGACTTAGTATAGTCTGAATAAAGATATTGCTGACTAAATAAATGTTTTGTTTTGATTTGAGTAAGATAGCAGCCGTAACACCTACCAATATTTATGGGACGAACTAAGAATTTTTGGTATGTGGGACAAAACTTCGGGACGGACGAAGCCTAAATCAAACCGTAGGCAATGTTGTGCCTTTTGGCCCAATTTTAAGTGCTATTTTTCACGTGTGATGGTCCGAGACCAGTATTTAGGCGTTTGTGAGCTGACGACGAACTTTTTATTTCTAGGTTTGTTTTATAATTTTAAACACCTTTTTACTTCTGCTCTGATACAGATTTACTGGTGGTAACAACAAAACTATTTCTGTCATTGACTTTTGTCGTATTTGACACGTTGACATTCCTATGACCCCATATTGGCTCATAGCAGATTACACCCATAGGTCCTGACCCCTTAAGGGTTCATTTTTCTTCCTCAATTTTAAAGCGGACTTATGAGTATGGTTTTAGTTATTTTGTGGACTTACGAGGGAAGATGGAAAAATATTATGTCTAAAAATTTATTTTCCTGGTAAGTTTAATAAAACCAACTGTAATAACCTATTAATTTCTTTGGACTTATCGGAAGATCAGACCATTTTGTATGGGTACTGTTAACGTGGCAACGTAAGCAATAAATGTCTGCGCTAACGGCTTGACACTGTATAACCTACCTTAATAAGTCAACCCTGAATAGGTCTTGCGTTTTGAACCCCAGCCCGCGTGAATAATAAGTGTTGACGACACCATGTGAGCAATAACCCGCTTCGCCTTTACACGATTCCCCAGAAACGCTTAACGACTGCGAACAAATAGCAAGAAGGCCCTAAAATGTGTTTAAACTCGTTAAACGCGAGTGATGTTCTATACAGTAAAGTTCCAAACTCTGTCTCATCAGTGTCTCGAGACTAATAAAGTTGAAAGTCAAATCATTTTTTCAGCATAAGCCTTCACAGGCATTTATTGACGTCAAAACTATAAAATCCAAGTAATAATAAAAAAACTAATAAAAACAGCTCCTAAAAGCAATAAATAATATTGAAATCATATTATTAATTACCTAGATACGCATGTCAGTTTAAAAAAATGTCTACTGAAGTCGGGTGGTTGGTGGTCGGCTGGGGGACAATTTTGTTTCATTTAAACTTTTTAAGTTGTTCCATTATTTCCACTTTTTTATTGTAAAAGCCACATCCGACTTCAGTAGACATTTTTTAAAACTGACTTGCGTATCTAGGTAATTAATAATATGATTTCAATATTATTTATTGCTTTTTAGAGCTGTTTTTACTTTTTTAAGTTTCCTGTTTTTTGAAGTCGGTTTTTTTTTGTAAAAATATATTTTATTTTACGATTTTTAGTGATGGGTAGACGTAGACCTAACAAAGATGCTTCTCGGATGAGGAAACGATGGCCTAGTAGGTAGTGGTATTCATATAAAACTTCAATCTTCATTAGGTGTTATTTTTGTACGAACTAAACATTTTGGCATATTGAACCGTATGAAGTAAGCCCAACAAAAGGTAACTGCTGTAAATCGTTGAGGAATTCCCTCGACTGTCTATGGGCTCCATCATCAGACCTGAAATGGCACTTATAACCCATATAGGTGCAAAGTTCTTATCAATAGAAATAAATTAAGACCAAACACAAGGTAGCTACTGTAAAACGTTGAGGAGTTCCCTTGACTGTCCTTCGTCTTCATCATCAGACCCCTAATGGCAGTTACAACCCATCTAGGTATTAAGTTCTCATCAATACAAATTAATCAAGCCCAAACACCATGTAATTGCTGTAAATCGTTAAGGAGTTCCCTCGACTGTCTTTCGGCTCCATCATCAGATCGACTTCAGACCTTCAGCAAGTAGTAGTGCTTTAAAATTTTTAATGAAAACATTAACAAACGCACTAGTCGCCCCTACAATTTTCGAAAGTTCCCCTCGATTTCTCTAGGATGCCATCATCAGATCCTGGTTTCCTTATCATGGTACCACCCTTGAAATATCTCCTTTATAACAAAAAAAGAATCATCAAAATCGGTTCATAAACGACGAAGTTATCCGCGAACACACATAAAAAAAAATATCCCATATATACGAGTCGAATTGAGTAACCTCCTCCTTTTTTGAAGTCGGTTAAAAATCAGTTTGACTAAACTACTGAATCTACCACCATTTCGGATTTTGGGAGAACCGAGAAGAACTGACAAGAAACTCAAACTAATTCAATTATAATCTTATTAATACGTGAAGCAAAAACTTTATACCCCTTTTTACGCAAATTGCGCGGACGAAGGAGTATGAAATTTCGCACACTTATAGTTCATATAGAGAAGGAGTACAGAATGCTAATATTTTTTTTAAATCATGCATAAAAATACATAAAATTAAATAAACATTGTTCCATACATTTTTCAAAAATTTCAAAAATGGAAGACGAGCGGCCGAAATCTGTCAATGCCAATCCAAACTCATATTCTATCTTTTTTAATTTTTCATTGCTTAGGATACAATCCGTGCAGCCTAAATAAAATATTGTTTAGAAAACAATTTTTTATAAAAATTACAGTTGAATTTCGACCGCCTGTGGAGGCTGGTCTGCTCTTGCATACTTATCTTATTTTTAGTATTATTAATTATAGTTTGACTTTGTTTTACCTAAACAATTTTTGACTTTTACTAGAGTACTGTAGTGGTGCTGTATGACATTGTGGAAATTGAAACCTTTACATAATTATCTGATGTAAATTTGTTAACTTACATTTTTTATTTTGTTTTTTTTTACATGTTGTAGTTGTCTTATATATATTTTTTGTGTTTATTTGTAATGGAAAGTGTTCTGCTATGATAGGGCATTTTCCAATATTTTTGACGCTGTAAGGGAGAAAAGAGCTGGACACTTGCTGAGTTTCTTGCCGGTTCTTCTCAGTACAAGATCTCCCGCCCAGAGTAGATTTACGAACCGATGGCATAATGACATTCACAAGAGCTACTTGTAGCCTAAACTGAATAAATGATTTTGAATTTTGAATTTTGAATTGACCACTGGGCGACCACTAGTATAATTATATAATTCTTCCGTACGTATGTAATTGTGTATGCCACTGAGCTCCTAAACGGCTGAAACGATTTTGATTAAACTTTTTGTAGGTATGTGTTTGAGTGGGTCCCAATCCATACATTCACAATTGGACCCGTGGGTTGCGGCGCAATGAGCTACTAGGATTTTTGAATCATGGGATATGGGTGTTCTTTGCCTCGTCACTCGGTCACGACAAAGCGGTCGGCCCGATTGTCGAAGGTCCCGGGTTCAATTCCCAGATCGGGCAAAGTATGTCTCGGATTTTTCGATACATAGCCCGAGTTTGTGATCACCAACCCTCATTTGGCATGCGTGGTGATTAAGCCGTTACCCATCAATTGCAGTGAGGGCATGATTTCAATGATGGAGGCCTTTGTTCAGCAGTGGGACAGTATCTATATAGGCTATTTACTACTATGGGTGTTCTATCAAGCGGACGAAGTCGCAAGCGGGCTGCTAGTAATATATTATTTTTTCTCAATAGTATGTCGGAGTGCCACCGACACACGATTTTGATTTAAAATAATAGACTCGAGATCTCAGTCTAGCGATCTTGTGCGAAATATTAACGAAAGTGTACTTTGAATCTTAAGGGATCCGATGAGTACATAATAAGTATGTACCTATGATAAATGGTAAATGCGAAACTTGTTCGATGTTGTTAAATCTCGCCAAAGGGTATACTTACACATATAAAACATGTGTGATAACATAATATGATACTTTTTATAATCATAAAATATCAGATTCCTTCGGGAGTCCGTGACAGGCTAATAATATAATTAAAAGGAAAAGTAGGTACAGTCGCCGTCAGATATTTTGTAGCAGATAAACAGTTTAGAAAAAATTGCAGTAGGAAATGGATATGGTTTAGTTAAATATGGCGTTATAGTTAAAAGTGGCCGTAACGTCTTATTTAACTAAACCATAACATGTGAAGTGTTCATTATATGACGTATAAATGCTAAATTACTTCATTCAAATAGTTTGTTGAGCATAATTTGATTTTCTATCTCTAATTACTAGATATGTTTCTATTTCATTAGTGGCGCTAGTGTGCGGCGTAAACGCTCTTAATATGAACTCTTTTCATAATTTATATATAGTAAGATGACGCTGGCAGTTTTTAACACTTTGTAGTTTTCAGTCAGTCAGATACACTTGACGTGATGAGTGTTCAGATATTATTGGTTAGTTGTGTGTTTAGTAGTTAATAAATAAATAAATAAATAAAATATTTTTTATTTTTTTTAATGACTCGCATCTGCTCAGATATTATTGAAGTAATGAATGTTCAGATATTAATGGTAACTTGTAGTATATGTAACTTATTGACATTTTGAGCTGTTCCGAAGTATTTGGTCACCTTGTCTGCTACAGTATATCTGACGGCGACTGTACTATCTTCTGCATTTTTACGATATTGATAATATTCCATTAAGTATTATGTGCAGATAATATACAACAGTTAGTATCCGATTTTCCCCTATCCAAGTAATTGTACCTACTCAAGACCACTCGTATCTGACGAATATCATATTATCTCGTTTATTCGTCGCTTACGTCGAGGGCCCCACGGTTGAGCAATAAAAAGCTACGTCCCGCGTAATAAAGTTGGGACGTACACGTGACCGTAAATAAACCGTTTACGGGCCGTGGGCTTAGGTGCGGGGCCGGGCACAGTCAAATCTTACGTAAATAAATAATATGAAGCGACTTTACACATTGTAGAAAGGACTTGGCGAACGGACTCGTTGAGTAAGTTATTGCAGTTTCAAGACTTAAAAGATAAAAGACTTTTTAAGGAATAATAGATAAATAAAATATAATAAAATACATTGACTTATGATTGTCACCCCCGCCTGTGACAACTACCAACCAACCAACCAACCAAAGAGAGATTGAGCTAGCCATGGCCGCTTGGTTGATGATTGTCCCCTTCTGCGACAACTCTCAATATTCAATGTATTAGAAATACTCATTTATTATAGATTTTATTACTTAAGTATAGGTATCGGACAGGAAAATATTGCACGTTGCATTCAACATTGCTCAAGTTGAATTCTGGGATCGTAGAGCTTGTTTTTTTCTTTTCAGTTTTTTTTCTTTGCAGTTATTTTTTATGTTAGTCCGGTTTTTACGAGTATATAATTGTTTTTTATATAGTTGTTTTAGCAGTCGGGTTTTTTGTTTTATTTTAATAATTTTGTTTACTTATTTCAAACATTTTACTTTTTTTTTACTAAATAATATTCCGGATTTTTTTATAACCTATGTCACTCTTACAGTCAAAACAAATCTAACGACACCTCATATGTTAAAATCCACCATGCCATTTTGGCTGTAGGGCGTGCCAAAGAAATAGATAAACATACATACATAAATACATACACACATACATACATAATACATACATACATCGAAAAACATAACCCTCCTTCTGACGCAGTCAGGTAAAAATAAGTCCATATATCCGTACCAGGGGGGACAGTTGGAAAAAAAAATCCACCTGTCCCTACCAGTGGAGATAGTGTGGTAGAGGTGGAACAGGGGAAAAAAGTCTCATTTATTGTGAATTGGGAACTACATATTATGCTTTCACCCATGCTTTCAAGTCATAACTTCTGTTTCGTTCCACAGTAAAAGGAATATTTTGTTGCTAAAAATAATATTATCTGGTTACATATAGGTAAGGAAGTTACATACATTAACCCGAGCACGAACCACACACGTAATGGTATAGTAATCGTATTTACTTACTATACGATAACGTTCACGATATTAAATTGGCAGCATGAAACAATAATAAGTTACTATCGTGCCCTCGATAGTAATACGATACTATAGTAAACTTAGGGCGATCCACAACAGTACAACGCATAAACAAAGCGCGTTCATAAACCCATGTAGCGTCATTGTGCTGAGCCCTAAGGGAATCCGAAAACAAATAACGCTCTCATCGAAATATGTTTTTGCAGAAATAAGTCAGTATCTATAACAATATGTGTACGTTAATCCTGAATTCTGTTGACTGATCTTTTCAAATTGTATATCCTTGTATGATAAAGCAGAGTATGATAATAATTTAAAAAAAAAGTTAAAAACACAGACCTATATTAACTTAGTTGGTCTGTGGTTAAAAATAACTGTTTAATAACCGAAACTGTCATTGTTAAAGTCGCAAAGTTCTGTAAAGATGTTTTGACAGCCGCCCTATGTTTCGCGTTCTGTGAATGCCAACGGCGGCGCTCCTTCAAATAGCAACCGTCCCCTTTGTCGCAGACGACGAGGCGGAAATCGTTCTCAACTTGTCCATTCGTCTGTTGGAGGCGGAAGGATGGCACTTACAGTCGCCTCTTGTGTATCGTTTGAAGTGCCCTCGGCGACGGCAGGGTAAGTGCTAGATCACCAGTTTAAATTGTTGTAAAGTACGTTTTAAAGTCGCGTTATATAGAACTAGATGGGTGGAGAAAGATGTACATTCTTATATGAAGCAACATTCTTACTCCGGACTAACAGGTTGGCTGTTCACACCGCCACGCCGCCCGCCCCGGCCGCCTCTCAACGGCTAAGTAGACGCAGTGAGAGCCTTGCGGGAGGTGGATAGGTTCGGGCGGCGTCAGCAGGTCCGCAACTTCTGCTTGTCGTCCCGCGTGTTTGACATTAACCTTTGATATGCGCGAGCGGTGATCAGCGCCGCCCAACAATTAAAATTCTATTGTGTCAGTATTCACAGCAAACGACGGATTAATAGTGTTGCGTCACACACACGCTCTCACTAGAGATGCGCGATACATCGATTTTGCAGAACCATTTAACGTTATTGTATCTCATACTAACTTTGTTAGTACTACCTTATTCTTACAAATCAATAAGCCAATTTTGATGAAGCTTTTTAAGCTTTAGGAAAATACAGAGATGTAATGTTATAAACAGTACGGAAAACATTAAAAAATGAAGATAAAAAAAAGATAAAGAAGCTCGATGGCGCAGTGGATAATGCGCCCGGTCTGCAATTGCAAAGGTTAAGCAACAAAAAACAAATGGTCGGTCATCGGATGGGTGACCAAAAATGTATCATCTCGAGCTCCTCCGTGCTTCGGAAAGTACGTAAAGCCGTTGGTCCAGGCTGCATAAGCAGTCTTTAACAAACACCGATCCGTAGTGGGCCCGCTTGGTGGTTTATGGCCCGTTCCATCCATAGGGAAGGCTCGTGTCCCAGAAGTGTGGACATGAGCTAGTGATGAAAGATGATGATTGATAAACACGGATGCCAAACTTTTATGAATCGTTTTTAAATTAACTCTTTAAAGGAATTTGGAAGTTGAATCTTTTAAAAGCATCAACACAACACAATTCGAAATATTCAACAATGAAATCAGGAAATAATGAGTGCTAGGGAAATTGCAAAGTTTTATTGAATGACGCCGGCCGCCAGACAGCGCTGTAATTGACCATTACATAAAACTGAAGCACTGGATAGCACTGCAGAGGAAACTGGCTGTTCCGTGTGTCTGCCAAACGCCAATTGAATGGCTTTTATGGAGCAAATCGCTGTACAGCGCTTCGGCGGAATTGTTTCAAGGCCTGTGAATACAATTAGGCATATTGGACATTGAAGTATCTATAACTATACATCCGGTGACCGCATTTCCATTAGCCGTATGCAATTGTCCAGCAGTGGGCTAAAATAGGTTGATAATGATGACAATAATGACTGAATGATGATTTAAAAACGCGTCTTAACCCTTAAACGGGCATAACATGTTTGAATATTTTATTGGTTTTCAATCTTATATCAATGACATAAAATTCAAAATGTGGTGGGAATATACTTTCCATTGCCTGTTAAAGGGTAGCGTTAGGTCCGATATACGGAGGTCCTGGATACAATTCCCGGTCGGGCAATGTGTGTGTTTGGAAGTTTTTTAAGAACTATTGAAAATTTAACAAAATTAGGACAAATTTGGTCGAATTTCCTATGGGGTCCTAAAGTATTAGCTTTCCCCATATTCAAATGGGTAATAACTTTAGACATTCGTTTGTACTAAAGCGGGTTTTCAATAACATTCTTCATCTGCATACTCTGTTTATAAGCTTGTTTAGTTATGTACCTATGTATAGTTTTTTTATATATACAAAGTTAAGAAACATGCATGGACATAGGCCTCTCAAAGTGCACGCCACTGAGCGCTATTCGCAACTACTCACATGCAGCTCTAAACTGTCTGTCTATCTAAACAGACACAAAACGCCTTGGCCATAAGCAGCTAGCAAAAATAATTTGTGTCAAAAGTAAAGAGACATCATTAATGATGTAAACTTAATCTTTTAAACTGATCGTTCTGAAATTAACTCTTGACACACAAACACGGTGTTTGAATATAAACTCAATAATCTTAAATTGGCTGTTCGCTAACAGTGCTGGCAGCAAGCCCGCTTGTTTGGACGTTAACTCCTACGTTCGATACAAGTTACGCTTCGACTGTTGATACAGTTCCTAATTGGTTCGCTGCCCGATTTGATAATGTTGAACCGATATGTTTAACTTCGGCGCTCGAAATGTTTATAGTGTTTGTCCTTTGTTCTACAACACGTTGAAGCCTAGGTTGATTTTATCTTTAATTTTTACAGGTTCTATATTTAATAAATATTGAAATAGTTACCTAAAAGACTTTCAAACTCTGATTAACGTGACCTTTATCTAAGTAGCTAGATTTGAAGAAGACGCAAAAAGCGCCATCTAACGATCAACTGAATAATAACCAAGTTTGTTTGCAAGGAGATGAAAGAAGCGACCTATCGAGAGTTCGTAAGTCAAGGTTTGGCGGAAAAGCCTACGCCGTGGTTTACCATTTAGCCGCTAGATGGTGCGCTATGGGATATTTCATTTGTACCTGCTGATTTTTTATGTGCCTTTCAATCGTGCCCACTCAACTAATTTATTAAATATAAAATTTATTAAGTCGGTCGCTAATATAAAACTTTTAGTTATGATACACGAGACGCCGGCTACGGCAGCGGCTACGAACTACGAAATTGCTACGTTGTAGCATATAAATGATAATTGTTATATTTGTTGAATAAATTATTGTGTTAGACCTTAATATTTTTAGTGTCTGTAAAGTTATTGTAACTTTAATGTATTTCTTACTTTGGCACTATAAATTGTTAGTGTTATTATCTATGATAAAGAATAAATTTTCTAAGCATAACTTTGTCCTAAGGCTACGATAAACACTACGTAAAAGCGCAATAATAAAAAAAGAACTTGTAACTTTTGAAACACAGCACAATTACAAGTTCATGTTACCTCTGAGACTCAAGTCTAAGTTTAAAAGTTAACCCCTTTAAACATAACTAGTAATACTTACACGGTCTAATGAGATTTTATACAAGAAGTGGTTCAAAAGAACCATTTACATAAAGTGTTCACTGCCTCGACTTACCAGATATACTTCAGCGCTGTATAATATTATCTTTATTAGTAACAGTTGGAACTAACGCTGAGTTAGTGCCATATTATGACGTAAGCCTGGATAAAGTCGAGTGACCGTACCTCCTTATTAAAGGCCAGAACTTCTGAACTGCTTACATCAGACTAATGTTTTATGTTGCAAGTCCAAAGAGCAATTTGCGATTTACATTTAAATGCCAATGTAGTACCTACTCGTTATCTTACATCTCTCTGTAGCCGTCTAGAATGTTTTGTTCGTATAAATCTACAATGGTTTACTCTTTGGAACTCTACGTTAAAATGGTATTCCCTCTATTAGTGGTAGATGACTAGTTTTGTAAAAAATGTTTCATTTCAATGTGAGTGTTTATCTAACTGGCAAAGGAATATTCTTCATAGAAATTGTATGAGAATAGCAAAGTGTGATGTCACAAATTACATACGGTATTATAAATTAACCTTTTCACCGCCCAACTATCCTGCACGCGATGTCCCGCTGTACGCCAACGTATAAATGTATTTTAATAAAGTAGGTACAAAGAAGAACTTCTATAGAAGTGCTGGCGTGGACGGCACAGAAATCTTGGACTTATATAGAAGTTGTTGGCGGTAAAAAGGTTAAATGTTTATTAACCACCTTTAAGGCTACTTAAATAAAATAGTTGTTTAATGTTTCATTATTAATTAAAAGAAGAGCGAATCGAGGAGCTCGATAGCGCAGTGGTTAATGTGCCCGGTCTGCGATTACTAAGGTTAAGCAACTTTCGCATAGGCCGGTCATCGGATGGGTGACCAAAAATTTATCATCTTGAGCTCCTCCGTGCTTCGGAAGGTACGTAAAGCCGTTGGTCCCGGCTGCATTAGCAGTCGTTAACAACCACCAATCCGCACTGGGCCCGGGTGTTGGTTTATGGCATGTTCTCTCTATCCAGCCATAGGGAAGGCTCCTGCCCCAGCTGTGGGGACATAAAATGAGCTGATGATAATGATGATTAATTAAAATAGTTTTTTACTCATTGATTTAGAATTATTTATTTTTGTTGACAACATCAATTTCGCATCAAATTTCAAAAAACTTGCACGACTAATATTTTTCACCATTTCGAAATATAGGTACTAAAAAGTAAAAAATAAGTCTTTAAAAGTCATGTAACATGACAATTCTGTTTCATCGCTTTCGTAGAGCTTGTATACAGAGTGCTCCTTTTTGGTGCAGCATTTCGAAGCCTTTGAGCTCACATCCGATATCGGACGGCTGCAGCCTTCAAAGGCCCCATTGTTATGGTGGAGCCGGGCGCTTAAAGGATTCGTTAAGGGCTGCCTTTGGACGATCTCGCGAATTAACAAGCTCTTATTGTCATTAGCTAGAAGTCGTAAAACTGTTTACAATCGAGTTAGTACCCCATTTGTGCGATTTCAAGATGAGAGTCAAAAGTTATGTCAATTAAAGCGGGTAGAAGAGGTTAATTAGGTTTAACTAAATCGTGGCTGACTGATACGGTCAGTTTTTTGTATTTTGCGAGTAGTGCCTGTAAGAGTTTTAATACGAGCTTATGCTATAATAATATTAATAACTAAGTAGTTCTATTTATAAAAATAAACTTAATTTTGATAGTAAAACTATTATTGCCTTTTATTATAATTTTTTTTTAGATGGATTTAACTCTTTCTTACATTAGCATTGTTATTTAGTGATCGTGAAAGAGGGTCGAAAGTCGAAAGTGGAAGATATTAAAAAAAAATTGGCTGGGGATACTTAGAATCGATAACGGAACACGTTGCAACAGTTTTTAGAATTTTTGTCTGTTTGTCTGTTTATTTGACCGCGCATCACGTGAAAATGGCTGAACGGATTTGGATGAAACTTTGCACATAGACAGACCATGACCCGGACTAGGTTATAGGATACTTTTTATACCGGTAACAGGTTCTTGTGGGATAGTGTAGTCTTCGCGAACAAAGTTGCGGGCGATAACTAGTTAATTAATATGATGGAGCTTACTGTACACACGCCGACACACCACACTATCACAAATTGTCAAATGTCCTCTCAATAGACTTTTAACTTTATGTAGATGTCATTCGGTCGATTATTTATTGAAGAAAATTGACATTTTCGGATAGCTTAATGTGCAGGCGTCTGTACAATATATAGGTATAGTAGCGGCCGCTCGCGGTTTCACCCGCGTGGTTCCCGTTCCCGTAAGAATATCTGGATAAAAAGTATCCTATGTGTTATTACAGGTTATAAACTATCTGTATGCCGAATTTCATCTAAACCCATTCAGTAGTTTTTACGTGAAAGAGTAACAAACATCCATCCATACTTACAAACTTTCGCGTTTATAATATTAGTAGGAAGTAGGATAATACAGTGTGAAACAAAAGCCCTGTCAGATCCGTAAAGGTTTTTGTATCGCAAATACCCCAAAATTATGCAAATTTTTTTATTATTTTATTTATTATATTAAGCTGTCATGTACACAAAATTAAGGTCTTACATAAGTGTTAGTAAGTACATGAGCCCTGTGGGCATAGCAAAATTAGAATTTGAATAAAATTTACTTAAATCTAGGTAGGTATTACAATTATCTGAGGTCAAAAGTATTTATTATTCATTATTATAATACTATTTTATTATTCTAATGTAGGTAATTTTCAAAATCTTTATATTTTAGATATATATTATCGAAAGGCAGTTACGAGATTGACTTTAAAATAACTATAAATTGAATGCATATATGTTTTTTTTTTTAATTTATTTTTTTATTGTATATTACTTTATTTAAGGTTTTTTATCGGCAAAGAATTCTGTGATTGAATAGTAACATTTGTTTATGAGCAAGTCTTTGAGCTTCCTGTTAAAATTTATATCTTTTTCCTCGAACTTTACACTATCGGATATTTTATTAAATATTAGTATGCAACGGTAACACGGGCTATTTTTAAAAATTTCTAATTTAGGCTCGGGTATTACTAATTTAGTACTTCGGCAACTATTTTTATTAAATTCGAAAAATCCTAAATGCTTTCTTACAAATCGTGTTACTTCTAGAATGTACAAAGATGGTAGGGTTAAAATCTTTTCCTTGATAAAGGAACTTTGACCACACTTACCACCAATGGCGGCGGTGCCAAAGGTCCTACCTACCTACCGAAGTGCCGACAAAAGTATTGCCATGTAAGTTTTGTCATTTAACAATTTTTTTATCGGGGTAAATTTTTTTCACTTATTACTTTAGATTATTTACGTAAATTGAACTGAATATCGATACTTAATAACACCTTTATAGATCAGACAGGGTTTTGTTACTTGTAGATATTGATAAAATAACGGAGTATTTGACCTGTTGCATGCTTTGGCGTAAGTGCAGCAGGTCATTGATTTTTTCATTAAAAAAAATAAATCCAGGTTTTACTAAAAGAAACAGAGTTTAATAAAAAATAAGGGAGTAATTGATAGAGCAATGTTTTTATTCGTTAAAAGATTTTTTTATGTAATATTATTATTCATATCTATTGTTGTTTATTAATTTGTTGATTTTGCCTTTGTACCTTTCAACCCCGGAACAATACTAATGACAGCACCCGCAGTATGACGTAATTCGCAAAATGGCGAATACCTAAAGTCGATGTCCACTAAAATAATAAAGATGTTGCAATTAGATCATATTTTGTCATTTTGTAAACGACAATTTACTAATTGATATATTTCCTCTGGCAGTTATCAAAATAAATGTGATTACCGAAATAGTTTATTAGTTCTACATGATCAAACTATTATTCTAGATTTTTTATAGATAAACTTCTTCATACAAAAGTAAGCTCTAATTAGACGACATAGAGTCCATAAAATTCGATCGCTCAATTGTCAAAATTTGACATTGACTTTTTAAAAAGTTTAACGCACACGGCATACAATTGGGTCGGGTTTTAGTGTAGCAAATTTACTCTAGTTTGTCTATAGCCAAACTTCTTCATACAAAAGTAGGCTCTAACCTATCGATTTTTAAGAATATAGTCGCGTGGTCGGGTGCGGTGTGATCACACCGGTTGGGTGTTGACCGAATATTGCCGCGGTGTGATCACACCGCTTATACTTTTGTTGTATAAAAAATATATTTAAAAAAAAACCCAAATTGTTGCAATACCCTTACAGGGTCATGTTAAGGGACTATTTATAATATTATCTGTACCATACCAACATGACTATGACTATTTAAAATAAAAAAATATAGGAAGTGAAAAAAGAAACATTTCCATAGTTAGCAATTTCGCCAACATAATAAAACCTCACATAACCCTGTTTGTAGCTATCGCCCAACAAGATTAGGCAGCCGGTCCAACTTCCAAATCTTTTTGGAACATAACTAAACAAAGCATTCAGGCTGGATCGCGCGCCCCGCGGGGCTTGCCTTTGCTTTGTCACTTTTGTTATGACGGAATACAATAAAAACACATTTCCGATGAGAAAGCATATTGTTACTTCAATGTTCAGAGAGTATTAGACATGGTGTAATGCAGGTCGAGCTACAAAGGATGACGTTAATGCGTACGGTAACCCTAAGTAATATTATAAATGCGAAAGTGAGTGTGTTGGTTTGTAAGTTGTTTATTACGCTTACACGCGTAAACTATTCAACAATCATTATGAAATTTTGTACATGTCGCAGAGATGGCGCTAGCATCGCTTAGAAACGATAAGTGTATTCTATACTTGAGTGTGGTCTGCGCCTCAGAATAATAACTAATTAGTTATTGTTCTGGGGTCTGCGCAGCCTCTTAGAGCATTAGCGCAGCCTATGCTCTATGGTACGCGAAACGTCAGTTGCGCGACAACGGACGGGGGACATGTGAATGTGAGCGGTCGGAGAGTACGCACGCGCAGAACTCACTTCGTTTCTAAAATTCATTTGCATCGGGCAACTATTTCTAAATAGTTTAATTGTAATGTTAAAATAACATTAAAGTGACTGTAAGGAATACGACTGCGGTTTTATTTTGAAGATCCAAGATGAACAGTGTTATCGACGAATCCGAGTTTGCTCGACCGTCCTACCTACAAACACCTCGCCGCCAACATCATATTATTCTCAAGAGTATAACCCAAATCATAGGATACTTATTTTTAAAAAGTGAGTTTTATTTGTTTGTTTATTTGATACGCTTTAACGCGTAGACTATTTAACGATTTGTCATACAGTCAAAGCGGTGCGAAGTCCGCTGGGTCGGCTACTCTATATTGTTTTCTTTTTACGCGAACACTACACATTAAAATGAAACCACTTTTACGGATCTACTCGCGTTTATTTTAAGTATACGTTAGTTTTAATTAATGTTTATCCTGACGTTTCGAACCCTTTGCAGGGTCCGTGGTCACAGGGAGACTGAGGTGTTGGTCGTCTCATAATTAGTTAGTAGCTTGTATACCCTCATTTAAATTTAATCACGTGCATTTCCGTTTTACGCAGAAAAAGCTAGGCTATATTAATAAAAACCAATTGCTATATGTATCGGAGCATCATTTGAGAACGGCTCGATCGATTTGACTGATTTATTTTCACGAGCCTTCCCTGTGGATGGAGAGGAGGCATAAACCACCACGCCGGCCCAGTGCGGATTGATGGTTGTTAACAGTTGTTAACCAATGCAGCCTGAAGCCATCTGATGACTGCCAAGTCAAACCGGGCGCGTTAACCGTTGCGCCATCGAGCTCAATAGACTTAGTCTTTATTATAAACGAAGTTTAAACAAACAAGATAAAATGTTTTTGTTCTGTTTATATAATTTTAACGCAAAATTGGTTGCGAACAAATTACTAAAACACAAAATGTTGAAAAAAATTTTACGAGCAGGATTTGAACCTGCACCCTTCGGACATACCGGGTCAGGTGCTCTCCCAATTGAGCTATCGTGGTTCTAACCAGCCTGGCGAAATTATTCAACACTATTTACTTTTTACTTTGAAAGCCAAAGGCGTTAAATGTTAATAACGGTAGTTGTTGACATTGAATGGGCGCTTTTGGCTTTCAAAGTAAAAAGTAAATAGTGTTGAATAAACAAGATAAAATTCGTACCTACAGTCGAATACAACATCTCTAGAGTGGTAAGACCGCCGCAAACAGTTTTGCGTCTGAGGGTTAAGTGACGTGACAAAAACAGTGCCGCCTCCTTTCGCGGACACACGCGCTTTGTTGCAGCCAGGGCGGTGACAGGCGCATTCTCTGAGTTTGTTTTCTCTGTGCGAGGTCGAATTTAATTAACAGTCTGTTTTGGAATTAAGATCTATGGCTAGTTCTGTCGCTGCTGGCATTGTACAAAGCTCAAACAAGGAACAGCTAACAACGCGCTGGGGTCACAGTAAAATATTCAAATCACCAAATTCATGGTATAGCCATTACAAAATCTGACGTGACTCATGACGAAAACACAGAAAGATCACATAGCGAAATTCGTGTCGTGACTATCATGCTATTCGACCACAACACGTTGTGGCAATATGAAAAACCCATAACATTTCTAAGTGTTGCGTTGCCCCCCGAACGTCCGAATAATACATAGCTTATACTTAGCTTCGCTTAGCTGCCACTGTAGCTGTGGATTTGAGCGGTAATAATTAGACCTGTTGTAAGCATAGTACCGCTGGGGGCAGTTGCGGTGTCTATACTACCATAAGTACAACGACTTCTTTATGTGGCTACTATGCCCTTCTGTAGTCTAGCTGAGAATGATTTCATTAAACTATTAATATGTTTTATATATGTAGTACTCCTGGTATCACAGGGTGGGTTAATTGGCTCGTTATCACACCAGTATGCAAGTAGTAGCCCGTTCTCGCCTGCGGCTCCCACGCACAAAGTAACTTGTATCTCCCACGTCCTCTACCCCACTACCCGTGTGTCCGAGACAACGTCATAATCTTATCGTAGATTTTTTTTTTTTTAGTTGATGGCTTCGTGCCATTAGCACTTTTAGCCAGTGTCAAAGTAATTTTTCTTACAAGTAATACATAAATAAACAATATTTCCTTAATGATGATGATGAATGATATTAGAAATGGGAAGTGAGAAATGATATACCCCCCAACCCCTCGAGTATCTCAGTAAAGATGTGGGGCTTTACTAAGTCTTCACGCGAGCTTCTTGAGAGAATTTGAAAAGTGATGTTGCACTGTTTTGTTTCATTTGCCAACACTTATGCTCACTCACGAACAACGGTTAACGGTTAATATTCCACCATTATTTCACATTAATATTCGACATAACACAAATTTTAGAAAACAAAACAAAACCGCAGACATGACGCTTCACTTTCCCGCCAAGAAGTCTATCATAGATTGTATAGATGCGAACACTACAATACAGATAAAATATATGATGATGATGATGATGATCATTCCGACCGTTTTCGGCCATGGCGACCACTTCGACTCCTAGTCGGTAAAAAAAAAAAAAAAAAAAAAAAAAAAAAAAAAAAAAAAAAAAAAAAAGTAAAATAAATATATATACTTGTGCTAAACCATAGATGGTATTTCCACGTAAAACCAATGTTTCAAAATTAATTAAAAGCAAAATGATGAGAATTGCTACGGTCATGTTATTATGATACATTGCTGAATCTGAAAGAAGAAGAAGAAAAGAGATATTTTGACGAAGTTGGCCTTCGTCAGAACTTTGCTAGATAAATTCGATCGTGCTAAACATTTTTGAATAATAATGATTTATAAATATTTTAAGTTATAATTAAATAAAAAAAAAATTGCAATACTTGTATCAATGAAATAATTACCTAAGTTACATTATTTTAATAAGTTAAAATATCAAAGTATGAAATGTATGCTTCGTTATCAAGAAACATTACGTAAAAGCTTAGGGGCGACACAATAGCAGTTAGCTATATTCCTCACATACAAAATTACATGGTTAGGTTGTTATAATCCAGGCTTCATTATTTCACACTCGTGTGTTGTTCAAAGTTCCATAAAGGTCGCAAACCACAAAAATCTTTTCAGGAAGTGAATCCGTGCGCGGTCGCGGCAGGCTGTTTATTAAATGTTCGCATCATTAAGTGGCGCCATAGCGATGACCCTCGGCCCTCGACCCTCGGCCGCAGCCAGCATTCGTCACAGACGTCGCATCAGGCAGCTTATTTGACGGCCCATTTGAGCTTGTGGTCAAATGGAGGTCTGGTTTGGTCCTTAAGATATGTTTTGTCTCGCGATTTATGTTTGACAACGTTGCTGTTTTGTTTTGACTCTTTACTACAGATATTTACGTTTGGCACATTGCACATTCATGTTTTATAACGCAGAGGAGCTTGATGGCGCAGTGTGTAACGCGCCATTTGCGATTGCTGATGTTAAGCAACTTTTGCAAAGGCCGGTCATAGGATGGGTGACCAAAAATTTATCATTTCGAGCTCCTCCGTGCTTTGGAAGGCACGTAAAGCCGTTGGTCCCGGCTGCATTAGCAGTCGTTAACAACCACCAATCCGCAGTGGGCTTGCTTGGTGGTTAATAGCCTGTTCTACTTATCTATCTATAATAGGTCTCGTGCCCCAACAGTGGGGTCATAAAATGAGCTGGTTATGGTGTGGTTCAAAACAAGAAGTCGAAGTGGTCGCCATTGACCGAAATCGGTCGGTACAATTATCATCAATGTTTGGTCTATTTTTCTAAGTTAATAGATTCGTTGTGTGTTATTAAAGTAAAGGTCAGTTGTAACCTAATGTAATCATTTATTGATATTCTTAAAAGTTATGAAATATTTATAAAAACGTAAATAAATTATTTATAATTTAATTATGTTTAAAATATGTATTATTATGTAAATAATATTACATATTTTAAATAGAATTATGTTAAATTTAGCCTGTAAAGTTCACAGTTATTCTACTCCTCGTCGAAGTCTGAAACAAAAAAAAAGAACTTGCACAAAGCTTACAAAACACTTTCGGGAGCTTTTAGTAGGAATTGCGTTTTTGTATGACAAAGCCACGCCTGTTGTTCGTTGAAACAACTAAATAAAAGTAAGAATTAATTGTTATCATTATGTCAGTACTTGTACCTTCCCTCTTGGGATCGTTCCAAGGCTGCTTCTCGCTGGTCCCAAACACGAAGTAGATGACATTGCTGGCGATGTAGAACGAAGCGCTTAATTTGAACACTTGTTGCCATTCGTATTGGTCGTGCTTAGTAGAACAGAAAAAAAATATTTTAGAATTTGGTTTTTTGAATGGTTTAATTTGACTTTAAAATGTAATTGAAAATGAGTTTGTTAAATAATTCAAACAATCCGACTGAATGGTTCTGCGAATGCTTCGAGATGAGCATGATTAAATTCTTTTCTTTTTGTATCTAGAAATTTTGTAAAGATTATTATTAATGGGATTTTAACACGTTATTAACAGTCGTGTTACCCCTAATATGCATGTGCATGTAAAGACCATGTTTAGAGGAGTCTTTGATTGTCTTTTTCCATTGAGGAAATATCATAATTCAGCATTTTTATTAAAAACTATTTTTTGAGAGAGTGTGTTAATTGCCTTAAACGGCATTTTCAGCTTCATCGGGTTTTTTGGGGGCGGCGAGAAACTTAGAGGGTTCCTCAAGCCGTGGGAAACGAATCACCTTCGGAGGTTTTCTAGAGGGAACGGCATCACGCACTAAGGCGTGTCCCGTGCCCTACTTGATTCTCCGAAGGGTTCGAATCGGATCGGATGAAAACTATGCATAAGTGAGCGTATTTCACAGTCGTCAGCGCTTTAATGAGATTACTTCATTGACGATCATGGCGCCGGCCGTGAGGGGCGCGAGCACGCTCAGCACGCCGCCGAAGTTGCTGGTGACGCGGCACAGAGGCTCCGCGAAGTTCGGGGCGATGTCGGCGTGCCCCAGCTGACAGGGACAAATATAAAAGCCCTATTATATACAATGTGTCACGGAAAGCGGAAGTAAAAATGAAAAGATCCAAAGTGTATCCGATCTAGATCTCGTATGCAGAGTTACTAAGAAATATAACTTTTATTTTGTTATGCAATTTTTGTGCATGCACAGAAAGTTAGGCAACTGAAAAATTGTATAGACGTCCCTGAGTATGGGTTAAAAAAATGGGTATAAAATACGTAATGTCAATAAAAGTTGTAATGTTGGAAGTATTTCACATTTTGTTTTATGAGGACACATTACAGGAAACAGTTAAAGTCACAGAACTGATGAAGGTCGCTACCTTAAGTAGTAATTAGGTTAGTGCTGTAGAAGTTAGGTAGCCGCGCAAAACCGAGCCGATCCGAATGCGAGCAGCACAAAACCGGTCGTTGTTGGAGATCCTTGGGGGTTGGCTGTTATAGCCTACGTGGACGTCTATCGGCTGAGATGATGATGATGATGAAATAAAAACCTATTAATTACAAAAACGTCTAATAGAATAGAATAGAATAGATATATTTATTTGCAAAGAATGTATGTGTACAAATAATAAGTCTTTACATTTTGTTAGCGAAACCTTGTACACTCTGCATCAGCATGCACATTTTTCTAATGGCGACTTTGCATAGGTGGTTTATTGTTTATTTAACAATTATATGTATCGAATAATAAAACGAATTAATTCTCTTAGTTACAATTTAAAGAGAATCCGAAAGAAATAAGATATTGATAAAAAATAATAATTTTTCATTCGCTTTAAAAAACCGGCGTTAAATTTTAATAAGGCAAACTAGATTTTAATTAATGAATGAGAGACTTGTGTACCTGCAATGGGTTAAGATATGGAGGAAAAATACTAGCGTTGATCAGATGGTCTAAAGTTTCTATTCCACTATTGAACCTATAATAGAAGAAAGCACACCTCTTAGAATACCGAACAGTGAACACTTTACTACCTGGTTTAGCTCTTCTTTGATTAAGTGTGCCAAAGAAAAGATTAAGTACAATAAGAGATACAAGTTATACGGCAACCCGCAGTCAAGGAGACAGTAGACTTTCTGAGAGGCCGATACGGCAGGATGCTAAAGGAATGCTATAGGAAGTTCAAAGAGCACGCGGCTAAAGCTATGCGGACTAATTCTGAGTATTTAAGGTCGTATGTGAACCATTGAAAACGTAATATTGGTTTCTTACCAATTTAAATTATGATGGATGGAAAGACAGAAAGTGGTGGACAAGAAATTTGCGATCTATTCTCAGAGTACTTTCAGTCGGTTTATGAACTAAAATATCCGCAAGTGGCTAAAATTTCTCAGAACGACTTAACTGCTCGGGATTGCACATCTTCTCTGGGATCATTGAATTTATCAGTACCGGAGATCGTGCGGAGGTTTAAAAAAAAAATTATTCAAATAAGCGTGCTGGTTTAGATGGTATACCAAACATATTACTAAAAATGTGTGCCGAGAATCTTGCGGGGTCATGACAAATACCTGTTACATAACAAATCGCTTCAAGATGGTATATTTCCATCACAGTGGAAATCGGCACGCCGATTTACTTCGCCGACGCACTTCTTCTTTTGCCAAAGCGAGCGGCCCTTTAAACCAACCTACGCAATGATTATAACTTTTTTCGAGCACTGTGTTTGCTTTTCATTTGTTTTTAAACGATGTGTCTGTATTATATATATTTGCCTATATAGTTATGAGCGTACTAGAACACAATAGTTGTGTTTGGTCACCTGGCTACACTGTGCACTCTAATAGAATAGACATTTGTTCGACGACAACAACGACAGCAACGACGACGACATTTGCTGTACCTACTACTTAGCTACCTTTAGTAGTGTAGTAGGCTCCGTAGAACAAATGTCGGCCAACATTCTCCTTTGTATAGATCATAGAATCAAATTAAAATTTGATATATTCTCTGGTTCTCTAGCCTCGGCAAGGAATAATTTATATAAAGCACTTGACGATTTGTGAACAAGTGGTTTGTTTAGAGTTTATTTTTTTGTTTTCTTTTTGTTGTTACTGTTAAAACGTTATTTATTATTGCATGCTGTGTTCATTAATATTAGGAACTACACTAAGCTTTTATAAAATAGCTATCTATATGGTATGTTCTAAGGTGTGAACCAAATAATAGAAAAAAATCAAACAATAAAACAGTATTATAAATGTATGTTCACAAATTATCATACTTTTGCGTCTAAAAGTTATAAAAGGTATTATCTTTGACCTACCATAAAGCCACAAGATTGTGCTTCTTTCAATGCGAACATCACAGTTAGGGCCACAGCAGTCGTGGTGAGGTCCATATTGACGAACGATAGCCAGAGCAGGACGCTGCCGGGGCCATAGGATCCTGCAATCAATATTTTAATTATAAATTAGTTGATGTCCACGACTTCGTTTGTGAGGACTATGCTATACGACAGGATCCTGTTACCGGGATAAAATAGTTATTTGTTATACAAGAGTGCAAAGTTGCTTTTTAACCGCGTGCTCAATTTTGATGACCGAGCAAGCGAAGGATTCTAAAATTGAATCACGAGCGCAGCGAGTGATTCAAAATTTAGAATCCTGAGCGTTAGCGAGGGAATCAAAAGAGCACGAGGTGAAAAATCTTTGCACTCGAGTGCAACACGTAACTTTTCATCCCACCTCAGTGAGGAAATGACTAAATGCAAAAAAAACATTTACAATCACAAGATACTTTTATTTCAGTTTAGGTATTAACTACTACATTATGATAGGTAAGTATTTCTGTCATACTTAATAGTTGTACCGATTCATCGGATTTCCTTGATTTTTTTGGTTGCTGAGCAGATGAGGCTCTTTTTAAAAATGCCACTAATTTGGGATATGTGTTGATATGTATGTCTTTTTTCATCTTTATTGTTGCTTTTAGCATTAAATACGTACTCCATAGAGTGCTTGATTTCTTGGTCTCGGATAATTCAATAAAATATGCCAGCAAAACGTTTTCGGAGAAAGTTTTGGCTCCTTTAGCTGTCGCCACGTGTTAAACATATCGTACTGTTTCAAATACTTCTCGTTGAGGTTGAAAGCTCATTTGCGCATTATTAACAGTTTCAGTCAATTCTGTTGGCGTCAAATAAACTTCCTCGTCGCTAGAATTACTCATTTTAGGTTTTTCACTTGTTTTCAAGTTTCATGTTTTTAACCTAAGGTTTTAACAATATGACGTGAAAAGAAACTGCCGCGCGCAAAGCAAATTTAAAAAAAGTACACCAAGAAGGTTTCGAGTCTGAGTTTTTAACAATTTAAAAAAGATTGTATGATAAATTCGGCACCATGGAGGTAGAAGTAAATAGGTTTAATGATGTTTTGAATTCACAAACTTAGTGCACACGATGTTCTAAATTCAATTTACTTTATCCTCTAGCGGATAAAAACGGCTTTTGCACTCAGATATCGAAAAACAAAAATACTCTTTCGGAGGTGGGGGGATGAAAAGTATATTTTATATCCTAGTTCGAGACATGGGTCTGTCTATGTGCAAAATTTCATCGAAACCGAAGCCGTTTTTAAGTGAAGCGCTTACCAACCGTGGCTTTGAATACCATTCAAAATTGGTAACGATACTTCTGTCAAACGAAGATACCGGTAAGATAAAAGTAGCGGTAAGCCAGGTATCGTTATCTGGGAGACATTTTTACCGGTGAATTAACTAACTGCTCTACGCGGAGTCGCGGATTTGCTAATAGCGATACTTTTCTAAATAACATTACCTGCATTACCGGTGCCAAATTACTTTTAGAGAAATAACGTTACTTACCGGTACTTATAGTGGGAATTTGATAACGGTATCAAGCCCTGTTACCAACGAACAGTACCTACCTATTACATTTTTAATTAAAGAAGATTTTATCAGCGACTTATTAACAGTTTTTATACATAAAAAAAATAGAGAAAAATACACATAATATTTGAACAGTTCGTAAGTAATTTGCTCGCTCTGTATAAACTTAAGTACAAAAATTTTAATATTGGCTTAAGGGTAATAATCTTTTTAAACTTAGATGTTTATGTCATCATCAGCTCATTTTATGTCCCCACTGCTGGGACACGAGCCTTCCTTAAGGATGGATAGGGAGAACGGGCCATAAACCACTACGCGGGCCCAGTGCGGATTGATGGTTGTTAACGACTGCTAATGCAGCCGGGACCAACGGCTTTGCGTGCATTCCAAAGCATGGAGGAGCTCGAGATGATACATTTTTGGTCACCCACCCGATGACCGGCCTTTGCGAAAGTTGCTTAACCTCAGCACTCGCAGACAGGGCGCGTTGACCACGGCGCCATCCAGCTCCTCCTCGAGATGTTTATATGGGATACCGTAATGAATAAAGGCTTCCAACGGGTCCTCAGGGCCCTAGACGCCTGAATCAATGGCTACATCATCTATTTCAATGTATGAGAAGATTCATTATGTTGGGACAAACAGTTGATAGAACTGTAGTTAAGAGACCGATGATGATGAGCCTTATTAATTATCCCAATTACAGTCTAAAGGGTTAACAAGTTTAATTAGACTTTGTACACCCTGCTATACACCACTTTAAAGTTTATACTGACACCCCCCCACCAACCTCACGGTTATAAAGTTAGGTGTCACACATCCTTATGCAAGCACAAGGGGTCTACTACGCCATATCGAAACACTATTTACAGAAAGATGTTACCTGGATGACATTTCACCGACATATCGTTTTGCGGAATATTTGTTTGATGGAATGTTTATTATACCGAGCGGTTATTAGCCCGATGGTTCATTACCTCGAAAATTAAAACTCGACTAGATCAGTCGATGTTTTGCTTAGCAATTTATCCCGGTCAGTCGCCATCGAGCTATTTATTCATATCATTCTTCACACAGTATGCAACAGACGGAAAAAACTATTAAGAACTTGATGCCTTAGTTTTGTTATAGCCTTATATTTTAAAATCACTTTGATTACATCGACTGATCTAGTCGAGTTTAAATTTTCGAGGTAATGAACCATCGGGCTAATAACCGCTCGGTATAATAAACATTCCATCAAACAAATATTCCGCAAAACGATATGTCGGTGAAATGTCATCCAGGTAACGTGTTTCTGTAAATAGTGTTTCGATATGGCGTAGTAGACCCAGCACAAGGGACCATCTACGTCAGGTCATAACGCCAGATCAGAACACGCCGGTCCCGCATCCTTCATCCGGTACTTTTAAAACTAGTGTCTCAAGCTAGTTGCCCCGTGGACACGTCACTGCCTAATATCCAGATAGGTCACCGGAGCTGTAAGCTCGCTCACTTCTCGTTGCACTAAGAGCACAACTCGCAGTGTACCACTGCTTGGGCCGTCAGCTCTAAAGCCAACTACCAAATGTCCTCTTTGGTGGCGGAGTTGTAAGCACACTCACTTCTCGGTACCCATCCAGGCACCTGATCAATTCCAAATTCCTACGCGGCTGATTAAACCGGAGGCCTTTGCATCTAGCGGGCACCTCTACTAGTTCTCCAGACTAGTACCGGAGATGTTGGAGTAACTACTCAGTGAAAACCACCGAGCACCACACCAACTAAGGGTAACTCACGTACCCCGCAGATCTTTTCGCTTCAGGCCCCCACCGGACCGCTACTAAGACCCGCTCGCTATGCACGAAATGGAAGCCTGGCCAGACCAACCAGGCAGACGAACATTCCCACTTCTATAGCTAACCACATGCCACCACGAGTCCAACCCATGTCCGGGGCCTGCCGGAGACGCCCGCGAAGGCATAACCGGCAGGGGGCCTAGGATCCGGAACTCCCGTGGTACCCTTGAAAAGACAGCCGGACCCGTAGTTCCAGCTGCCATACCCTACCTATCAGGGTCAGTAGATAGGGACTAGGTAGACTTTGTACAGTTAAAGTTACAAAAAGCGAGGCTAGTTATACACAGAAATAAAAAGTGTGTATAGGTTTTCATTACGTGTGCCAGCAAAAACTGTGCCGTTTCGAACAACATCGTGTGCGCTCGGAAATTGGAATATGGTATTTTCAACTCGCTCTCTTACTTTTGCCAAAGCGAGCGGCCCTTTAAACTAACCTACGCAATGATTATAACTTTTTTCGTGCACTGTGATTGCTTTTGATTTATTTTTTAACGATGTTTCTGTATTACTAAAGGAGCTTTTATAGCATCCAATGTGGCATTAGAGATACAAACTTCTAGCTAATAATGATAGCTAAATTTCAATGCAAGCGAACACCCTGGAAGATGGAAACAATCGTGGCAACGATACATCCGGGAATGGACGAGCATTGCCAGAGTTGAAGACCTATTTTGCTTGGCGCCAGAAGTTAAGAAGTTCGTTGAGTTGACGTCCAACTTCCAGTAATGGAGAGGCACTAAAAGGAAAAGAAGATAGCACCCAAAATGGTTTTGTCTTTTTTGTACCATTCCGCTATTGGCGTAGAAAAAAAGGCTAAAATTATCTTAAGGCGACCGTTTTCGACTGTGAAATTTTCAAGGCGTTCCGCTCGGGATTGAATGATGGCGCGAGCGTTGAATTAGGCAATAATGTGGATTTCATTGAACGTTTATTTATTATTAAAATTATAGTGACCGACAACTATTACATATTCAAAGACAATTGGTTTGGTATTTTTTTTTGTCTGAAACGGTGTACCTATATCTTGAATGAAATGATATTTAGTCTAATAATAAGACGTATGTTTGATATTATATGATGCAGGAAATTGTAAAATATCGTAAAAATACCAGCCGAAATTACTAGAAAAAAGGCCAATGAATAACATTTTTTTTTGGATTTAAAATCCTTATACATTTCGAATAAAACTCATTTAAAAACATCGTTTTTTGGAAACCCTCGCCTTAACACTATTCGACTTTAGTTTCTACGTTTTCAAGATGATTACTTTCGAAAACTTTTAAGGACCTCAATGAAGACTAAGGGAGAAAGATAGACAAAAAAATACGTAACTATAATAGTAAACGCCTTAGTTGCCGAGTGGAAAAGTGCTCGGGCCGATATCCGAGGTCCTGGGTTCGATACTCAGGTCAGGCAAATTGTGTTTCGGTATTTCCGATGCATAGCTCGGGCTTGTCATCATGAACCGGCATTTCGCAAGAGTGCAGCTTAGCTTAGACTTGGTATAATATACGAGATATTTGTATAAATTTACCTATTGTATTAAATAACTTTCTTGATACTGTGACGCTGATGCAGGTTTTGTTAATGATGCAGTTTGAAAGACATTGATATGGGAACTTCACTATCAACATGGCTACGAATGGCAATGCACTAACAACTCCGATCTGAAAATGAAACGTACATATTAAAATTATAATAGATTAGTGAAGAATGATTATATTATGATTATTTTTTTTTTTCTTTTTTTTTTTTTTTTTTTTGTATAAATTGGATAGGTACTATAATATCAAACTCAATACCTACTTAATGTAATTAATATGAATTGATTAAATTAATAGTTACTCTATTGTATTGGGTTAATCCTGTAATGATAGATGTAAGTGTGGAAATAAATAAATAAATAAATATTTGAAAAAAGAAAAAGTGTTGAATAAATTCCACGAGCGCGTTTTCAAATTGTAATTTGTTCGCAACAATATTTGCGTGAAATTATATGTACTTAAATAATCATAAATTTAGCTTGCCTAATTCTTAACTGATCTTTCAATATTTGTAAAAATATTAAGATCGGATGTTGATGACGTAGTTGTCGGCATTGAATAGGGATCCTTTGACTGATAAAGTAAAAGTAGATAGTGTTGATTAATTTCGGCGAGTTGGATTGAGCCACGATAGCATAGTTGGTAGTGCACCTGGCCCGGCATGTCATGGGGTGCGGGTTCGAATCCCGCTCGTGGAATTTTTTCAACACTTTGTCTTTATTCAAATTGTAATTTGTCCGCAACAATATTTGCGTAAAATTATATGTACTTAAATAATCATAGGTACGTATATAATAACATTAATTGTTAATATTTAAAGGTCGACGTTTTAAACATCCTACAGCTGTTCTCAAGTCTTTGACGAGTAACAAGTATATAATTTATTTAAATAAATAGTATAAATGAAATATTAATAATGTATAATTTAAGTAAATAATATTATGGCAGTAAACTACTAAATATAATAAAAATAATTCTGTAATAAGTGGGGCGCAGCCGCGGTGAGTAGTGGTGACCGTGTGGTAGATAACAAAAATCATTCAATTCATTATAATTAATTTATTGCAATTTTATTATTTTATATTGTTTTCTAAAGTTTACGCGAACACTACACATTGAAATGAAACAACTTCTACGGATCTACTCGCGTTTATTTTACACATTACGTTTACCTGACGTTTCGAACCCTTTGCATGGTCCGTGGTCACAGGGAGACTCTCTCGGGATAACCATCAAACGTGATGTGTAAAATAAACTCGAGTAGATCCGTAAAAGTTGTTTCATTATTATTTTATGTTTATTTTCTACACGAAATGTAATTAACGCTTTGATTATTATAATTGGGCTCATCAGTGTGGTAGGCTTAAGCGTTATAATAAATTACTTTAAGTAATTTATTATAACGCTTAATAAGTAGTTTATGAGGGCTATTCAACTGACTTAGAATACGAGTATACAAAATAGCAAATATTTTAGAACTTGCCTGGTCAAAGTCAGAGTTATGGACGTCGTTCAGATACAAAGGTATGAGGGTCATGACTGTCCACAGACCCCAGCAGTGGGCACAGTTGGCCAGGACCAGCGCCAGCACCGGCGTGGACCGCCACAGGGCGTGCCATGGGGCCAACGGTGGCTGCAAACAAAAAAAACTAACTATATTGGTGCAGCGATTCAAAGTGAGTCTTGGCCTCCGATAATTTTTTTTTGGTTCACAAACTTGTATTTTTTTGTTTTTTATTATACGGGTAAGCACAGTGGCTTGATCTTACCTGATGTTAAGTGATGATAAGGCCAGTAATAAAGTAATTAAAATATAAGAAAAGGAACTAAAAAGTTAAAAATAATTTAAGCCTTTAATTACATTTTAAAATAAGAAACAAATTCTTTAATAAAAGCGTGTTACATTTTGATGGAACATTAAAGAACATTTAGCATATTACCTTAGAATTAGACCTTAATTATTTTTCTTTTGCAATCACAGTGTAACACGCTTTTATTTATAAAGAATTTTTTTCTTATTATCAAATTTATTTGAAGGTTTAAATTATTTTTAACTATTTAGTTCCTTTTTTAATAACAAGTAATAAAAGCTTGTTTTTAAAAAGTTTTTTTTCTTTTAATTTTATTATTAAATTAAGATTTTTGTAGGGAGATAAGGGCTTCAGTACAACCGGGTTTGCCCTAGTACCCTGAGGCGCAATGTTAACGATATGAAATGTTTATACACCCTCATACCATTATTCAGCCCTCGGCACGTGCTCACCTTGGCATTTAGTCATCCATCTAATCCATCTAATCAAAAAAAGAATCCACATTCATAACAAATGGAACAAACAAACGAACGAACTTATTTTCCCGAGTTCCTATGGCAATCTTCCAGCTCCATCATCAGACCTTGGTTACCATCTAGCACCAAAGTACTCGTCAAGACGGATCAAACGAGTTCAAACTCGATGGGGTTGTGTCTTATAACTACCGAGTTCCTATGGCCACGTTATCGTTCCATCATCAGACCCCAGACCCTGGTTACCATCTAGCACCAAGATAGTCGTCAAGACAAATAATACGAGCCCAAACTCGATGGGGTTGTGTCGTTTAATGACCGAGTTCTTATGACCATCTTCCAGCTCCATCATCAGACCCTAGTTACCATCTAGCAACAAAGTACTCGGCATGTCGAATAATATGACCCCAAACTCGATGGGGTTGTGTCGTTAAATTACCGAGTTCTTATCGTCACCTCCCGGTTTCATCATCAGACCCTGGTTAGTGGTTACCATCTAGCAATAAAGTACTCGTCAAGACGGATCAAACGGGTCCAAACTCGATGGAGTTGTGTCGTTTAACTACCGAGTTCCTATGGCCACCTTCCGTTTCCATCATCAGATCAGCTCCATGTCATAATAATTTTGCATTGTCATTTAATTTACACATGCATGCAAAATTTTAGCTCAACCGATAGCCGGGAAGTGGATCAAATTAAACTTGCAAGATTTGATTACAGAACAACAAACAAACATCGGGACAGGTAAAACAAAATAAAAGCTTGAACAAAGAACAACATTACATAAAGTGAGCGGCGGCTGTATGCCCTTCTTACTGTGAACACACCATGCACACAAAATAACTTTAAAATTTATCTATGCTTTATAGTAATAATAAGTTTTACACAATGTGTATAATGTTATTATGACATAATAACATTGATGGGAAACAGGGTGTTTGGCGCATCGTGTGCCAAAATGAATTGGCCGACAGAAAGGGTCATCTGCTATACTTTTAGCCCCCATAACACGTTCCATGCCCGAAGGTTATTTTTATTTTGACTTTTTAAGTTATTTGACCAAAAATCCAAAATATCGCATTTAAAAATAAATTTAAAAAAATCTTTAGGATTCGATCTCGAGGCTAATCGAAATTAAAATTTTATTTTTATGTGCATTGGTATAAGATTCTATCAAATTCAAATTTGCTGGTAGTTGGCATCTATTTTTTTTTATATTAAATTCTTAAGTTTTGGAAATGTTAAACATGAAATAAAAAATCCAATTTACATTGTTATAAAAAATACAAAAAAAGATCTGGATCTTCCGACTCTCTCAAAAATTCTTTAGTTTATCCTTTTTGAAACTTTAGAATTTAGTTTAAAAAAAAACTAGATGACCCAGGTACGCTTGCTCTGCAAGATCTTAGCCCTATCTTAGAGGTGGCCGAGCCTATTGTCTTGTTTATGTTTATTATATAATTTTACGCAAATTTTGTACCTAACCAATTCCAATTTAAAAAAGACTAAGTGTTGGAAAAATTTTCAGAGCGGGATTTGATGCCGCACCTCATAATATGACAGGTAAGGTGCACTACCAACTATACTATCGTGGCTCATTATCCAACTTGCCGAAATTTATCAACACTATCTATTCTTACTCTGTAAGCCAAAGGAGTCTATTCAATGTCTTGTTCAATAGTATGTCATGGGGTGCGGGTTCGAATCCCGCTCGTGGAATTTTACCTACACTTTTCTTTTTCAAATTATTTATACAGCTTTTGTAAAAACACTCATATTGTAACGTCGCTAGCTTCACCATTAGTCCGGTCAATCTAGATATAAAAATGAGAGCGAAGGTACATAAATTCGCATCAAGCTGAAAATTGGTAGAATCGTTAAAAATGTGATTATAAATAAAACTTAAAAGTTCCCCATCATTCCCGTGTGTGGAAAAAATTTTACTCGAGGTCAAAGGTCAACATAATGAGTTTTTCGCGATTTTCAGCGAAACGGTAAGTCTTATTATAAAAATATCATAGACAAAAATTGTAGGTCATCATATTATCTATCAAAAATGTATCAGTGCTTTTTTTTCTACGAGCCACCCTTTCTGGGATATAACGATTCAAATGTTGTTCAAGTTGTTATGGGCATAATATGCATGAGTGCGCCACGTATATACATCTCTTATCTAGAGTTGTTATATATGTTGAAATATTTTTCTATTGGTGATTGTAACTTATACCACAGAATAAATAATAGCTTATACTTAAAATATAAAATATACATAACTATAAGAATATCAGGTCAAATGAAACCCAGTCCCTTACTTCATACGCCAGTGTGAGGACGAGGACAACATCTGTCTCTTGTTCTATTGTGTGCGTGGCTAGGGTCTTACACCTGCTATAATAAATGAAATACCGTTAGTCTTGAGCGACACGCTGTAGTGAAATACCCGTGGAGTAGGCCTACTGGGGAAACCACGTTAAAAAAACGCGCTAAGTACACTACCCCATAGGTGGCGTGGAAACGTGTGCATATTATGCCCATAACAACTTGAACAACTTTTTGAATCATTATATCCCAGAAAGGGTGGCTCGTAGAAAAAAAAGCACTGATATATTTTTAATAGATAATATGATGACCTACAATTTTTGTTTAATATATTTTTATGATAAGACTTACCGTTTCGCTGAAAATCGCGAAAAACTCATTTTTTTGACCTTTGACCTCGAGTAAATTTTTTTCCATACACGGGAATGATGGGGAACTTTTAAGTTTTATTTATAATCAAATTTTTAACAATCTACCAATTTTCAGCTTGATGCGAATTTATGTACGTTCGAATGTCTAGATTGACCGGACTACATGTTTTGATAAGTTTTCAGTGTCACTGACTTTATTGTAACGACCTAAAATTGGTCGCGCAATTTAAGCAACAGTGTGTACAAGGCGTTATTGGATAAGATATGAGACAACTTTATGGAACGGCGCAGCGGGCGGACCAATATGCATGACAAAGGTTTGTAAATTCACACTAGTTTTCTGGTTTGTCGATGTGAATTTATTTACGCATTTATTTAAAAGGCGCAGCTAACATAGACACCATACACACATACACACCAATTAAAACAATGGATGTTTGCCTACGTACACACGCCTGCACGTCTGGATACGACAAAATGTCAAAATATCTCAATAGACTTTAAACTTTATGTATATGTCATATGGTTGAATATTTATTCAAGAAAATTGACAGTTTTGGATATATAGGTTGACTAGCTGACCGGCGGACTTCGTACCACTTTGACAGTTTCCATGACAACAAAACAAACAAATCATTCGTCCGCTTAAGAACGCCCGTATCCCATGACGGACCCTATAGCAGCGCCATCTATTGGGTCCAATTGTAAATCTAAACCATTCTCGAATCCACTTGAACACACACAGAAAATTTAGTTTAGAAGGAGTTCAGTGACGTACACACGCACAGAAGATTTATATATATAAAGATGTGCAGACGTCTGTACACGGACTGCTCGAGCAATTAGCCAGTGATCAAAAAAGACCGACTGCTAGAGCAGTCGTTCCTAGTGAAGCTGCCATTCCACCGACCTGCTGCGACCGCCCGGAGCAGGCGTAACGCTCGAGCGGTTCCTGTATGAATGTGAATGTGTTATTTTTTAAATGAAATCTGTTCGGATTGTGACCTCTTTGGCTGTGGTATCCCTGCCTTCAAGGTGTCACTAATGGCAATGCTACATACCAATTGAAACTTGTTTTGGTTTTGTGTTTGCATATTTGTTTTAAGCTTAATAATTTTATTTTATTTAACTTAACTTAACTTTTATTTAACTTCATTTTATGTTACTAAACTTTGTTTAACCTAAATATTAATTGCTTTTGCTATTTGGTAAGTTAATGGTAAGTGCTGCGCATTTTTGTAATTGGGCACGGATACACCTTGTTAACTGTAAATAAATTTATTTTTGTATGTTTTCTATCTGTTGTCTGTAAGTGCCACTTTTACTGGTAGTGGCATAGTGGTATAGTTGCCACCATAATCTGAACCTCATACGGTTGCAATAGCATCGAAAACCAATAAAAAATCTATTATACTGTACAAGTCAAAGGGTTAAATAATAAATAAAAATAAACAAAATATATAAATAAATAGGAAACTGTAATTCACAATGCAGTCGCAGCTTGAAGCAGTCGATCTATCAACTATAGTGTGTTTACAATGATGGTGGTCTTTGCCCAACATTGGGACCACTTATTGTTTTATTTTAATACTGAAACCCAGGTACTCATATTTTACACAATCCTGCACATGACATATCAGATATCACATAAAGTTAAATGACTTTCTGCATTTATCTTCTTATCAAAGCCGTAACCTACCGTTAAATTTTTTTTTCCAATTTCATATATCAACTTACCTTGTGGTTCTGATTGACTTGTTTGAGAGCATTATCTATGTACTCTCTTTCCACGTCGCTGATGAACCTCGACGTCTGCGGGCTGCTTGACCCCAGAATGATGTAAACTATAGTCCAAATGGCCCCTGCTACAGCGTTCATGTAGAAAACTATAGCCCATTTCCAGTATCTAATTATAAAACCAGATATTAGGAATTGAGAAGCGACTCCAAATTGCATTCCTGAAATTAAAATAGGTGAAAATTATGAGCTATGAACAATTATGTAAGTAATTAAATAAAAAAATTGTATGGTACACAAAATGAAATGAAAATAGTTATCTTTTTAGAGTACTAAGTACAGGTAAGGTCATTAGTAAAAAGAGTTTTTTTCAACTGCTGTGAATACAGACACAATATAATTTATATTGTGGCACTGGTCAGTATTCGCCGCAGTTGAGGGGTAAGTAGCTAAAGTATATAAGTAGCTAGCTAGTTGGTTTTATATTATTATAATTGCGAGCACATGCTCGCAATATAATAATATAAAACTATACTATAATAATATAATATAATAATATAATATAATAATATAAAACCAATTAGATATTAATATGTATTTACAAAAAAAAAAACAATAAACTCATTCTTTACCAGTTGATATAAAAGTTTTAACTTTTAGTTTTTCGTCCATCGGCATCCAATTAGCTATGAGAATGTTGATGGAAGGTGTGATCGCGCCTTGGGCCAAGCCCTGCATTACTCGGCAGGCAAAAACTAAACTATACATTTCCTGAAAAAGGTTGTAATATTAGCAATTGATCTTTTAAAGAATAAGTTACAATGTTCGGTAAGTAAAGTCTGAAAAAAAAAGAAAAAGTATTAAAAAAAATCCACGAGCGGGATTCGAACCCGCACCCCATGACATGCCGGGTCAGGTGCACTGCCAATCACATTGAAACATCTTATTCAATCTACAAAATGGATAAAGTTTTGTCACTTTTTGATCTGGGACTTAAAAAAAGAATGCTTGATCTACTTCCCTCGCATGTCGTACAAGGAGACTAATGCGATATTGGTTTGTGATTGTGTACTCATACGTATTAGCTAAACGCGGTCCAGCTAATTGGACTCTCTGTACAGACACTACATCATTATCATCATCATCTCAGCCAAAAGACGTCCACTGCTGGACAAAGGCCTCTCCCAAGGATCTCCACAACGACCGGTTTGGTGCTGCTCGCATCCAGCGGCTTCCCGCGATCTTCACCAGATCGTCGGTCCACCTTGTTGGAGGCCTGCCCACACTTCGTTTTCCGGTTCACGTTCCGCCCCAGCGGCCATCAGTCCTGCGAGCGATGTGCCCTGCCGACTACCGCTGGAGCTTAGCAACTCTTCAATACACACTACACTATATAATATCTACTAGATATTTTAAAACTAATCCAGTTAGACACTAGAAAGCTACCAAAGGATAAAGTAATATGCACATATACATAGTTATGTATAGATTAATTAGGAACGTCCAATTAAACGATCGTCTGCGTGGTGATCCGCAAGTAGGCCACCCCGGGCTCCAATCAATCATGATGCGTGTTGCTCGCTACGTCCATTAATCCCGTGTATCGTAAATAATTCATAACCGGCTGCCTCCTTTGGATAACGAGACGCGACTACCAACCATTAATTACCATGTGTTTTATGAAACGCACCCTCAATGAACGAATGTTGTAAGTTGAACTTTTTAACACTTAATTAGTTATTTATTTTATTAGAAAATTCATTTAAGGTATATAATTGTAACGTTCATGTATTTCAAGTTCTATAAAATTGATAATTATTAACAATTTCCCGAAAATATAATACAAATGTCACTTAATTTTAACACACTGACGCTACTATCGTCGCGTAGTTCGCTAGTGCCTATAGTGATTGTTTAACATTGTTTTCCTTGTAGATTTTATCACCAGTATTTTTATGTCACTGCTGGGAGCACTTAAAATGGCTGAAGTGTCAAAAGGAAAAATCAAAGTCAAAATACCATGGTATTTGACTCATTCTTATTATAAAAAAATAACAATAATCTCTAACATAGGAAGAAAAGACATAAGAAGCTAATATTTTTTTATATTTCATTATAGTCCCCTGCAACTGTAATACGACGAGTCTTCCCTATAGATGAAAACACAGGAAAAACGTGCTGTCACATCACGCGCGCCCGGTGCCTATTGGTGTTTGATAATGACTACTGCATTTGCTAATGCAGCCGGCTTTATCAAATCTTTTATATGCGTCTACCGAAGCACGAAAGAGCTCCACTTATTATTATTTTTCGAAAAGAGCTCGATGGTGCAGTGAGAAACGCGCTAAGTCTACGAATGCTGAAGTTAATCAACACTTGCAAAGGCCAGCTATTGGATGGTTGACTAAAAAAATTATTTTAAACAAATACTCACGTGGTACGCACCTAGCGGTATGAGCGCGGCCGCTGCGGCGCTGCCCCCCACACCCACCGCCACGAGCAGCTTCGGGCCGAGCCGCGCCACCAGTCGGGGCCCCGGTATCTGCGTCAGCACGTGCCCCGCCATGAACGCTGACAGCACCACCGCTTTACCCCTGATACTTAAGGGCTGTGAACACGCAAGAAATTATTTTCTCGCTCGGTGAGGAGCAACTTTCGCCAAGAAGGAGGAGGATTGGTGACCAAAAATTTATCTTCTCCTGCCCTTCCGTGCTTTGAAAGGCATGTAAAGCCGTTGGTCCCGGCTGCGGTTAGGTGCCTTCCGAAGCACGAAGAAGGTCGAAATAGTAATTTTTTGATCTCCGAACCTTTCTTTGTGTTCCGGTTATGGATACATATGGATACCTTTGTGTCGGAACTGTTGTGTTGGTTGTCACCCATCATGGCCACGAGCGCAATGCTCAAGTCGACCCTCATGCTGTAGGCTAACGCGGTTCCCAGGAGTAGCAGCACGGTTTGCACGTGGCGGTAGTGAAGCCTCATTTCTGACAACGACAGGAGGTGGCATGAGCTTTTGGTTTATTGTACAATGGTATAGCAAAAGTCAAAGATTGGCAACACTTAAATAAGTTATTAATTACGACATGGTAGTAAAATATTTAGCGTATTTCACTGCGTCTCGTTCATATGCTTGGTGACTTTAATGTAGTGGTGTCGTGCAACTGACTTTTATGTTAACTTAAAAGTATAAAAAAAAATAATTTAAATAATATGTAGCGTTAATTCCGCTAAGTCACTCGTTTATTCAGCTTGGATGCAGTACGCATGCACCGCCCTCCCGCCCGCACAAGGTATGCGCATGCAGGAGAAACAATGGGTGCAAGCGATATGCAAACCAACACCGGCGCAGCTCTCGACCAGTCAACAGCCCCTGAGGATGCCCTTGTTTCTCCTGTTTGTGCATACATTTGCGGGCGGGAGGGCGGTGCATGCGTACTGTATCCAAGCTGGATAAACAAGTGTGTTAGCGGAATTAACAATACATAATTATTTAAATTACACTTTTTTGTACTATGGATTTCCGCAAAATAACGTCTGATTCTAATAATTATCTTAAATGTATAAAATTAAAGTAAAAAGCAATCTTTTATTTAAATGCGCTAAAAAGAAAAAAAAACTTTTACATTGAAACTTTTACTATCAACTTATAAAGTCATTACACAATTATATGATATAAAAGGTTGTAGAGAGATTTAAGTACTTGTATTTACTTATATAGAAAATTTTAATAGTTAATCAATCAATCAATCAATCAAAAATTTATTTGCTTAAATATGGTACAAAAATGTTCTTAAAATAATGTTAACCAGCATATTCTATCGTATACGATGTGCAAATATTCAAAATTACATTAGAGGCAATTCAATCTATTACATTACTTAAATTACTAACACATTATAATAAAATCATAGTTAACGATAATACAATTAAAATATAGCATGTCAAATATTTATTAAAATATTTAATTAATTACTATTATCATTTAAATATTCGTTAATTGTATAGTACATTTTGTTCATTAGAAATTCAAATAATTTTGATTTAAATTTATACAATGTCAGTATTTTTACATCACCAGGCAATTTATTGACAATTCGAATTGACATGCAATGAACGTTCCTTGAATATAACATTAACCTTTGGTCAGGTATACATAGATTTTCTCTTTTTCTGCCTTTATATTCAGATCTATTCTTAGTTTGAAATAGATTGCTATATTTTTTAACAATGATTCCTATTTCAAAAATGTAAAGACAGAAAAGGGGTAAAACAATGGCTTACAGCTATCTAGGAAGTCTGCTCCACAGATTGACCTAATACATTTCTTTTGTACCCTAAACGCTCTGATGATGTCAACAGAGTTTCCCCATAGAATAAGCCCATACCTCAGCAATGACGACACGTAGCCGTGATATGCCATTAGAGCTGCTTCTTTAGATGCAACATTCGTGATTCTATTAAGAACATAAATATATCTTTCCAATTTAGATACTAATGTATCAATGTGAGCTTTCCAATTACACATTTTATCGATAGTTATGCCTAGAAATTTTGTTTCATTTATAATTTCTATTTTATTATTGTTATATTTAATGTTGATATTAATATTTGTCCTGTTATGAGTTTTAAAATGAATGCAATTAGTCTTATTTATATTTATTTTGAGGTTATTAATTTTAAGCCATGTAGCAATTTTATTAAAGCTCTCATTAGCAATAGTTTCTAATTCTCTTTCACTTTTACTTTAGACTATTAGTGTTGTATCATCCGCAAACAGTATGCATTTTTGGTCTGTAACATTTGGCAGATCATTAATAAAGAGCAAAAACAATAAAGGTCCCAGGACACTCCCTTGTGGAACACCGCATCGGTTACAATCATATGTAGATGAAAACAACCTTCTGGTGTTACTAGAAGTTCTACAGATTTCAACACATTGTTGTCTATCAGACAAGTAGCTGTCTATCCAAGATAAAGCCGTTCCTCTAATTCCATATTTTTCTAGCTTGGCTAATAATAATTTATGAGAAACAAAATCGAACGCTTTGCTCATATCCAAGAATATAACTATAATACTCATTCCACTGTTTATGTTTTGTGTCACTTCTTTAATTAAGTGGTAGCACGCTATAGTGGTCAAGCAACATTTTCTGAAACCAATCACAATTACACACAAGTTAAAATCATACACAAGTTAAAATCAATCACATCAATTTATTTAATTTACTTGTTTAGCTACACAAGTAAATCTCGCGACAAGCTTTTATATCATATAAATTGTGTAATGACGTTATAAGTTGATAGTATAAGTTTTAAAGTAAAAGGTTGTAAGCGCATTTAAATAAAAGCTTGTTTTTTAAAAAGGTTTTTTACTTTTAATTTATTTTTTACTTTTTAGTTATCGCTGGACACGTTACTCAGTCTGTTCATCTGATTCCTTTCATTTGATACTCCTAATGTAGGCAAGCATTAGAAACTTAGTCCGCCATGGATTTAGAGTGACGTCACTTTAGTTTTTGAGTAATATCAGCAAGCCGTTTCATTTGATACCCATATTGTAGAAAAAGAAAAAAAGCGGAAAGCGCAGTGTGGGCAGGCCTCCAACAAGGTGGACCGACGATCTGGTGAAGGTCGCGGGAAGCCGCTGGATGCGAGCAGCACAAAACCGGTCGTGGTGGAGATCCTTGGGGGAGGCCTTTGTCCAGCAGTGGACGTCTTTTGGCTGAGATGATGAAGATGATGATGATTGTAGAAATGCATTAAAAATAATTAGTCCGCCATCTTAGGTGAACATTATCATCCGAACTGAATATGTATACAAAATTTTATCCAAATCGGTTAAGATATCTGCTTCAAAATTCAGTTGCAAGATTCGAACCGGACAAAAATATATTGCAAGTTAAATAAAAGCTTGTAATAAAATTTGGAAGGCTCCGGCTGAGCTTGCTTAGTGCCTTGATTTAGGAATCAGGAATCAGGAATTAGATGTTGACTTTTTTGATTTTTCACATATTTGTTAACCAGGGTTTGAAGTTTTAGGCAATCGGTCTGATGCACGCTTTGATTTTAATAGTAAGTGTAGCAGAGCTTTTGTACTTAGATAATTAAATAAATGAAAATAAAAAGAAAAAATAGAGCAAAAATAAGTAATACATTTTATCTTCATATATTTTAAACTAATTATAGAAGCGTGTAAAACTATATAAGAGGAAAAAATATCACGCGAATTAGCTTTATTAAAAACAAGCTATTTTCTTGTTAAGACTAAAAAAATATATAATTATAAAAGCAATCGCGCTACTTACTCGGTTTGTTTGCAGCAAAATCACAGACACTTGTTGTATCAGTCATTTTCGATTATAGATAAATATACTGATTTGCAGTTTTAAAAAAATGACCAGATTCCCGCGAACGAGGACTCAATAATGTCACTGAAAATCTAATGATTACTATCTTCGTGGACTGTTTGTTTATGATTTATCACAGATATAGCGATAAAAAACATAGTATATTTCGAATTTGACGCGTGTGAAAGCTATTGTTCGTCTTGATTGTGTAAGTACAACAGATATATAGATAGTGATATACATTTTGATAAACTATCATTAGTCATTATTGGTCATTATAATCAGAAAGCATTATTTAGTCACATTAGCTGTCGGATAATTTTAAGAATACTTATATGCCATAGATTGTTCGATTTGATAAAATCATTTTTGAGGCAGAGTAATCGGTTTTTGTTTTATTTTTTTATTTATCAGAGTTGATTGTTGATTGAATGAACGTGACAAGACTTATGTTCTTGCCAATTCAATTATCTCATTATTGTGTCAATTATTTAACTGTAGCTCAAATGGCGTGTTCTTTATTTCTTTTATAAATTTAACTGCCTCTGTGGTCTAGTGGCTTTGACCACAGGTTTAGACCCAGAAGTCCCGGGTTCAATTCCCAGGTCAGGTGAAATGTATTTTCGGATTTTTCGATGCATAGCCCGGGTTTGTGATCACCAACCCGCATTTGGCAAGCGTGGTGATTATTAAGCCATTACCCATCAATTGTAGCGATGGCTTGATTTCAATGATGGAGGCCTTTGCCCAGCAGTGGGACAGTTATAGGCTGTTTACTACTCTTTTTTTCATAGCCTATCATTTGCACGATCGCATGTTCTTACTACATACAAATTTTCATCAAATCGGTCAAGCCGTTCTTGAGTTAAAAGTGGACATACAGTCAGACAGGCAGACAGACAGGCAAAAATTTCAAAAATTCAAAAATCGTAGAATTGGTGTCAGTGAGTCATAAAATAAATATTTATCCCAAAATTTGTCAGAAAAATTGCACGTACACACAGAGCCTACAGATTTATATAGTAGTAATAGATGTCGCCATAATATCATTGTTTGTAGCATTGTTCTGTTCTGGCAGCTAGAGATAAGATAGCCAGTGGCTCGGTAGTTGAGGTTCCCGGGTGAAGTGCGCTTCCATCATTAGCCTTATCATCACATAACATCAGGTGAGATTAAGGCACAGTGCTTCATCATCATCTCAGCCTAACGACGTCCACTGCTGAACAAAGGCCTCCCCCAAGGGTATGAGGGGTATTTGCCGTAATCGCCACGCTTGGCAGGCGGGTTGGCGATCGCAGTAGGTTGAGGGTAACCTCAGAGAGATGCTGCTGCCCATCCTCTGCAATGGTCCCTTAGTCGGCTTTTACGACACCCACGGGAAGAGATGGAGTGGTGCAATTCTTTATCCCCGGCACCACACAGGGAACACGTAACACAGTAACGTCACAGTGCTTACACGTAAAATATAAAAAAACTAGTTTTTTTAATTCTCCATAGGCATGTATTTGACCGCAACCTCACCTGAGTGTAGTGACGATGCGGCCTACGATGTAGCATACTTGTCTAGATAATATAATGCCTGTTCACCCTTGCCTTGAATATGTCCAGGTATCAGGAAACAGATCCGCTGGAATGGAATTCCACTCCTAAGCTGTCCACATCGAAAATGATGACGCAAAGCGCTACATGCGTAGAAGCGGTATGTTGACAGCAAATGTAGATAAGCCAACTGTCCCAAATTTAGGTCAGAGTGTCAAATTCAAATTCAAAATTCAAATTCAAAATCATTTATTCAGTTTAGGCTACAAATAGCTCTTATGAACGTCATTTTAAGCCATCGGTTCGTAAGTCTATCTACTCTGGGCGGGAGATCTTGTACTGAGAAGAACCGGCAAGAAACTCAGCAAGTGTCCAGCTCTTTTCTCCCTTACAGCGTCATAAATATTGGAAAAAGCCCTATCATAAAGGACACTTTCCATCACAAATAAAAACACAAAATGTAAAGGACAATCACAACATGTAAAAAAACACAAAAAATAAAAAATAACTAAATAAAATATTTAAGTCAGCAAAAACATAATTTACCAGTTTAATTTTTTACAATATCATACAGTACTAGTAAAAGTCAAAAAAAAACTATAGTTATAATAATAAAAATAAAACTAATTGTAATGTTCAATGCAACGCTATTTTGTTATCTGCAGGACACTATTTATAAGTATACTACTTGTATATACTACTACTATGTATATGTTTTTTATTATAGCCAGGCTGTTTTATCTTCTAAATATTCTTTGACTGTATAATAACCTTTTTTTAATAAAGAAGACTTTACACGTTTTTTAAACTTATCTAAAGGCAAATCTAGTACAGTATTTGGTATTTTATTGTAATAGTGTATACCTTGCCCCAAGAAAGAACCAAGCACCTTCTGTAACCTGAACAGTGGCATTGCAAGTTTTGACTTATTTCTAGTATTAAAATTGTGTACATCACTGTGTTTAGCAAATGAATTGATATTACAACGTACAAGAACTATTTAATTATAAATAAATTGAGACGCCACTGTCAAGACATCAATTTCTTTAAAAAGATTTCTTAAAGAAGTTCGTGAACCTAGTCTATAGATTGCTCTTACTGCTCGTTTCTGTAAAATGAATATAGTTTCAATATCAGCCGCTGTTCCCCACAGTAAGAGGCCATACGACATGACACTATGAAAATAACTAAAGTAAACTGTTCTAGCAGTTTCAACGTCTGTTAACTGCCTTATTTTTCTAATGGCATAAGCAGCAGAACTGAGTTTGCCGGCCAATTTCGAAATGTGAGGATTCCATTGAAGTTTTGAGTCAAGGGTTATACCTAAGAAAACTGTTGAGTCTACCAAATCTAATCGATCACCGTTTATTCTTATATCAGTTGGTTCATTTTTGACATTTGGTAATTTAAAATTAATACATTTTGTTTTTTTAGCATTAAGCTGCAAATTATTAATAGTAAACCAACTGAGTACATCAGAGAGTGCTTTGTTTACATCGTCGTAATTTTTCTTACACCTACTTACATTAAAAATGAGTGAAGTATCATCTGCAAATAATACGATTTCACAGAAGTTCTCTACAAAGAATGGCAAGTCATTAATATAAATCAAAAACAGAAAAGGACCAAGAATGGACCCTTGTGGAACTCCCATTTTTACATGAGAACCAGATGATTTAGTTCCATTAATATCGACAGTTTGTGTTCGAGAGCTAAGATACGACTGAATTAAATTTAGTGCGAAATCTTTGAGACCGTAGTAATTTAGCTATTTTAGCTTCATCACCAGAGTTTTGTGCTCAACGCAATCGAAAGCCTTGGACAAGTCGCAAAACACTCCAAGGGCGTTTTGAGACTTCTCCCAGGCATCAAATATATGTTTTAATAGAGCAACACCTGCATCAGTAGTAGAACGACCCTTTGTAAATCCATATTGTTTATTATGTAAAAGGTTGTTTATGTTAAAATACGACATCAACTGTTCCAATATAACTTTTTCATAAATTTTGCTTAGAGTTGGTAGTATTGAAATGGGTCGATAGTTACTGGGGTCTTCTTTGTTTCCCGATTTGAACAAAGGTATGACCTTACTAAACTTCATAAGATCGGGAAAGATACCTTTATTCACACAGTTATTAAAAATTTCAGCAAGATATGGTGCAATAGAATGTATAATATTCTTAATTACTTTTATAGAGATGCCCCACAAATCACTTGTGTTTTTCATTTTCAGTGATTTAAATGTTTTTATAATATCCATTGAATCAATATATTTAAATTGAAAAGAAACATTACATTTTGGTACATATTTTTGGAGTAATGCTTGTGCAGCTTCTGGTGATGAATCCAAATTTGAGGTTGTCAGCACAGGTATATTTACAAAAAAATCATCAAAAATATTAGCAATATGTGAATCTGAATTGACTAAGTTGTCGTTTACTTTTAAAGTGAAAGTATTATCCCGTGGTTTAAATTTACCTGTTTCACGGTTTATAATGTCCCAAGTGGCTTTAATTTTATTGTTGGACTTTTTAATTTTTTCTTTAATATAATTAGATTTTGCTACTATACATATTTTCTTAAATATTTTCGAATAATTATTTACATATTCCGTAAAATTAGAATTTTGGTTATATTGTTTTAGACTATATAAATCATACAATTTATTTCTACTTTTATATATACCAGTCGTGGCCCAGTCACAGAACTTAAGTTTATGAGTTATTTTGATTGTTCTTTGTGTAAACACTTGGTCATATTCAGTCTTTATGAAGTTAAAAAGATTAGTATATAATACATCTGGATCATCTTGTCCAAATGGCAATGCATTAATTTTACTCGATATATTATTTTTAAAACGCTCTACTCGCTCCTTTGTAACTGGTTTACAGTTCACTATTTTTGGCTCATCCTTAACATTAAAATCATAGGTCACCTTTAAACCGCAATGGTCAGACGTAAGCTTACTAATGACTGACTTAGAAACAGGGTCATAGTCTGTAAAAACATTATCAAGACAAGTGGCTGAATGTGAAGTTATTCTAGTGGGTTCGAGAAATAGATTAATGAGATTAAAACATTTAAACAAGGCAACAAGACGAACACTCATTGAAGTGCTTTCTAGAATATTTATATTAAAATCGCCACATACAAAAACAAATTTATTTTTTAATTTTAATTTTCTTAGTACGTCTTCCATTACAGATTCGAAAATACCGAAATTGCCCGATGGGGGTCGGTATACACACACTATTACAAAGCTATTAAACTCCACACATGATAGCTCAATATTACGCTCCACTGATAAGCCTACAATATCGTTGCGATCTTTATATTTTATATTACTTCTTACTAGTATTAAAGAACCACCGTGAATAGCTGAGCTTCGCACGTACGCGCTTGCTAATTGGAAATTATTTACATAGAATGATGTGTCATGACTTCTTAGCCAATGCTCAGTTAAACAAAATATATGAATTGCCTGACTTTTTGCAAATAATTCTAACTCTAAGTCTTTGCCAGCCAAACCTTGAATATTTTGATGTATAATAGTAATTAATGAGGACTTGGCTTTTGTCTTAGACCTCAGTTTAAACATGAGGTTGTTGTTACCTTATTACTAGTTGTAGATGTTGCATTAGTAGAACTACTAATGGTTACGTTGTTATGACGTAAAGACTTAGTTATACCATTTATAACTGTATCCTGTATATTATAAGCTAACAATTTAGCTATTTGGGTCCTACATTTCGTAGAAAGATACATAGTATCTGACGTCAAACTAAAGCTATTAATAAATTTATTTATATCAAAATATAAAATAGTGTCACTATGACGACAAATCAAATTAAACAATAATAAATTTAATTCATAAATGCGCTTATTTTGTTCCCAGGTCAAATTGGTACAATAGGGAAAAGCGCTAATTATTATCCTGCAATTTGTTTCTGATTGCAGTTTTATCAAAATATTAAAACTATTTATGATGTCACGTTTCTTCGTTTGTGAGCTGTCACCACATAACACAATAATATTAGTGGAACTATTCAATGAATCCTGTGATATTTTGTTTACTATAGCATTCAACGACTGACCTGGAGTACAAATATTGGTCATTGAGTGGATAATATTTCTATTTATAGGCAACCCTAAGCCTTGACCCAGTTTATCAGAGTACATAACTGTTTTTTTTACTAATTTTGTAACATTAGGTTTAAGTATTTTTTGAGGAGAGGCCGATGAAGGACCGGGAACCAAAACAGACAAGTTTTGTGTGTTCATCTGAATATTTGAGTCAAGTGATAAAGACTCTTTGTGTAGGTTAATTTCATTATTAATTAATGAGTTGTACCGATCAGCATTGTACTTGCACAGATCAACTAACTCTGTGGCTGATTGGATATGTTCTTCAATCTGTTTCTGTGATATTGAGTATTTTTTAGTCATTATATCAAGAGACTCATGTAACCTTTGGATGTCAGTTTGTAATTGCTTAGTGTCCCGGTCATACATTTGCCTACTTTCCATTAACTTACTATTATATATATCTAAGGAATCCATAAGACTAATACGCTCCTTTCTGAGAGCAATATTTTTATAAAAACAGTTATTTTTTTTAATCAACTTCTCAGTTTTCTTTATAAACTTATTAATTTTTACATATTTTTTAATTTTAGTTTTGCTGATTTTATTTATTTTGTTGTTGTTTTGAGATTGCTGTAATGAAATTCCACCAGGTGATGCTATAAGTTCTTCAAATAAGGACTGAGTATGATCCACTTCATGCTGCTTCTGCAACTCAACTAATTGGGATATCTGGTGGTTTGCCGCACTGAGGTCCCTTTCCAACTCGGTGATGCGGTTGAGTGCCCTTTCATAGGTGTTATACTGCTGCTCAAAATTGGAGATGACATGTTGCAGTTGGTCACGCTGGTGGAGCACATCCTGGTGTTGCATGTGCAGTTGGGCTAACTCATTCTTAAACTGTGAATTTCTGTCTATTATGGATTTTATTTCCATTTCACTGTCATCCCTTTCTTTTAGCAGCTGATTGCAGGATTCCTTGGATACTCGTAGCTCCTCAAGTGCCTTTCTGAGCTTTAGTTCAGTACTTTGAGTAGCAGCCTTACGGGTCAGCATTGTGAAGTTGGTTTTATAAACACCTGAAAATTAAAGAAGTATATATTAAGATATATTAAGACTTAGGTGTTGCAAGTTAGGTTTATCTAACTTCTATTTAATTTCTATGTGCAGCAATTAAGATTATTTAAAAATGAGATTTTAATTATAATAAGTAAGTGGGGGGTAGATGTGTCACTCAAAAGTTTGTTGTTTAAAATTAGAGTTTTTTATTGTAATTGCAAGTTATTACTAGATAATCTAGAAATGAAATTAATTAAGTTATAAGCTTCAAATAAGCAGTCACGTTCTGGTTGTAATGTGTCGAAGTGTATGAATGTCTGTGGCAAAACAAAGTCACCATCAACTTCACTTCCACATATAGTCAAGTCAAGAGAGGTTAACCAAGCCAAATCGTATTTGAGGTGTGACGATACTCACAATATGTGAGATTTGTAAAGTAATGAATATGAGTAGTATTGTTGTTAAATACAACAAAAACATGTACCTAGTAACAGTATTTAGAAATAAGTTTTTCTCAATGTCAATGGTAATAATTTAAATTCAAAGTGTCTAATAACAATTATTGTTTTATTCTTACCCTATTCTTGGTATAGTGGAATATTAAATTTTAATACTATAATACTGAAATGCCAAAATTACTTTTGCAGTTTAGATGCAAATCCTTTGATTTGATTACAAAGTAGAAAAATAACAATTCATTGGCCTAGTACATTGACACATACAATTTGAATGAAGTGTTCAGTTAAGATTTACACTTATGTTACTAGTATTTATAATAAATGGAATGAAAACAATACTCCCCCGGTTTATGTTGCAGCAGTCCACGGCAAAAGTTGTTATTTTAACAACTTTTTGTAAAATTTGTTATAACAGTCAGCTGGCGATGACAGTTGGAAAATTACATTAGCACATAATTTAAAAACTACACAATATTAGTCAGAAAAAACACTAGTAGATGATATTTGTCACTTAATTTAATCACTAATTACAAATTTAATCATAAATAAGCATAAAAGACAATTTTTAACAAATTTTTAATAGGAGCTTTATAATTTGACTACTTAACCTAACCGACTTCAACTCAATTCAATTTCTTGTTTGATGGCTCTCGCTATGATTTACCCAGTGTCTATTATAGTTTTATGGCAGCTGATAAGTGTTTGGTCTTCGTCCGTCCGCTTAAAACGTAAATAGGCGTTGTGCTTGTACAAAAAAGAAACTGTCTAAAACTGAGATCCAATTTGAAGATAGGGTAAGTCCAGGATAGATGCCTCACTTTTTAAAACAGCTCTGCAACTCAGTCAGTAAATTTTTATCAACAACAAACAATCTGAAAACTTTGGTCTTAAGTCTATGATATTACCATAATTATTTTAGTTTAAGTTATACCGATTCTGAGTAAATACTATTTTACTTTACCTCTTAAAAGCAGGATAGATGCCTGATGTGGGGGATAGAAGACTCATTGTATGATTGCTTCAAACGATAGATGCCTGATGCAGGGATAGATGACTCGATAATACATTTTTTGAATTCTGAGGATCAAATGCATTTTGAAATCAAACAAACCAAGTATTATATAATCAGTCTTTATTAATTTGTATTTTTTTCATAATAAAAGTAACAAAAATCAATTTAACATCTTAACAAAAGTAGCAAAACTTTTTAATAAATCTTTAAAAAAAACAAAGAAATTTTAGGAACTTTTTCATTTCTAACTATCTTAATTATTTTTTATTCTTTTTCTTTTTATTATTATTATTTATTATTTTATTTTTTTCAAACCGCCTTTTTAAAGTTCTAGAAGGCATTCCGTAAGTTCTAGCTATTTCGTTGACACCTTCCTCATTTTTCTCCAATTCTTGAAAGGCCAAACGCAAGCTATCTTGGCACACCCGATGTTACGCGGAACAACACCTAGTTTTCTTTTATATTTGCGATGCATCTTGCCACCTGTGACAAAAAAGAACAGGTGAGGATAGATGCCCCTAGGGGCATCTATACCCAAAAAAAATTAAGCATCTATCCTTTTAGCGTAGGATAGGTGCCTAATTTAATAAAAAATGTAATAAAACTAAAAATTTAATTAAACATAGCTATCCCGTATAATTTATAAGATAGTCTATCAAATTATATAATATCTGCTTCATTTTAAAGCTGACAAAAAAAAAACTGTTGAAAAATACTTACCAATATTAATTCGACGCTCGCCAAGGTCTCGCCGCGGAAGATTTTTGCACTTACTGGCGAAACACGGCCACTCTTCGACGATTTCTGAGGCACTGAGCGGTGCGGGGGAATCGCTTCCTATTATACGTACTATAACTTTTAGGCTAAGATGCTTGTAACATAGTGTACTTAAAATCGCGGCATCTATCCCACTGGGGCATCTATCCTGGACTTACCCTATAACTTGCTACGGAATGTTTCTGTTGAGACACACAGACGCCACAAACGAATAGCAGACCCAAACAAAAGCAGTCAATAGTTAGGCGCTGCGCAAACGTAGATACTTATTGTTACCGACACGGCACACCATACAAGGAAACCGAGTTGCTGTATCGGTGTCAGGTGGAAGTAACTGGACACAAAAAGTATCTACGTCTGCGCATGGAGGGCTGATTTCATATTCACTAGTAGCTTGTATCCCACACAAGACACAAAAGTGTCTACGTCTGCGCAGGGAGGGCTGATTTCATATTCACTAGTAGCTTGTATCCCACACAAGACACAAAAGTGTCTAGGTTTGCGCAGCGCCTAAGCAGCACAGAAAAAAACACTTGTATAACGCACTCAACATAAAATCAGAGTCTCCTTGTCAGACTTACAGGTTGATTTCGTTCTTACCGATTGGCTAACAGCCTTAGTAACAAGCATTAAGAGAGAACTATGTCCAGCGCAGCGGACTGATGCAAACTGATTGACTTATAATACACGTGATTCACCACAGGATGTTGTATGTATCATGAGGCACGCAACATTTACAGTACTCGCATATTTACAGTACCTAACTAAAAGCCTTTGAAGATATGGATGAATGCCACCTACTATTTATTAGTTATGTTGCGACGTTGGAGATGTCAAACTCCCATTTCTAATTACCCGTCGTCAATTACCCTGTTTGATTGATTATATGTGAGACATTGCCGACATTGACGAAGCCGTGATATTATATTGTAGGTACCTAACCAGGGAAATCGTAAGTTAGAGAAAATAAAAATGTTCTTTATTTATTGATTAGTAAACAACTACTTACTAAACCAAATCGAGAACAAAAGTGATTATCATTAATCAGATGTAAATAAGTATGTTTTAATATTGCCTGGCACATAATTCCTATGTGTACCACACTTAACCCAACCTGGGAATTGAACCCACGACCTATGGTATCGGGACGAGCGTTTTGCTACTCGGCCATCGAGGCCACCAAGTAGGGATAATATTTTCATGAATAAATAAACAATCATTTTTAACATATTTATTTTGGTAGTATGAAAATGTTTTGGCTTCTCGTCCTATGTCTTTACATCTGAAAAGAAAAAGTATTGAAAATTAGTAAATAAAAATGTTTTTGTTTTGTTTATATAATTTTTAACGCAAATTATGTTGCGAACAAATTACAAAAACACAAATGTTGAAAAAAAAATCCACGAGCAGGATTTGAACCTGCACCCTTCTAAAATACCGGGTCAGATGCTCTCCCAATAGAGCTATAGTGGTTCTATAACCACGATATTTCGGCGGGCTGGTTAGAACCACGATAGCTCAATTGGGAGAGCACCTGACCCGGTATGTCAGAAGGGTGCAGGTTCAAATCCTGCTCGTGGAATTTTTTTCAACATTTGTGTTTTTGTAGTAAATATATTTTTTTAAATTATTACAAGAAAAATGTGCATTTAATTGTATTAGATATGTTAACGAACGATTAGGTTAAACATTAGTGTTTTTTATTAGTAGTGTTATGCTGCTCAGGTCTCATTAAAAAAAAATAAGGACGCAATACCTATAAACCACCCAAAACCTTGTTGTACCGAATGAAGCAATAAATTGGGAAACATAGTGTAATTGTGAGGTAAGTGTATTCATTTCATTGAAAGTAAATAAAGTGATAAATTTATATAAAGTGCTATTATGTAGAACCTGTAATCTTTCAGCAGCTATTAAGTTGCACGTTATAGATGTTGGTTCTTCTATATGTGACAAAACGATCTTCCTGAAGTGAAGTTTGAGTCGCTTGATTCGAAAATATAGCTTCATATGAACTGATGAAATACCTGAACCCGTGTGATCGATACACCGTCACAGGTTTTCTAGAGAGAATGGAAATGTCCCCGCTCCCTATTAGAGTACGGGAGCGGAAGAACCCGGGAGCGCCTCTAGACTATGACCTCGGCATGGGTTGACCGAGACTTTGGGGCGGGGAGAAGCGCCCAGGTACGTGTCTGTACCTACCCCCTGACCGCCTAACTCAATCGCTTTCAATCGCTTTGAAGGCGAGGCGGAAGAGGAGGCGTCATCTTTTCATTTCGAAAGCAATATGAAAGCAATATCGAAAGCTTTAGCCTATATCTTTCGATATTGCTTTCGAAATAACAAGATGACGCCTCCTCCTCGCCTCGCCTTCAAAGCGATCGAAAGCGAACGAGTTAGGCGGACGGCCCCCTGGTATAGAGCGCGTGTGAACCGGCTCGTCGTACCCTGGTTCTACGAGTACGTTGTCTTGGGCCTATGCGAGTGTGCATGTTAGTATATCATGTGAATGTGTAGTGGCATTTTGAGGATCAGGCGGGCCTCACTATCAGTTTTTTCGTCTTCAGGCTTGTTCCACAGCTGGCTCTTGCTGCTACCGAAGATAACGTAGAACGTGTTGGTGCCGAAGTAGATGATCGACGTCAGGTAGAACACCATCCGCCAGTTGTCGGGATCCGGCTACAAACACACCATGGAACTGCTATCATCTGTCTGTAGCATGTAATCAACATAGAGAAGATAATATCAAACACCGCTTTTAGTTACTAATGGTTATATTAACATTGTTTCCTAACTTCGAAATCGTAACCAGGTGAGGTGGATTGTTGATTTTTGATGAAAATATAAAATATTTGTTGTAATCATTAGCAGTTAATTTTACATTCAGTCATACACAACGTCCTTAGTTATTTAGAGTTCGATGTTAACCAACTAAGGATGTCGAACTGAATAGACTAGTTTTTCAGGAAACTTCCAGTTTCACCTGGTTTAAAAACTAGGATGGACATGTGAGGGTATCACTATGCGCGATCAATTACAGTACTTAGCCTACATGCCCTGTAATTTTACAGGATCTGTAGGTACCCTTCGAACTGGAACAAAAAAATTAAAACAATAACACTTTGCGGCAGAAATAGGTGTTAGAGTGCCATCGCCACCCAGTCGGATTCCGAGCGGAATACTAACACCAGCAAGCATGACAGTGACCACAGCAGAAATATTACCAGAGAGGTCACTCCGCAAAAACATTTAACTAAATAGCGATTCTAGCAACGACAAAATAAAGTTCAATTCAGATATTTTTTTTTAATATTAACGGGTAAGCACAGTGCCTTGATCTCACCTGATGTTAAGTGATAATAAGGCCAATGATGGAAGCGCACTTCACCCGGGATCCTCTACTAGTGAGGCACTGGCTACCTTATCTCTAGCTGCCGGAACACAAAAATGCTACAACATTGATGTTATGGCGACATATTTAGAAGATGGTGGTAGCTAGCCAGGCGGACAAACAAGCCCTACCACCAACCAAACCGAGTACACAAACATATACCCCCGCTGGGAATCGAACCCGGGACTACTGGGTCTAAACCGGTGGTCTAAGCCATTAGACCACAGAGGCGGTTATATGAGACATTTACATTCTTAGGGCCGCCGATGTATAGTCGAGTTCAATAATATCATGTATACACTTTTTACAGTTAGTAGCCATTATTTACCTTGTAATAAGAATCAACATCTGTCAAAAGTGTAAACATATTATTGAACTAGACTGTACCTGTAGCGGTATACCTCAGTGCGGAGTGAGACAGCTCTGGCTATACAGAGAACATGCTGGTGAACCAACCTCGTCCGTCAGCAGAAATCCTGCAGCCAGGGGAGCGAAAATGGATAGCGCGTTCGCGAAGCCGTTGGTGATGCCGCTCATGGTGCCCGCGAAGTTAGGGGCTATGTCGATTTGGGCCAGCTAGTGACAACACATTACAATGCATTTTAAAAGATAATTTTTAAAATAAATCGTAGGATCCTTTTTCTCCTAAAAATATATCATTTTATAGCTTTTATGAGCTATTAATTTCCCACTGCAGGGCAATCGCATCGTTCACCCTATCCCGCTGTCTCAGAGTCAGCCTCTCCCTTGTTTGGGAGTCTAGCTCATCTACCGCTTTCTCCTATGCTACAAACTTTTACATATAAAGAATGAAGTCTATTTTTAATTTGAGGATTGGACCGCTGGAGTCGCGCCATAATACGAGCTTCAGAAGTTTGTGGTGCGAGTCCCGACATCAAAGCTGGACATCTTCATGAAGGAGGACTTCTGGCCGAAGGGTGTAGTCTACAGGCGCTTCCATGGAAAGTTGCCTGTTGCTACCAAGTTAGCACAGTAGGTGCTAATCAAATAATACTAACATAGTTACTAAGTTATTTTATATACTAACAAAATTGTTTTTATTTTGTTAGTCTGTAAGGTATTTATTATATGAGCCGCTCTGTAATTTTACTATCTGTTATATTGTTTGTTGCCTGAAATAAAGAATAAATCTTTATTATTATTTTTAGATTTTCTTCTCTCTTTCTGTTTAAGAAAGAGGTATATTATCTTCCTCTACGGGCTTTTGCCAAGTATAGGAAGTTAAGTATGTTAGTACTGTCGTGTGTGCGAAAGTGTGTGTGATAGCTGAATGTTTATTAGTGAATGTGAACTTAATTTATCTACTGGGATTCAGAAGACAAGAACTTTCGGACAAACCTGCATGTATTAAGAATTGCCGCCTTCTGCATAATGATGTACGTGCGTGGATGAATGTTTAGTGCTTTTAAACTATTATGTAAGGTACGAGGTATGACTCCAGTTGTTGAGACTATTATAGGTACTATTTATTATTATTATCTTTCTATTTATTTTTTTACATATTAATTTACATTTTTAAATATTTTCTAAAAAACAAAAACATTTAAAAATATAAAAAATAGGGGTCTACCGGCATCGGGACCAGGGTCCAAACTACCGGTGATTAGGGCTCCAGAGACAGGAACTTCCTCACAATGCGTGCCGTATCGAGGAGAACTGCCTTCTGAATCAGGCCCTTGATCCAGCCGCCTAACGAGAGCCTCATGAGATGTTGATCGAGGCTCTTGGCCATCAGGCCGTTGGCCGTAACAACAATCGGCACGATGACAGCCGAGTCCACATTCCACATGTCGACAACCTCATGTGCTAAGTCGAGATATTTGATTTGTTTCTCTTTCTCAGCTTTCACGAGGTTCTCGTCATGGGGAATGGTGATATCGACAATCATCGTGCGGCGCGCTAATCGATCTATCACCACAATGTCTGGCTTATTAGCTACAATAGTCCTGTCGGTGATGATAGATCGATCCCAGTACAACGTGACATGATCATTTTCGAGAACTGGGTCGGGCACATACTTGTAGTACGGTACCTCAGAATCCACAAGTTTGTATTTCAAAGCAAGTTGCTGGTGGATAATCCTGGCCACTTGATTATGCCTGTGCAAGTACTCGCCGTTAGCCAGACGAGAACAGCCAGAAATAATATGTCTGATAGACTCACCCGGACGGTGACATGCCCGACATATGTCAACCGTCCCGTCCTTCATAATAAATTTCCGGTAGTTATTCGTTAGCATAAGTTCGTCCATAATTGCACAGACAAAACCTTCAGTTTCCCCGAAGAGGTCACCGAAACGCAGCCAGGATACGGACGCTAAAAAGTCTACATCGGGTCCGTAGAGGGGCCGATAAAAGCGCCCGTGGAGCTCCTTGCCTATTATTATTATTATTATTATACTCTTTATTTATTTTTTTCCTTAAAACTAGATTTTTACAATATTTTAATATAAAAACAATAAAACATTATAAAAACCTAATCCTAGAGTACCGCCAGCAGCGAGGCAGGGCCCAAACTACCGGTGGTCAGGGCTGCAGAGTGAGGAACCTCCTGACAATACGTGCCGTGTCAAGGAGTACTGCCTTTTGCATCTGACCCTTGACCCAACCTTTCAGCGAGAGCCTCTCTAGGTGTTGATCGAGGCTCTTGGCTAAAAGACCGTTTATTATTATTAATTATTATTATATATCAGTATCAGATTAACCTGTTTACACAGGTGTAATAAGCTGCATCTGATCACCATCTTCCTGTCAGCGAAGTGCATTGAGGCGGCGCGGCGCAGAGGTCGAACGAAGGGCAATATGGCACGCGCTACAACATTCGATAAATATGGAAAAGACTATGTTGCTGACGAGGACCGCAACTGAGTAGCGGGGGACGCTCAGCTCCTTCTGGGACAAATAGAACACACAGTAGTTAATATTACCATATGCCCAGCGTAGTGGCCAGCGTTCAGCCCCAACGCGAGCGTCAGCAGCGATACGGCGATGATGACGTCACCCGGCACGTACGACAGCCCAATCAAGGCGATGGCAGGCCCGAAGAAACCTGTTCACATTAACCTTTAACTACCGACTTGTGGTCTGACGGACCTTTGACCGTTCGAAAAGTTCAGTTACTTATGTTAGCGAAATGGTACCACCCTCAACTTCTTGTTACCCGTCCAGCAGCCGCCCGACCGTGTTAGTGTAGAGTTGTAGTGTCGACGCACGCCATTTTAGTAATTATGACTGATAAACGACCGCAAGTGGTATGTCAGACGGAGATGATGACAGAGATGATATTTATGTATTTTTTTAAATAACATTTTTCGTATTATATGGTTTTACTGCTTTGTTGTCAGCCTTTATCTTACAATGGATAAGCCAGGCCCTTCAGGGATACAACGGACCAGGTCAGATATGAATATTAGTGTTCCTGTCACAAGTAAGAGATACGAGCACGAATAAGGGTTGGCTAGAACACGGATGTGAGTCTGACTCTGAGGTTATCGACTGTGTAATATCTGCCCCTCAAAACTAAAACGAAAGACTGCATACAAGTTAAGATACTTGCACAGAACATGTTTGTCTTCAATGCAGTAAGCCCGTGTGCAAAGACTAACTGTGAAGTAAAATAGTATATCATATATTGAGCCCTTCCTGTTTTATAGAAAACGTCTGATTTATTATATTTTCTCAGTTTTAATTGTTGTCATAGTTATCAAATTTTAAATATAATTTATATCTTTTTGAGATTTTGAAAGTTTAAATAAAATATGTATTGGTTAAGTAAAATACCAAATTAATGCTTGATGCTTTGCGGCAGAAATGGGCACCTACATTTGAAATTTTTGATTTCTGTTAAGCCTGTTAAGAGTTATGATGACTGTTCCCTAAATAAAACATCTGTTTCCAAAGGATATTCGCTTGATCTCCGGTAGCACATAGATAGGCATAACTTTCTCTTTATCCAATTTTTATTCCAGATATATATATATTAAGTTCACATACCAATAGTGTTAAAAGTTTTTCTAGTAACGGTCAGGCTGAGCCAATTCTTCTTAACCACGAGATCTGCTACATATCCAACCGGAAAGCTCATGACGAACACTGCTATGTAGGGCAAGGCCGACATCAACCCATTCTGGAATACAAGTTGGATAGACGTGGGAGGGAAACTTGATATCATGCAATCTGTGGTACGTGGGTAATTTACTTTAAAGCCATTTAATGAAACAGTACGAATCAATTAAAACTTTTTAAGATGACACAGCGATGAGGCCAGGAAAAAAATATGTAAATAGCATCAATCAATAGCAATGCATCGTTCAATAACAAAATCATAAAATAAAACGTTCACCAATTAATTACAGAAGATAATTTTCAAGCAAGGTGATTTCGGGATGAAGACACTTTTTATTACAAAATGTGTTAGATGTGGATGATGTCGCTAACTAGCGGCTTGCGACCGAACTTTTATATCTGTATTGCCACTGAATATATTCTAATCATAAGATTAGAATATAAAACATCAATAATGATGTAGCCTCATAAATCAGACTTACCGCTTTTATATTGACTCCTTGCACCTGGCTCAAATACATCGGCATGAGGGTCATTAACGACCACAGCCCCCAGTTCTGGCCACAGTTAGCCACTATCATTGAAATAAAAGCGATTGTAGTAAACATCTTCTTCCAAGGAGTCCTCAATTTCTGTAATATTAATTTCAATAGTGAATATCCAATCTGACAAATTTAAAATTTTAAATGGTTTTATGGCCTGTTGAAATTGTAAAAAGTTGTTGTGATTTGTATTGATGTTAAAACAATAAATCTTATCATTTAAGTGTTCATCTGAATCCTTAAACCAAAATAAAACACCACTCACTACAAATGTATTATACCAGACTTATCACAAAACTTCAAAAACTAAAAAGGCCAACTAACTTAAATTATTAGGCTGTGTTCCTCAAGGGGTAAAAAATATTCCCATAAAGTAAGTATACGTAATTATTGCACTATCTATATCTTGCATAAGAATCGTTCTTTAGAAGGGAATTGTTTCGACATTCTCCAATAAGTGTGTTTAACGTGCGATTTAGCAAAACAGATTATTCACTGACCTTGTGCCCACCAATTTGTCCTAAGGAGGTCTGAATGTAAAACCTCTCATTATCACTGATCCATCTCGAAGTTTGAGGCGAATCGGAAGCAAAGGTAATGTAGAGGATGACCCACACACTCCCAATGATGGCGTTCACGTAGAATATGGCGGGCCAGCCCCACATGTTGATTATAAAGCCTGAGATCATGTTCTGTAGAGCTATCCCTAATTGTGCTCCTAAAACATGTAAACGATGAAAAATTTCTTCGCAGTCGGTAAACAACCAGAATAAGGCTTGAATACGTAATAGGGACACTGTTAGTTTTGTGTGTGGCGGAAGTTGGGAAAATAATTAGACGGTTGATGAAGACTCTGCTGCGCAAACGGAGGCGCAACATCGCGACAGCAGTCGGGTATAAAGAAGTTATGAAACCTTTTAATAATTAGTTTGCGTTAATCCCCGTTTAATTGAACGCGAATGCTATCACTCACGAACATGCATATTTCTAATGGCAATAACATTAAACGAATGCCACATTTTATTGCTCTTACACAGACATCTTTTATTAAAAACAAGATACTGACTACGCATTGGCTGATGCGTTTAAAGGATTCAAGTGATGCAATATTTTTGCATGAGGTATATAGCTACTTTTCAACTGCAATGTTGAGTTAAGAGTATTCTTTTATTTGCTATGAAGATGTGCTAACAAAGTTGTTGCAAAGATACACAAGCTTTCACATTCCATAAATTATTGGCACGTTGCCAGGAGTCTCAGAATTTACCGAGGACGTATGATCGAGACACCGTACGAGGGTTCAACAGGTTTGGTGTACGTTGGTAAATGGCTGAATAAAAGGCTGGTGTAAGTTACTAGATGGCGAGTGACCTAGAGCTCGAACCGTGGAAGACTGACTGTCGTCTTAATTTATTAAATGGTTTTATATAACACAATCAGTACAGTAGTGTGTGTGAGGATGCGCTATATAAAGAAAACTCTTTATGCTTCTGCATAACCAGTCGTTCAATAATTACATTAGTTCTGGGTAACAAAATAGGAATAATAAAACACTCTGCATCTTCGCTCAGAGTCAAACGCGTTTTAACTAATAAAAGATTATCATCGCTTTTAATTGTTTCTAGCCTGAACTGTTTTCGTACCTCGCCTTCGTTGAAATTTTCTAACTGAATCACTTTAAATAGCCGACGTTCTGCGTACCTATACTCTACGGAGGATAAATTACCCCGTAATTTATTAGCATAATTACGACTGTTTGAAATAAAACGTAAACACCAGCCCATCATCCTTACAATCTTATTATAATTACCAAAGTACTCCAACCGAACAGAAAATAAATCAGTATGCGCCAACGACATATTACAATGAGTACCTAAAAATTCTTCAACTACATCTAACGACTCATTTTCCGATATTGGCCATTGCGAACCGTATAACCAATTTGGACCTTTCCACCACTGACTTTTTAATAATTCGTGTGGGTTACAGCCTCGCGAAGGTAAATCAGCTGGATTACAATCACCTGGTACATGACGCCAATCTTCCACCTTCGTCTTGCGAACGATTTCAGTTATTCGGTTCTGAACAAATATATTAAAGCTAGTTTGCTTTTTGATCCATGCTAAGACTATCCTAGAATCAGTCCAGAAATACTGCTTACAAGATAATTCTAAACTGTCTTTAGCTTCGATAGTCAACCGTGATGCCATAAGAGCAGCTAAAAGTTCTATTCTAGGAATGGTGACACGTTTTGTTGGTGCAACTCTAGTCTTTGCTAGTACGAACTCTACAGACACCTTACCTTTACACACCGAGCGCAAAAAAATGCAACAAGCATAAGCAGACTGACTGCCATCACAGAAAACGTGAAGACTGTTATCACTCTCATCCAAATCAAACTGACTGATTCTACGAGGTAACGTACATAAATCTAAGCTACTGATTTGCTGCAACCAATCAGTAAAATTCTTTTCTAAATCAGCTGGTAACTGTTGGTCCCAATCCACATTTAACTGCCAACATTTTTGTATTATAATTTTTGGCACTATAGTTGCGGGACAAAGAAAGCCCAGTGGGTCAAAAATACTTTGAGCCATTGATAAAACATACCTCTTAGTTATCATTTTTGACGTATGAAAAGGTATCTTACACTTTAACTCATCACGACGCGGATCCCAAGTCAAACCTAACACAGACGTGGACACAACTTCTTCGTCTACGACTATCGGCCCTGTGACCCAACACCGCAACTCGAATTTACCGTCACCCATTATGTTCTTGGCCTCTTTTATAAAATTATGCATTTCTTTCTCATTTTTAACACTTAAAACACAATTATCTACATAAAAACATTTGCGCAACATATTAGCTGTCTTACTCTCATATTTTTGTAAATGATATAAAATAGTGGCAGATAGCAAATAAGGGCTTGTAGTTACTCCAAAAACGACGCGGTTATGACAAAACGTTTGCAATACGCTAGGTGTCTCTTGCGTATTACGCCACCAAAGAAACTTTAAATAATTACGATCTTTAGGACATAAAGAGATTTGTAAAAATGCCTTTTTTATATCAGCAGTTATGCCTATTTGATTTTTTCTAAATTGAATAAGTAATGGTGGTATCAATTCTATTAAATTAATTCCTTTTTCCAAGCATGCGTTTAATGAATACCCATTCTTATCAAGTGCAGAAGCGTCAAACACCGGCCTTATTTTCGTGGTAGCACTCCCTGCTCGAATCACTGCATGATGCGGCATATAATGACCGGTTCCCTTTTCGTCATTGACTAGCTTCTCTATAATGCCGCACTCTAACCACTCTTTAAAAATTGCATCATAATCATTTACAATCCCTAATCGTGTCAGTCTAGATGTTGTAGAATATAATCGCTTAACAGCTAAATCATAATTACTTTCTAACATTTTATTTTTCCATGGAAGTTTAACTTCATATCTGCCCTGTTCATTAACAATAATCGTAAAAGTAAAAAGTAAATAGTGTTGAATAATTTCGGCGGGCTGGTTAGAACCACGATAGCTCAATTGGAAGAGCACCGGTATGTCAGAAGGGTGCAGGTTCAAACCCTGCTCGTGGAAATTTTTTCAACATTTGTGTTTTTGTAATTTGTTCGCAACAAAATTTGCGTTAAAAAATTATATAAACATTTAACAATAATCGTGTTTTCGAAAAAGTTTTGCACCTCCGATTCTATTGCTTTATTATTTTTTATCTCGGCCTCATCCCTAATTCCTAATGTTTCTAACCTCCAGAAATCCTCAACACTTTCAGGACCACAAAAAGCGTGTAAAGTGTTTACGTCGTCATCGCCTACGCAATATACACCCACTGCCGGTCCTTGTATCGTCCAACCTAGTTTGGTTTCCATAGCAACGAGACTATCGTTTACACGTTCTAATCGGCCAGTCAGGAGCGTACCTAAAACATCACAACCAATTAATAAACCAATATCTGTTAGGTCATCTAAACAATCTGTTAAAAATATACCCTTCCTTTTCATGTCTTCCACAATCTCTTCATGTCTCAGTTTAGGCAAATAACCACAGAGAACAGGCTGCTCTAGAGCTTTCAATACGCAGTCAAAACTTTTATCCATACTCGAAATGTTGAGACTATGCATCTTATAATCTCTTTTTCTTAGTAACAGTCCCTCCAAATAAGTTTTGACTGAGTGATTGTTCCCCGATCGGATTCAGCTTTAATCTCTTAATTACATCTGATTTAACAAATGTTCTTTGTGCTCCAGAATCCAACAAGGCTCGAATAGGAAATACTTGACTATCGTGTGAAACAGTTACCTTCAGAGTTTGCAGTAAAATGGCTTTCTTTGACATGGATTGCACTAAAACAGACTGTCCACTCATTCCTGGGGATTCCTTTTTATCGCCAAAATAACTAGACTTAGGTACATCGCCGCACATAATAGTGTAGTGTCTTCTACCGCATACAATACATTTTGGATACTCACGGCATGTTTTAGATATATGGCCTTTTAGTAAACAAATCATGCACGCCCGATTTTTTTTAAGAAATTCTTTTCTCTCGTCTATAGTCATTTTGAGAGCGATCGTGCATTCTGAACTCGTGTGAAAACTTTTCCCACACCAAATGCACATAATATCTTTTCTAGCGACATCTTTACCGTCATCCTTGCAAGACGTAGTTAAACAAGAAGCTGTTGCTCGTAAATTTTGTTTTGACAATATTTCACCTGAATTGAAATGAGCCACTCTAATTTTTTCTTCCGACTCTACTTCATATTGTATAAATTCTAGCAATCGTGAGAGTGGCTTTTCCTTTTGCTCTTTATAAAAATGAGATCTATTCCAGGCTCTCAAAATTTCGTCCGGTAATGCCGATTCAACAAGAGGGTACAAAAAAGAAGCATATTTATCTTGTGCTAGGCCGAGTGATTCCAAAGCTAAAATTTGTGTCATTAAACGATCATATAGAGCTCTCGTTGACAAGTTTGATACATTTTTTGTAATCACCAGCTGCAATAACTCACGTACATAATGATCAATTATGAGTTCATCTCTTGCAAACCTTTGCTGCAGTTGCGCGACGGCTTTACTATAATTGGCGCCGCAGGGTGGAAAACTTTCAACTAATTCCCTCGCGGGTGAGCCTCTCTCCATTGCTTGCAATAAATAGTGCATTTTATCATCGTCACTTAATCTGCCTATGTCATTGTAAATCTTTTTAAACTGCGCCCAAAATCCAATCCAATTTTTAATTTGACCATCAAAAGTAGGCAGCTCAACTCTAGGCAGCTTCAGAACTGGATAAGATAATTTATCGGACTCACCTCCCAACGGCTTTGTGCCGTCACAATCACTTTTAACAGTCGAACTATGGTTCAGTATATGGATAGCCTTCTGGCGCAAAATAAACCATCTTTTTTCATAAGTATCTGTAGTATCTATATCAGCATCCATTGCTGATTCTGGCTCTTTGTCGTCCATATCTAACCAAAATGAGATGATCTTTTCATTTATTATTAGCATCTCATCATGGTGTTTAGACAACTTTTCAAATAGAGCTGCAACTTTTACTTTATCATTTGATTAAATTTCCGCCTCCAATTCATTAGCGCACAAGGTAAATAAGCGGCGCACAATTCTACGCTCTTGCCTTGCGCGATCCATCTTATTATTTAATTAGTCACGGTCGCCACTTATAAAGAAAACTCTTTATTTTGCAATAATATAACGTATTTTTTTAATATATATTTTTTTGACATGACATTATTATTCTAATTTCTACAATGTCAAAAACAAATCAAATAACGAAAAAATAAAAAATCAATCAAAAAGTTAAGAGTTTTGCCATGCAGGTTCTCAAACTTTGTTATCAAAATTACGAGAAACATTGTGGATAATTGGAGCAAGGAAACTTGTTAAGAGAACTGTTAGGTGTTGCGTAGTGTGCCAGCGCTACAGTTCTAAGGCCTATATAGGTCCCGAACCACCTTTACCTACTGATCGTGTCCAGTGTGGTTCTACATTTCAGGTAACAGGCGTAGATTTCGCAGGCCCTTTAATTTTACGGTCTGGGCAAAAGTCTTGGATCGCATTATTCACCTGTGCTGTATATCGGGCGGTACATTTAGAGTTATGCATTTCACTGTCTACCGAAGAGTTTTTACTTGCACTTCGTAGGTTTTTAGCAAGGCGAGGTGGAGTTCAAATCATCTACAGTGACAATGGGACTAACTTTCACGGTACAGACAATGTGTTTAAAAATCTTGAATGGGACAAAATCGAGCAAAAGGTAAACAAAATCACATGGCGGTTCATTCCCCCTGCCGCGCCTTGGTGGGGAGGGTTTTGGGAGAGAATGGTGAGAACAGTAAAGGGAATGTTACGAAAGGTATTAGGTAGAGCAGCTTCAGATTATCAAGAGTTGGTTACGGTACTTTGTGAGGTAGAGTCAATAGTAAATTCGCGTCCACTTACGTACATAGCCGACACTACTGAAATCTCACACCTCTAACTCCAGCCTCATTTTTAAATCTCTCAAATCCCAACAGTAGTAACATTGATATTGAACTTATTAATGGCCGTATTTTATCGTCGCGTTGGAAATATGTTATAGAAGTGTGCGCAGACCGAAACAGAAACAGCGTTTTAGGAATGAATATTTAAGTTTATTAAAACATAAGTTAATCAGTAAACCTAATGCAGAATTGAAAAAGGGCGATATAGTTCTTGTTGAAGCAGACAAGAAGCGTGTAGAGTGGCCTCTGGGACTAGTTGTAGACACCGTTCGAGGTGCAGATGGGATATCGCGTGTAGCTCGCGTAAAGACTAATGCAGGCGAGCGAATAAGGGCTTTGCAGAGCCTGTATCCGCTGGAGGTGTCTGAGGAACGGGAACGTAACTATATTACACGTTCTGGTCGGCAAGTCACAGCACCAGATCGGTTTACTTTTTGATGTTAATTTTTTTAAATATTGTTTTGTTAAGTATGCGTGTGCGCAGCTCCGCGGTTGGGAGTGTTGTGAACTTTTTGAATGATTTTTTATTTTTTCGTTATTTGATTTGTTTTTGACATTGTAGAAATTAGAATAATAATGTCATGTCAAAAAAATATATATTAAAAAAATACGTTATATTATTGAAAAATAAAGAGTTTTCTTTATACGCTACGTACACTACAGATATTCCCTTTTAAAAAGAAATTCCAATGAGATTAATTGAAACATTTTTAAATAAGTAGACTTGTCACACCAAGTTAGAGTATTAAGACAAATTGTCAAATTGAGAGATAACAATGATGCATTTGTAAATATGGAACTGAACGGACTTGATTTCACTTTCCAGTACTTAGATGACCTTTTTGCAAGTTTTAGAAGTAAACAGCAGCACCTAGAACATCTAGAAGAAGTTTTCACTCGTCTTGATCGTTAAGGCATAATAATCAACACAGACAAATGCGAGTTCGGGAAAGAAAACTTAACTTTCTTAGGATATCACATAAGCCAAGGAGGTGTTCGACCCAGCGAAGAAAAAGTTAAACAATAATCAATTTTCCACAACCTACGACAATTCAAGAATTACGTAGATTTCTGGAGGGAACGGCATAACAATCGTGTCCCCGTTCCCTACTAGAACAACGCTTGAGTGCCTCTAGAGACTAAGATATCGGCTCGGGTCGATCGGATCATGGATCATCATAGACTTCAGTAGCTGAGGGTTCCAGGTGATGTGCACTTCCATTTTCGGCATTACTGTCACTTAATATCAGGTGAGATGAAAGCCAACTGTGTACCCCTTTTTTTTGACAGAGGAAAACTCGTTGGCCGAGTACCACCGCGCTCGGAGAGGCGCGGACGGTTATGTGGGGTTCTCCCCTCCAGCTCCTGCCTAGGGAGGCGTGAGCAGGGGCTCAGACCCGAGGGTCTCGACAGGGATTCAGGAGGAGGAGGGGCCTACCCACTAAAAACCAATGTCCATCCCCTTCACGTGCCGCTAGGATGACTGGGGTCACCGGTTTGGCAAGTGTTTACCCCTAGGTAACAAAAAATACAGGTGGGTTACTTTGTAAATGTATGTACTTAAATCTAAAGTGTGTATGAACCGGTCTTCGATCTCTTGTACTAAGATTATGGTGACTTAGGCCTATGCTAGTGTTCATGTGAATGTGTAATTGTGTAGTGGCACTTGAGGATGGGGCAGAGTAGATATACCTGCGTAAATGAAACTGCCCAAACGGTTCTTCTCCTCCAGTGGCACCCACTTGGCGATGAGGTTATGGGAAGACGGCAGCAGAACACCTTGACCGATCCCTTGCAGAACACGGCACGCGCAGACCAGCTTCCAGCCACCCTGGTGCACAAAGTTTTATTTTAATTCTTTGAAAATAGAAACAAAATAGAAAATAATTAGTAAATCATTAAAAGTGTTTCAAATAAAATTATGAGAACAAATTAACAATATGTAATTAATGTACCTAGTATATATATATTTTTTGTAAAACAATAATGCAATGGATAAAAGCAGAAAAATCAAAATAATCCTTAATTATGTTGTATGACATAGGTGTGTGCTGCAGCAGAGCAAAAAGGTGATGAATGGTGATAAACAATAAATGGCAGTGATAAATGGTTGACCCGTGTCTTTCGTGATTTTTGTTCTCATAGGTTCAGTGGCACTTACTACGACTACTGTTCAGTACGCAGCCGGTCGTGTGAAGGACAGTAACTGCGACGTTGTCCTAACCTAATCAACCACGCCGGGGTTATGTCCGCGATTCGCGGCACTTGGGATGGCACGTTAGATGATGCCTAATAACTTTATAAATCACTTACAGCAAGTGTCCCATAAGCAGCTTCACAACAGCGGCGGTGGGAGGAGCGCTCCCCCTTTATCGATCACGCCGGTCAAAGCCCAGCTTTGGGCCTGGTCTTCTTTAGTTTTGAGAACACTCGCACCAAACTATCACCACTAGATGCACTAGGGTCCCTTGTGTACCTAGTGCTAGTAGAGTTACTTAGGCCACCAATTCACCTGATCTTGTAAATATATCCAAAAACACGTAATAAAAACGGAAGCACACAACCGTCGCGCACACTATCATCGACCAATCATCCCGATCGCTCAAGACGGACTCCCTTTGCGCCCGCGCGCCTTTGGTTTATAACAACTACATTTTAGAAATCTAACTATGTTAAAAAATTTAAAATAATTTTAAATCTACTTTTTTCCTACATGTTGTACTAAAAAGTAAACCACTTAAAAATAAACAGTGGCTGTAATATATAATTGATTTTAATTCTTAATAGTCAGAAAAAAATATTAACCTAGCAACAGAAACAGAAAAGGTGCAAATTCTGATTCTCATGTCGATATCCGTATGATAAAGGTTGCCTGGAAGAGATTGCTTGTAAGCAACAACGTTACCTATTTTGTACTTTGTCTTACTATCAATTTATCTGTATCTGTCTTTTTGTGTGCAAATAAAGTTGACATTATTAAAGTCTCATGCAAAAGTGTACTCACATAATAGGCACTAGTTGGCATGCCTAGAGATATGACGATATTGCTGACGATGCAGAACAAGATGAGCACCTTGCCGCCGACCCTGGCTGCCAGCTCTCCCCCGGGGAACTGGGTCACCAGGTACCCCCATATGAATGCCGATTGGATTGTACTCTGAGACTGGACGGACCAGTCAAAGGCCTTGGAGGAAATAATATATTTTTTATTAATTTAAAGTACAGTCATGAGCATTAACATGTATACACTTTTGACTAGTTTTGACTCTTATTCCATTGAATTAATTTAATTTACATAATTCAATTTCATTTATTTTAATCAATCAAATAATGAAATCATGAATTTTTATTTTACTAATGTTTAAATTTTGTCAATATTTTAATTATTTTTTATTTTATTCAAACGTGTCTTTTTAATTTTAATTTTTAGTTTATAATTTATCAATGTTGTACGCGCCTGCAATTGGAGCAGATATCAGCTATGTTTTTGCTACTTTTATTAACAGTGTATAATGTCTGTTCTGTTGGTGTGTCTTAAGATTAAATAAATAAATAAATAAATAAGTAATAAGTCACATTATTTACATATTATTGCTCGTAACGGTACAACGAACAAGACACAGAAATACAAGCAATAACTAGGTAGAACATATTGTAGACTTAAAGATAAGTGTCGTCTCAATTAGAGGCTGCCTGCCACGCATCATTTTTAATAACGATAATTGTAAGTATAATAGGAAAAAGTGGGAATAAAAATAACAGTAGGTATATCTGAATACTGAGACTGTACAGTATGTAAAAAAAAAGTAGGCTATAACTCCATACTGAAATCAAGTCCTCGCTACAATTGGAGGCTTAATCACCACGTTATCCAAATGCGGGTTTGTGATCACAAGCGATCACAAACTCGTGTGATAGCCAGTGCCCAGTAGTTGAGGATATCAGGAGAAGTGCGCTCCCTCCTTTGGCTTCGACCTTTAACATCAGGTGAGATGAAGGCCAAGTGCTTTCCCGTAATATTTAAAAAGAAGAATGGCCCTTATTCTCTAACTCAGCTCCATCGCTTTACTCCATCGCTCCAAATTTAATGATATACCTACTTGGACTGCGTGGGAGTGATAGAATGGCACAAATGGAGTGCCCGTGAAGAAGTCGATCGTCAACTCACATCCTCGCCCGTGGCGTCCGTCATGGCGATAAGGGCCATGCTCATGTTGACCCTGAACATGAAGCACAGCATCATCGCCAGGAACAGCAGCAGCACCTGGATGTGGCGGAACCCTACGGCTTTCTCTGGAATTACACATTATCTATATTGTTGATTTGTTAGCCGTAGATCCAATACGTAATTCGTCCATTTCGCATTTTGCCGTTCGTCTACTACTCAATTCGTTAATAATTTGATTCGACCATTTCGTGAATCGTCATTACGCAGTTCGTCCATTTCGAGATTCGTCTTTATGCAGTTTGTCCATTTCGTGAATCGTTATTACGCAGTCGTCGTATTATCGTCAATGAGGGGCTTAGGGCCTTTTTCCTGTCATGCGGATAGCCGCCCGCGTGCGGGTTTGGTCCGCATGCGGGCTGCCCGCATCCTATCATTTCATACATGCTTTTCCTATCACGCGGGCAACAGGCGCGCGGGACGCGGATTAGCTGCGGGCGCGCGCCCCGCACGCGTGCCACCCGCTTGCGGGGCGCGTTCTTCTACTGCCAGTGTAGTTTTTACTGTCGTGCGGGTTACACGCATTGTCATTGTACGCATACAATTGCAAACAAAAATGAATATTGATACAGAGAGACTTATTTTTGAAGTGCATTTTCGCCCTTTGTTGTGGTACAAGCAGGACGACCTTTACAAAAACCGGGATGCAAGGGTGGCTGCTTGGCGGGAAAAAACAATGACTAATATGTAGCTTGCCTTTCGTTTTATTAAATTCTTCTTCTTCTGACATTGAATTTGAACACTGCGTTTCATTTCTAAACCTATATTTGACCTTAATTTTTTAATTTTGATAAATTACATTAAACATTCTAGTAAGTGATCTAGTTTCAAGATAAGGATCTACTCTGAATTGTTTTTTATATTTTTTTATTTTTGAAAATATATTAGGTCCTTACCTATAAAATTGACGTTTTGTATGAAGATTTTTTATAAAATTTTATTTTTCATACTAACGTTTTTTAAAATTTTCTTAGCATCTATTTATGTTAACACTATTAAAATTGTAGAGTAGTGTGTTTGTTTAACTAGCTAAATATAGCAGACATTAAAAAGAACCAAAATCAAGTCCCTTCAAAGCTACAATAGAAAAAAAGGACAATTCTGCGAACAAAAATGTAGTCAATTTAAAAAAATATTGGACTATAAAGACACAAAATTAATAATCATTGTTATTACTGAAGCTTATGTAACATAGTCCTAATTAGAGGTGTATAATAATATTAACAACCGGTATTGACTTTGAGAAGTAATACACCTATTAGTAAGTCAAAAAAACGTCAATTTCATAGGTAATATAGGACCCAATATAAGCGATAATTATTTTTTTAACGTTCATCTCTGTGTACGAGTATACTCACTGGCGACACGCACGACACTGCAGCGGCGCACGAAATCTTTGTTCTGCGTGTGGCCCGGAGCGTATTATAACCCGCATGCGGACGAGATCCGCATGCGGGTGAAAATACGCATGACAGGAAAAAGGCCTTTAGTCGTGAGACGAATTTGTTAATTAATCCTGCAGTAGGCCTTGCGTGTCCCCGTGCCCTACTAGATTTCTGAAGGGTTCGGATCGGATCGAGATTTAGGAAGAGCTCGAGCGCAGATGTTGGGAACTTCCGTGTCCATGACGGCGCATCAGTTTACGTTTGATAATGATGCGAAAACTTTTGATATTATGAATATTTTTAACAATTTATTTACATTTTTGTATTTATTTTATGTTTTAAAAGAAGATCTCATCATAAGTAAAATGGGGTATATATATAGCTGTTTAACCTTATTTCGTTTTCTTACTGTAATACTTTTAACGTTACTTTTTACTTTTACTTTTTGTGACTATTATCCTTCACGTAGTTAAAAACTTTTTACTAACAGCTATAAGTTCCTGGGCTGATTGTTTTTAAGATATCTTTCCGAGAAAGCCACTTTTAGGTGAAGAACTTTAAGTGATTAAATATTATATTATAATTTGTAGTAGACACATTAAAAAATTACGTATCACCGTGTTAAATGTAATGAAATAAGATTTTATAATAATACAGATCATTACTTACTTTCTAGCACATAAGATTTTTCTGTAACTATCATTGTGAATAAATTATGTTTTTGACGTAGTTAAAAGCAATTTTTTTGTGTTCCTACTACTGGCACTTCCGTTATGCAAGTGATGAGAGTATGAGAGACAACCGATCAAACTAAGATATTTCCAAAATATTTCGCAGATAAAATTCATCTCTTTATGATAAAACTATGATAAGCTGTGATTGACTTTGTTACTATAATGACTATGATAAAAGATATGTTTTATCAAAACATATCTTTAGTTTTAAGATTACAATCAACGTTCGACCGCATTGTTGTCAGTAGTATCACGTTAGACACAGATGCAATGCGATTCAAAGTTCAAAGTCCACCATGGAAAGATTCAAAGTTCAAAGTCCACCATGAAATCAGAAATCAGAAATACTTTATTTGTATAACATAGGTAAAGAAGAAAAGGTCTTATATAATTTTATGTTCGCTATGTTTTGCCTATAATAAGGCGTACAAACAGATAGTGAATTAACTTATTGGTTTATTTTTATTGTATTCATGCATTAAAAAATATATAAAGAGTCTATCTATTTTCATCTATATCATTAAATATTATCATTAAAAAATCGTTATTAGTATAATAGCATTTATCCAATAATAATTTCTAACTAGGGATGTTTTACATTGGCATATACATAAATTATATTTGTGCTGAGTGAGAGATGGGTTCCGTCGTATCTCAGATAACTTCGCAAACAATTCCGGGTTCTTTTTAACAAAGACCGCAGTCTCTAAGATGTATATAGATGTGTATATAGATGTGTTTTATTAATATTTATTTTTAAATTATTTTCATAGAGCCAGTTAATTATGTTCGTCAATGTGAGATGTATATCAGTTTCATAATTTTTTATTCCAGAACTTTTTATTATGGCTGTGCTATCATTAGCGAATAGGATCATTGGGTGTTTGGTAACTGAAGGCAGGTCATTAATGTATATTAAAAATAATAGAGGGCTCAGGACACTACCTTGGGGAACTCCAAATTTTATATCTCGAGTCTGTGAAACATGTTCCAGTTCATGTCTAGTTCTAGGGCATATATTCGTAATTTGAGTAAATTGTTTCCTGTTAGTAAGATATGAGCACAATAATGACAGCACACTGCCTCTAATTCCGTAGGATTCCAATTTATCAAGCAGCGTAGTGATCAACGTGGTCAAATGCTTTTGACATATCCGTGAAAATAGCACATATGGGTATTTTATTATCAACGCTAGTCAGTATAGATTTTACTAAATTAAATATTGCCATGTCAATTGTTTTCCCTCTTCTAAAACCATTTTGTTCGTCACATATTAATTGAAATTTGTCAAAATATGCATAAATTGCTTCACAGATGTATTTTTCAAATATCTTGGCGAATATCGGAATTAGGGCGATCGGTCTATAGCATTAAACATCTTCTCTATTGTCTTTCTTAAAGAAGGGCTTTATTAGCGTTATTTTTAGTCTGCTTGGATATATGCCTGAGGTTATAGAAAGATTTATGATGTAGCTGAGATGTGTCGCAACGGTTTTTGCATCACTTTTTATAACTTTTGTTGCAATGCCATCGTAGCCCACACTGTTCGTGTTTTTTCGAGATTTGATAATACGTTCTATGTCGTTAGGTGTTGCTGGAAGCATAAACATACTGCGCTCTTTTGACTTCACTTTTCAGCTTTTTCTAGTTTTTGGAATTGTATTTAATACGAAATCCACAAAGTAATTATCAAAAGCTTTCGCGATCTCCTGTGGGTCAGTGATCACCTTATCTTTATAGTTAATTGTTTTGTAGTATTGTAGTCTTATCTGTATCATCATGTTCGGTTTGTGATTGTTCTTGAGTAGGTGTTGTATGTTTGTGACCAAGTTCATTCATGTTACATTTATCGTAGTGTTTCTTTATGTCCGTAATTTTAGGTCTCAAATCTGTAAATTTTGTTTTTATTCTATTATTATTTAGTGTAATTTTTGGTCCATCAAACATTTCATGACTGTATGCCAGGTTTTTGTTCGAATCCAGAAGAAAACATACTCATGTGTTATTGCGTCCATATATAATAAATTGTTGAAAACTTCTACTCTTTGTTTTAATAAAGTTGAGTACTTTCCAAGTCTATATGTTTGTAGACATAATATAACATTCGTGTTATGTAAATCTTTCAAACTATCTTTAAGAGTTTTTATTAGGTTGTGGTAATTCGAAGTAGTCATGAAATCATGCTCACCAATAAAGACAATGCAGTAATCTTTTTTGGAAAACAATTTCAGCTTGCTCTGAATGTTATGTAGAAGTGTATTTATTCCGCCGTTTGGTGTGAGGAAATGACACATTTTGTAATCTTCAAATAATTGTTCAGCTGTCTGTAGTATTTTGTTTCTTTTGTCACTACTTATTATCTATAAATTTGGTTTGTTAGTTTCAGCCTGCCGTTTCAAGCCGTTAGTTGTTTCTTCATGTAAATGAGAATCAGACTCACTATTATTTTTCTTCGTAATTGGTTTTCTACTTTCTTTTATTTCTATTACAGGTTTCTGGTCTATAAATCTAGTCTGTGTTTGTTTATTTATGTTTTAACTTGTCGTGAGTTTTAGTTTGGGCGATCTGTTTTTCTTAGCTGGGCTTTTTTTAGCTGGGCTTTGTGTCAACATCACTAATATATCTGTTTTCTTTGCTAATTCTTCATTAACTCGTCTCAAGCTTGTATTTTCCAAAAGCAAAGTCTCAATCTCATTATGAACACTACATAATTCTAAAGTAAGTTTCTCAATTTGTTCTTTAAATTTTAATGTTTTGTCCACTTCATTATCCATCGATGTGTCGGAAAGACTATAAACAGTATCATTCAGTGATTCATTGGAGATAATCTTAGAGCATTAAACCAGCTTTAATGCTCTAAGGAGATAATATTACTTTCATTTATGTTCGAGTCGGATTTTGTGCGGTTACGGCGAAAAATAATGTTTTCTAGGAAGTTCATTTTATATAAGTCAAAGAATAGGTAGACTACTATTAAATTATCATAAGTTTTGATATTTTTTTATTAATTATAAGTTTAATAATTTAGATAATTAGTTCAAAGTAGAAGAAATACAATCAGTCGAAAAAAAGCGGTTTTCCGGCCGAGGTTTGAACTACGAATTGCTAGCGCTGCTGTAGGCGCACTCTAATCCGATGCACCACTGGGTCGTTAGCAGCAGTGCCGAACATGTGAGTCTTATTCGGTTGCTATTGGTTAGTGCTTGCAGGTTTCAGAAGTGCTCACAAGATGGTGTTAGTGAATTGATGCGTTGATGCTTAAGATGCGTAGTTCTTCCTTTGTGGTAGATGGCGTTGTTACAGTGTTTTTTTTAACTTTTCAAGAGGTTCAGCTATTCCTCGTTAGATGGCGTTCTTGGCGATAAATTTTTTTTTTTCCAAACTAAGTAGTGTTTTACGGGTTCAAAATCCATTTATCAATACAATCAAAATTGTCTGGTCATTTAAAGACCGTTTTGATATTTACAAAACTAAACACTGTTCACTGGCACATTTGAAGTTTTATTTGGGAGTTTATCAATGCACTTCGCTGCATGTAGTTTCTATCATAACAATTTTTCTTGTCGTAATGTTTTGAGTCGAGTTTTATCCACTTTTTTGTTTTGCAGTTTTTAACACTTTCCTTTAAAACTTCTGTCACCAATGTTAGCAGACACTATTTATTCACTTCTTATTATGATTATTGTATTTAGACGTCGTATTATTTATGTTTACTAATTTTCCGGGATTTACGGTACGGAGCTAATGTTTACTAGTTCTCGCTCTCTAGCGGATATTCATGGAAAGATTCCAAGTTCAAAGTACACCATGGAAAGTTTCAATCGCTAAACCTTATAGTCTTTCGAAGTAAGATCGTCTTTTTTGCAGGTCCGTCCGTCCGTCCGTCCTTCACGTCGACACAACATGTCAACCAGATGAAAATAATATTTTATCAAATGAAATAAGTTTCTGAACATGACTTGATAAGGCAACTCCCTAAAAAATCTTCATGGTTTTAATTAATTAAAATTATAAAAAAAATATATTTTTTTGAAATTTCACCGGCGTGTCTACCAAATAAAACAAACTCCAGTGTAAAGCTTATATTATACACAACATGCAATACCCTCAGTAGCTGACCTTTTTCTGGCCCCTATTACCTGGTAGATGCATTCAAACAGGTAAGTTGATATTAGTAATTGCACTCTTCTGTCAACCAATCGAGACCAGTCACAAAATGAAAGCAATTTATTTACAAATAACGTAGTATAAGGTTGCTTGAGAAAATTTGTTCATAGATACTAGTTGCAAAGCGTTTAAGTTGAAAAATCGGAGCGAGCAAAACTATTAAACAAAGAGACATTGCGCGTACTATTACCCCACTATGGTAAAGGACACAGTACTAATTTACTACATTAACTAAAATATTCTCTATGATTAGCTTTTAATGTACATGATACAGTTAAATTATAGGTGGTATACCTAAGTCTTTTCATGATAATAACTTAATCATTTAGTAGTTCTACTAATGCAACTTTTACAACTAGTAATAAGGTTACAATCTCAGATTTAAACTGAGGTCTAAGACAAAAGCCAAGCCCACATCCATTACTACTACTAATACTAGTACATCAAAGTATTCAGGGTTTGGCTGGCAAGGACTTAGAATTAGAATGATTAGCAATAAGTCAAGTAATTCATATATTTTGTATAACTGAGCATTGTCAAGTCATGACACATCACTCCATGTAAATAATTTCCAACTAGCAAGCACGTGCATGCAAGTAGCCTGAGAGCCAAACTAATTCGCTATATGGATTTTATTTCTGTATTTTCTTAACATAAAACATGAGATTATCTAGTTTATTAAATAATTCATTAGTAATCCACCAATATTTGTGAGAGCGACATTAAAAAAAACAAATACAAAGCTTTATAAAATCTATAAAAAATGGGCAAAAATGGTATAAATATTATTTACTTTACATTTGAATACCTTTATTAGTTATCTTTCGTAAAATTTAATAATCCCCCTATAAATATAAATGAAAAACAAATAAACTTAAAAAACTCTACGTGAACTCGAAAGTGGCATTACACCTATGTTAAAAATGCTATCAGATCAGTTTTTAATTACTTTTGTTCCATTTGCTTCCATTAACACGTAATGTACTAAATCCAATTTAAATATATAATGATAATAAAAAACTGCTATTATTATTTTCTTAGAGTACATTGTGCAGTTAATAAAACAACCGACTTCTTCCTAAACTATTAGTTTCCCGTTGTATATCTTTATGGATTTCAACTTTGGTGCTTATATAAGGTGAACATAAACACGTTTTCACGATAAAACCGGTGATAGCATATTTGCTGTAAAATTGCACCATTTTCGGGGTATAACTTTTTTTCGATACCTTCCAAAGCGAGATTTTGTTGGATTCTAAAATATAGTCTCTTATAATTATATTTAATGGCCGTTTACAAAAATTTGGCCTGTTATTGAGTTTTTTACAAAAATATCGGAAAGTTAATTAAGCTTGAAGTTTTACATAGGAATACCACTACCTACTAGTCCGTCGTCGTTTCCTCATCCGAGAAGCATCCCTGTTAGGTCTACGTCTACCCATCACTAAAAATCGTAAAATAAAGTAATTTTTACCAAAAAAAATTCGACTTCAAAAAACAGGAAACATAAAGTAAAAACAGATCTAAAAAGCAATAAATCATATTGAAATCATATTATTAATTAACTAGATACTCATGTCAATTTAAAAAAGTGTCTACTGAAGTCGGGTGGGGCTTTTACAATAAAAAGTAGAGATAATGAAACAACTTAAAAGTTAAAATGAAACAAAATAGTCCCCCAGCCGACCACCAACCACCCGACTTCAATAGACAACTTTTTAAACTGACATGCGTTTCTAGTTAATTAATAATATGATTTCAATATTATGTCTTGCTTTTTAGAGCTGTTTTTACTTTTTTACGTTTCCTGTTTTGGTATTTTCGAATCAGTAATGGAAGACGTATTTAGAAAATTATAATTAAAAACCGGCCAAGTGCGAGTCGGACCCGCGCACGAAGGGTTCCGTACCATTATCTATAAAAACGGCAAAAAAAATCATGTCGGTTGTATGGGAGCCCCACTTAAATATTTATTTTATTCTGTTTTAGTATTTGTTGTTATAGCGGCAACAGAAATACATCATCTGTGAAAATTTCAACTTGCGGTTTACAATTTATGACGTATTAAAAAAAAACTTCTTACTAGATCTCGTTCAAACCAAATTTTGGTGGAAGTTTGCATGGCAATGTACATCTTATATTTTTTTTAGTTTTATTATTCCCTTATTTTAGAAGTTACAGGGGGGGGGGACATACATTTTACCACTTTGTAAGTGTCTCTCGCGGAAAACTATTCAGTTGAGAAAAAAAAAAATATAAGAAACATCAATATCATTTTTGAAGACCTACCCATAAATACCCTACACGTATGGGTTTGATGAAAAAATTTTTTTGAGTTTCAGTTCTAAGTATGGGGAACCTCCAAAATTTATTGTTTTTTTTTCTATTTTTGTGTGATAATCTTAATGCGGTTCACAGAATGCATCTACTTACCAAGTTTCAACATTATAGTTCTTATAGTTTCGGAAAAAAGTGGCTGTGACATACGGACGGACAGAAAGACAGACATGACGAATCCATAAGAGTTCCGTTTTTTGCCATTTAGCTACGGAACCCTAAAAAGAAATTTGTTTTAGTATGTGGAGATTTTAATATAAATATTTTAGAAAACACTTTAACGAGTGTTCGTCTTCTTACCTTTTTTAAATGTTTTAATCTTTTAAATCTACTAGTGGTCGCCCAGTGGTCGAAATTCGACCTTAATTTTATTAAGGCTGCACGGATTGTATCCTAAGCCATGTAAAATTAAAGAAGATAGAATGTGAGTTTGGATTGGCATTAAAAGATTGCGGCCGCTACTCTTTCATTTTTGAAAAGTATATATAAGGTAGTGTGTGTAATGTTTGTTTCATTGATTTAATGTATTTTTATGCATAGTTTAAAAAAATAGTGACATTCTGCATTCCTTCTCTATATAAACTATAAGTGTGCGAAAGGATAATGCCAAAATTATCTGCAAAGGTGAATCTGCATGGCCATCGTTTGCAATAACCGTTGGATAGATAGCGTACTGTGCTGCTATTAGCACTCAAAAATTTAAAAAGCAGTGAGAAAATTCAGCGCTTACGTCAGCCTTTCCGGTAGTATAGCGGTCAGTGCAGTCGCCCGGAATGTGGAAGACCCAGGTTCGATTCTTGGCTGGGTCGGGTGGGCGTTTAATGTTTTTACTGTATTTCATAAATATTTAGATTTTTTTATTATTTTTATGATTTATAGTTTTCGATTTATGACGAAGAATGAAAAAAGAAATACCTTGGAAACTGAATTTCGGGATAAGTTCGAGACTCGATTTCTGAACTATATAATATTATGTACCCATAAATTATTACGGAACCCTCGGTGGGCGAGTCCGACTCGCACTTGTCTGGTTTTTTTTTCAACTTGTATGTTTTTATATCAGTATTATGTTTAAGGGTTTGTTATTAATTTGTAAGCGGAGATTTTTAAACCATTAATCAATTACGAGTAGTGGTGTCCTACAGGCTCAGTAGACGACATTCGAGTTTTATAAGAAGGTACCTCGCTAATTATAAGTATGTACAGATTCGTGTAGTGTTTGTAATACAATTTATTAAATATAGAAACCTGTCATGGGGCCTACTTAATCCCGGCTCGTTGGGAATCAGTCATGAAGAGTTTTTGGTGGCTGTAGAACGACACGGAGTTGACATTCTGGCTATCAACGAGACTTGGTTGAGGACGGGCGAGGAAGCGCGCGCGCCTTGCGCGTGGAGGCGGGGTCGGGTTCTACCTTCGCCGCGGAATTTATGCACGTACTCTTGATCATCCGCACTCGCCTTCCGTTGAACAAATGTGGATTGGTATCAAAATAAACAATCTCAGGCTCGCTATCGGGACTGCATATCGACCGCCTTGGTTGAATGTTGACATTTTCATTGACACGATTACAGAGTCAATCACTTCGTTGTCGGCCTATGATCATAATAGTATTGATAGGTGATTTCATTAAAGATTGTTTGAAAACTGATAACGCTAAATATGAAAAACTTGTGGAATTTCTCTATTGTACGAACCTACAACAAAATGTCAAGGATTTTACGCATTTTACAGAACACTCCGAGACATTGATTGATCTGGTATGCAGTAGTACAAAAATGACGAAAGTTGTAGTGGACTATATACTTACCAGATTTAAGCAACCACGCATTTATTTCATGTAAGCTGACAATAAAAAAACCTAAACAATCACCACGATGGATAACCTATAGGCTAATTAAGGACATGAGCATGGATCTTTTTAATGTTGACGTTAATAATATACAATGAGAACAGCTACTGATCGAGAATATAAACGAAACAATGAGGACCTTTAATGAGTTCATTATTAGTATATAAGATTATCATGCACCTTTGAAAACAATATGCATTAAGGAGAAGAGCTGTCTATGGATAACTGATACTATTAAACAGATGATAAGAATAAGGGACCAAGCGCATGCTAAATTTCTAAAAACTAAACTAGATAGCGATAATACTATTATAAAGAACGGAAAGGTATAGTTAATAAAGCTATTTATAATGAGAAAATATATTCGGTGATTAATAATATTAAAGATTCACGTAAGTTATGGAAGAAATATAGTTGCTTTTAACCCCAAAGACTTAAGATTTACCAGAAGATATTGCTAATTCCGATACCATAAATGATTTTTTTATGAAAGTTCCTGGGGGAGAACTGATAACGTGGATCAGTCACAGATATCATATCTTATGTCCAACAGATTTCAGGCTCTGTCGTGTTCAACCTTGAGTCAGTAGACGAAACCGGTGTATTGAAAACTATAAAAAATATCGAGACCAATTACACAAGGTGTGGACGAAATTTCTATCACCATGATTTTATTGACACTTCCTCGAACGTTAGGTATTATAACCGCTATCACTAATATTTTGATACTGATACTGATATATTTTGTATTTTCTTAGATTTATGGAAGCAAGCGTTAGTAAAGCCAATTTCTAAAGTGAACCATCCTTCCGAACTAAAAGACCTTCGACCGGTAAGCTTGCTACCAGTAATGTCAAAGATTGTGGAAAATGTTGTATGCACACAGATTAAAGGATATTTACACGCAAATAATATCCTCCCGGAAAAACAGTCTGGATTTACAACAGGCAAAAGTATAGCATTTGCCCTTTTGGATGTGGTTGATGACATACTAAATTGTCAGGATGAAGGGAAAATGTCTTTATTGGAATTACTGGATTACTCTTGAGCTTTTGACATGATAAAGACTTCTGTGTTAATAGGGAAACTGGCTTACTATGGTTTTGATGTTGCTGCTCAGAAGTGGTTTACAACCTATATGGCTAATCGTTCGTTCGTTTAAGCGTGGTCGTAACGTCGATAAATGGCACACAAAATAAATCTGACTGAATTATATAAATCATTCAAGTTAATTGGCTCTGCGATTGCTGTTAGTGAAATCAACAAGGATCTAGATTATTTAGCAGAGTGGTCAGAGGTCAATGGCTTGTTTTTAAACCCAGCCAAAACAAAGTTTATAGTATTAGGTTCAAAAAAGCAAGTCAAGGATTCTCGAAACCAGGCGCTGTATCTCCAGATAAGAAATGAACAAATAGAGCTGGTAACGGATGCACGAAATTTGGGTAGATAGTGGACTAAAGAAAAGCACGTACTTCCTTTCTTTACCAAATAAGGCCGTAACTTAGTGTCGAATTACGAATACTTATCACTGAATCCTTAATTCTATCTAAATTAAATTATGCGGATATAGCTATCGGTGGATGTCCTCTTGTTCGTACAAGAAAACTAATACAACGAGTTCAGAACGCATGTGCCAGCTTCTGTTTACGAATTCCCCACAGAACCCACGTATCTCCATTTATAAACAACGGTGATTTATTAAACATGGAATCACGGCGCACCCTTCATTTATTATTCAACATAATAAAAATAACAAACCGTTTTATCTTTTCAAGAAGTTGAGAAAATTGAAAGCGTGAGCGTCAGTCTCGTCTATTGTCTTCCAAGTTTAAAACACCTGCGTTCCGAAGTAGTTTTAAATATTGCGTAACAAAGTGTTGGAATAACATACGTGATTCTTCAAGTACAAATAGTTTTAAATTTAAATTTAAAAAAACACTTGCTACATCTTCAACAACCATCCGTAAGAGTTTCTTTATAACACCACCCGATATTTTTATCTTTAATAAAAATATGTTTACTAATAATAAATAAATAAATAATAAATAAACTTTCCTACACTCACACCAATTATCTAGCCCAAGAGAAGCTTCGTTATGAAACTCGTTAAATGGTTACTAGACAACGGATAAACATACTTAAAATACTTAAATAAATACTTATTATACATAGAAAACACCCAGACCCGAGACAATTTAGAAAAACAACAATTTCTAAATTGACCCGACCGGGGATCGATCGATCGCTATCAGTAGTTTGTCAGTATAATTGTTAATAAGGGGAAGGGAATTAATAAGGCTCAGCGTAATGAAACAAGAAATATAATAAAATTAAGTAAATACAAACCAAACAGATCGACACGACAGCTACTGACAAGAGAGTTATTATAAAAAGCATAGATAAAAACACCGGCCTGATGGCCAGTTCGCAACATCTCTCCCCTCTTTCATCAGTAAGGAAACAATAGGTCAAGAGAGAGAGAGAGAGAGAGAGAGACCATGAGGAGTCCGTCAGACCGGGAGCCGCACCAGCTTCTTGCAGGGCCGGCGAAGTAGGCCCGCCGCGGTGGAGACCTCGGCAACGCAAACAATGGCGTCGGCGCCTGGGAAAACCCGAGTAATACGGCCCCGTGGCCAAGTACCACGCGGCAGGTTGCCGTCAGCTATCAGCACGAGGTCACCAACCGCGAGAGCGGGACCAACTTCGCTGGGACCTCGTCGAGGCACCAGAGTTGCTAGGTATTGCTTGACCCAGCACTGCCAAAACATGTCTGCGAGTCTGACTGCCTTTCTCCAGTTTGCGCGTCCGTACAGATCTTGCGGATCCGAAGGCGCAAATTGGTCGGCGATCGAGGACGATCCAATTAAAAAGTGGAATAGGGTTAACGCTTCCGCTTCTTCAGGTTCGGCGGAGACATGAGTTAATGGCCGCGAATTTACAATCGCCTCGGCCTCTGCCAAAAATGTGGCGAAAATATGTTCTTTAGGGGCTCGCTCTGTTAACATTCCTTTTAGTGCGGATTTGACTGAGCGCACTAGTCTTTCCCATGCCCCGCCCATAGAAGGTGCTGAGGGCGGGATAAATCGCCACTCAATGTTCGCATTCGCCGCGTGATCTTCGATCTCAGGGCCATACAACTGACGGAGAAATTTGGAAGCTCCTACAAAGGCGGTGCCATTATCCGACCATATTTGCTTCGGTCTCCCACGACGTGCCGTGAAACGACGCAACGCCATCAGTGCTGCATCAGTAGACAGATCATAGACTACTTCCAAATGTACCGCTCTCATGGTCAGGCAAGTAAATAACGCGACGTATCGCTTCTCATGTCTTCTTCCGACTGTAACCTGAACCGGGCCGAAGTAATCTAAGCCGACGAATGTAAAGGGGCGAGAGTGATGACCCAGACGAGCCTCGGGCAGGTTCCCTAATGGTGGATCCAGTGGTCGGGACCGACGAATCTTGCAGAGTTGACAGTTATGAGCAACTGATCTCACGGCGCTCCTGAGACTCAAAATCCAAAATTGTTGTCTAATTTCGTTCACGACGGTCTCGTTGTTGCCGTGGGCAAGGCGACGGTGGTAGTTGTCTGTGAGAAGCTTAGTAACTTGATGGTTTGCGTCCAACAGGATGGGATGGTTGAAGATGTCCACTGTGTCTGCTATCGCACCGATGCGTCCTGACAACGTAATCAGTCCTTGACTGTTGAGGCGAACATCAATTTTGGCGAGTTTGCTATGTCGGGATAACAGTACACCAAGTCTCAGCGCTGCCAACTCCTCCGGGAAGGACTCCTCTTGAGATCGACGTAGGACATGTGTTTGGGCAGTGCGTAAATCCTCGGCAGTCAAATGAGGAAGCTGGGCGACAGTGGGAGGAATACGCGCAGGAGCGTGCGAGGTAGCAGCGCTTACACTAGCTGCACCTCTCAAACGCCTGAACATGTTAGCACATTGATGTGCCCGGGCGGTTGCGCGAATCAAGCGAAGCCATAGGCTAAAACGGGACGCGTCCGCAGAAACAGGTTCTAAGATAACAATGGAAGGTGAGCTATTTACATTAATGAGGTATGATTGGATCCTGGCGCTCGGTTTCAGCTCAGTAGCGTTCGGTAATGAATGATGAACATCGTTAGGCCAGTCACTTTGAGACGATTTAATAAACTCAGGACCTGCTATCCAGCGACTGTTGGAGAGAATGACTCCTGGGTCGGCCCGAGTGGCATCATCCGCAACATTTAAAATTGTAGGGACCCAGCGCCATTCACTCAAAGAAGAGAGCTCTAAGATGTCCGCCAGTCTATGCGCGACAAAGGGAAGGTATGACCGCGCATCACTCCGAAGCCAGCCCAGAACGTTTTTAGAGTCTGTCCATAAGTATCGACGCACGGGCTTATATGTGTGCGCCTGGCAAATGGAGGACGCTAATCGAGCTGCAACCGTAGCAGCCTGCAGTTCTAGGCGAGAGATGGTCACGGGGGTTAAAGGTGCTAGCCTTGCTCTGCTGGCAATGAATGAAAGCTGCACATGACCGTCAGGGAAAGGGAGACGCCAATAAGCCACCGCTACGTAAGCGTGCTCACTTGCGTCACAAAATACATGCAGCTCCCTTTCTAGAGGCTCAGCTCCCCTCGAGTGCCACCGCGGAACTTTAAGCTCAACAGCCGATGCCACGTCGGAGAGCCAAGATTTCCACTGAGCGAGCAGGTCAGCGGGGAGCACTTCATCCCAATCGATCTTTCTGCGCCACAATAATTGAAAAATGATTCTACCTCTGATGGCGACAGGTGCAAGCATGCCAAGTGGATCGAAAACCCGCATCAAACTTGACAAAGCATGACGCTTGGTTATTTTGTGAGGCAAACCGAGCGCAGCTTTTAAAGCTTCAGAGTTAAAACCTATCTGGTCAGGAGTAGGGTACCAGATGAGCCCTAAGGTGCGCACGCTTTGCTGAAAGTTGCCTATATTTACATGATCTGTACTGTCTGAACTATTCAGCCTTAGTTCAGGCGGCACGAGAGCGAGTGCGTCAGGTTCGTTGGAAACCCAGCCACGAACTTCAAAATGCGCTCGCTTGTGCACTTCAACAATGTCCCTAGAAAGGAGAGACGCTCGATCGATACTGTCCACGCTCCCAATGTAATCATCCATATATGTGTCGTGGACAATAGCGTGAGCGGCTTCTGAAAACGCAACTCTGTTTTCATTTGCGTTTTTATTTTTAATAAAAAGTGCCGTAAATGGGCTTGACGCAGCACGGAACATCATTGAAGACATCCTAAAAATTTTAATGGGAAAGTTGGGAGATTCACGCCACAGGAAACGCTGCGCGTCCCTGTCCTGGGGCCTAATCCCAATTTGCGGAAACATTTCCTTAATGTCAGCCGCCATACCGACTCTCCTTTCTCGGAACCTATACAAAATGTCAACGAGAGAAGACAGCAGATCGGGCCCAGTTAACAATAAAGAATTAAGACTAGTTCCCTGAACAGCGGCGGCGGCGTCATGGACAACCCGTAATTTTCCCGGTTTATTAGGGTTGACAACACCGAAATGAGGTAAGTACCAAACTCTCGAAGAATCAGAAGCTAAGGCACACGTTTCGGCGTAACCTTTGTCAATCATAGCGTGTATATTGTTTCTATACTGAGCGGCGTAAGAATTATCGCGCTTCCAAACTGATGAACCTGGAAAGAGCCAATGGATAACTGTTGGGGATGTCGGTGGCATCAGAACGCCATAGCAAGCCAACCTCGAACTGCCCATCGGGAAGTCGGCGAGCCGTCTGCTCCAGGATGTCGGTTGCTCGTTTGTCCGCAGTCGACTGCAACTGACGCTTGACTATACCAACAGTCTCCAACTTAAAATTCTCCCTGACCAGATTCTCCAGTTCGGAAAAGTCCTCACTAGATACGCTATGATTGACAAAGTCAACTAGTTTGGTTTGACTATTTGCACACCCAAAAACAGCCCACCCCAAAGGCGTAAGACAGGCTGCAGTTTGTGCCTTGGAACCTTTTCTCACTTCAGTTGGAATGAGCAAATGCCAATTGTCGATACCTACAATTAATTTCGGCACAGCATCCACATAGAAAACGTTGGGAATAGATAAATGCTTTATGTCATCATAGCCAATCGATTGGCAAGCAATGCCCAAGTTTGAAATGGCACGAGCCTTTTTAACTTCGTGTGAATTTGGCACATCTTTACCCTTAATTTAAAAGTCAACATATTCTATCTCTATAGTTTTTGATAGACCTCCCATACAGTCCACCCTAAGATTGGTCTTGGGGCCACCCACGCCGATTTGATGTGCGATGTCGATGTCTATAAAGGTGCTAGATGAACCATCATCAAGGAGGGCGTAAGTGTCCACCGATCCATCAGGACCGCTCACCGTAACTGGAACGACTTTCAGAAGAGTTCTAATAGACCCGCCTGAGGAAGAGTGAGCCACTGTGTCACACCTTTCGTTGGACTGTATGGGAGTATCAGTTTGTGCAGAAGATGGTGAAGCTTCGGGCTCCACAGAAACAACATTCACTTCAGCCGTTGCTTCGTAGTTGTGTAACAACTTATGATGCCTATACTTGCAACCGGCTATTTTACATAAAGTAGTAGGATTGCATGACCTATACTTGTGTGAACCTTTTTTCAGACAACGGTTGCAAACTTTATAGTCGCGAACCCATTTCAATTTTGACACAATGTCGAGATGATTGAATTTGTCACAGTTGTCAATGAGGTGACATTGTTGACAAAATAAACATGTCAAAGGTTTACTTGGAGAACGCTGCTGTGAATGCCCTTTATTTTCAGATCGCCGCTGCGAAAACGGAACCGCATGTGGCGTGGCATCAATTACCTGAAAGGTTCCAGTGCTATGCGGACGGTCTGAAAAATGGACATCCGTGATCGCCCCGAACTGCAATTCAGTAGTTACTTCCTCAGCTAAAAAATCACTCAGTAGCTCCAGCTTCGTACCCAAACCCAAGTGGAAGCGAGACTTGGCATAATCCTTCCACCGTGCACGCATTGCGGGGGCTAATTTTAATAAGAGCGAGTTGTAAAGCTCTGGTGATTCTAAAAATGCTCTGTTATCCAAAAACTTCAAAACTAATAATAATATGCAACTGCGAACACGGCCGGCAAAGAAATGCAAATCCTTGCCTTCCACATTGATTTTGGGTAACGACCGCACCGCAGCTACTTCATGGAGGACAATTAGTTCAGGCCTACCAAAGTGCAGCTCAAGGACATTGATGACCTCATTAGGGTCATCAGCTGTAGACAAAAGGGCACCGACCGCTTCCCGGGCCGGGCCGTACAGCGCTTTATTTAAACGTGACAAATTGGCCAACGGAGGATACGACAGCTTGGAGCTATCGTATGCCCTTTTGAAGGCCAGCTAATCGTAAATCTTACCATCGAAAGAAGGTAAATGGTTATCCGAATTATTTTTGGATAAATTTTGAATAGTTTGTGCCAACAACATAATATCAGAAGTGTTGGTACCTTTATTTGCATCCTGGGCGCCGCGACTCTGACCGTTAGGGGCATGTGTAAGCAACCTACGGTCATAAGGGACGCTGGGGCCGGGCGGGGGAATGCCGGTGTAGAGCGCGGCACCTGCGGGAGCGGGATAGTCGCGACGCACGTCACAGGGTGCGTCAAGTGCGGCTACTCCGCAGGCGGCCACAGGCAGACTTGAGGGAACCACGAGGGTGGGACCACCTGGGTGCACGGGGGTAGGTGCACCGCAAGAGGCAGTACCACGGGTAGCGCCTGGGTGCACGGGGGTATGCGCACCGCGAGAGGCAGTACCGGGTGGTTCCAAAGCAGACTGCTGCTGTAAAGGCGCACATTTATTCATCCAATCCTCCACTTCGCTGACACTGCGGTTAGTAGGGCAGATGGAGCCGCGCTGACTAGCTTCTGCTTCGATCTGTGTTATCTCGGCTTGTAATTCTAGTTCCAGCACCTTTGCCTCTGCTGCAGCTTCTGCTCGCACTCGCGCTCGTTCGGCTTCCGCATTTTTTCTAGCGTAAGCAGCTTGGATGGCGAGCGTGCGGGCGCGGACGGTTGCAGACGACCGTGAGGACGCTGAAACAGAGGATGCGGGCGCGGCGGGCGCGAGCGTGCCGGACTCCGACACGGATGCCTCTGTAGCGCTCGGTGTTATTGCCTTACTCTGAGCCCGAGTAATCATTGTATATAAAAAGTACTTAGTACGTAAAACTGATATGCTAAAGGGAAAGGAAAATTTGAAAAATTTATAGGTAATGATTTTGCCGGGCGAAAGGACCAAATGTTAATAAGGGGAAGGGAATTAATAAGGCTCAGCGTAAGGAAACAAGAAATATAATAAAATTAAGTAAATACAAACCAAACAGATCGACACGACAGCTACTGACAAGAGAGTTATTATAAAAAGCATAGATAAAAACACCGGCCTGATGGCCAGTTCGCAACAATAAATTCAAATTCAAATTCAAAATCAAATTCAAATTCAAAATCATTTATTCAGTTTAGGCTACAAAAAGCTCTTATGAACGTCATTTTAAGCCATCGGTTCGTAAGTCTATCTACTCTGGGCGGGAGATCTTGTACTGAGAAGAACCGGCAAGAAACTCAGCAAGTGTCCAGTTCTTTTCTCCCTTACAGCGTCATAAATATTGGAAAAAGCCCTATCATAAAGGACACTTTCCATCACAAATAAAAACACAAAATGTAAAGGACAATCACAACATGTAAAAAAACACAAAAAATAAAAAATAACTAAATAAAATATTTAAGTCAGCAAAAACATAATTTACCAGTTTAATTTTTTACAATATCATACAGTACTAGTAAAAGTAAAAAAAAACTATAGTTAATAATAATAAAAATAAAACTAATTGTAATGTTCAATGCAACGCTATTTTGTTATCTGCAGGACACTATTTATAAGTAGTATTATGTATATGTTTTTTATTATAGCCAGGCTGTTTTATCTTCTAAATATTCTTTGACTGTATAATAACCTTTTTTTAATAAAGAAGACTTTACATGTTTTTTAAACTTATCTAAAGGTAAATCTAGTACAGTATTTGGTATTTTATTGTAATAGTGTATACCTTGCCCCAAGAAAGAACCAAGCACCTTCTGTAACCTGAACAGTGGCATTGCAAGTTTTAACTTATTTCTAGTATTAAAATTGTGTACATCACTGTGTTTAGCAAATGAATTGATATTACAACGTACAAGAACTATACAATTATAAATAAATTGAGACGCCACTGTCAAGACATCAATTTCTTTAAAAAGATTTCTTAAAGAAGTTCGTGAACCTAGTCTATAGATTGTTGAATAATGTTAACATTTTTATTGGTCTTGAGTTTTAAGGTAGGAACATGAGCCGTGCATGCCCTGTATACCTTACCTTACCTGTTCAGTATTCTTTGTTTTTTGTGAAATGGTTGAATTTCGTCTGCTGGGCGACCATTTGTATTGGATGGTCGTTGATGTAGTGTATATTAGTAGTGTGTGAGTGTAAGTTTTTGTGTATACGTGTATGTAATATGTTTAAGTGTGATTGCTGTTGCTTTGTGGTTGTGCTCCCTCCCACACTAAGGTGTCCGCGGAAGAGCAGCGTCAGGTTTTCCTATGAACTAGGAGGTCTGACATCATGCTAAGCGGGCACCTGTTAGTGCCACTTATTTTTTGAATTTTTGATGTAATGATGTGTGTTATGTCACTAATAAATGTTTTCTATTTCTATTTCTAAAATGTTTTTTTTATAATAGCTCTGTTTTGGGTTATTATTTGGATGAAAGGTTTGATTTTTATTTGAAAGGACTTGACTTCTTTGTGTAGGGTTCTCTTGCTTCTTGCACAGATTCCGAAGTGGTAAATTTAGTTTCCAAAAAGTTCAAACATTCTTTTAAATTAGGCAAATCTCTTGGCTGTTTAACTTATTCGACATAGCCCATATATGACTCGTAATCCAATTTTTGAGACAAAATGTGAACAATTAGAGGGTCCCATGTACATATCAATACCTAAGTTCTTAATAGCATTTAGCATTAAGTTGTTTCATGAACGCGCTTTAGATGCTGAATTGTTTGTTGCTGGGTGGCTGGAAGATTGAGTAATATATTTATGTGAGACGTAAATATAAGATTTTATTAGTTGTATCTCTGGTTTAAAATGTCCCAACAAACATTGTACCTAATTGTCGGAACTCACTTTTAAATGCATAATTAAATTAATTTCTTTCATAAATCGGATTTAAACGAAGTTCGTTGCAAAATGCTAATAATCTCGTACAAAGTTCTCTAAATCGTCGAACTTAGGTAGTTTGTTAACCCGTTGACCCATTTCAAACAAGCGAACAGTTTCTGGATCTATCTTTTTTAATCCAATATACAAAAACAAAAACTCGCAAAGGTCATCGAACTTTAAGTTCTTTACGGCGCGAACAGCTTATGCGAAAATATCTTCAATTTATCTTCATATTTGGCCTTTAATGTATCTTATTTTAATCGGTACATAAACAGCCGAGGCCAAATAAATGTACACAGCTAGCATACTATTATATATATATATATATCTAGCTTCGATATTTTTCTCGAGACAAAAAAACACTTTAAGGATAAGTTAAAATTAAGCCTTTTCTCCCCTTAAACTATTTACACATTCCATGACTGTATTTGTTTACGTAATTTTGGTATTTATTGAAGTAAAAACAAAAATAAAACATTATTATTTATACTATTATTAATTGTTAATATTATCTACCTACATAAACAGTAAATATTGTTATATTTATTTACATTTTTTATATTATTTTATTATATTTTTTTTAAAGTATTTATTTATATATGTACCTATATATATATACAGGGTGGAAACCTTCAGCGGGGCAGTAAGAAGAAGTACCTTATCCGTTGCAGCTACACGAAAATGGTCTTAGGAG